>CM049802.1:19644356-19722117 GCA_027422405.1 Ptychobarbus kaznakovi | reverse complement strand
TGTATTTATCTTTATTTGAACGTCTACTGTCAGTGTTTAATGTTAATGTATGCCCAAGGGTTGTAGAGTAACGCATTTTCAATTCTCTGTATGTATGTACTGTACATGTGGAAGATTTGACAATAAAGCTTGACTTGACTTGACTTGACTTGAGCTCTTGTTTTGGAGGGGATTGAATCTAGAGCTTCAGTCAGAGCTGGCCTGCCGGGATGAGGGAAAGAGTTTGAGTGAGTTCATTGATCTCGCATCCAAATGAACAATCTGATCCACTCTCGACATTCAACTGGAGCCACCCCGCTACATGTCAGAAACCACCACCGCAGCCGAGCCCATGCAACTAGGATTCACTCACCTCACACCGAAGGAACGAGAATGCCGCATACAGAACCAACTATACCTCTACTGTGGTCAAGCCGGACACATGAAAACCTCCTACCCGGTCCATCCGTCTTCCAGTTCTTGATCGGTGAGTGTCAACTCCCGTTTCACAACTTCTGCATCAAGCATTAAGTTACAGGTCAAATTATTTATTCAAGACAAGATAATTACCAAGAATGCTCTGATAGATTCAGGGGCAGCCGGTAACTTTGTATCACATGATTTCACCCTGCAACATAAACTGAAACTAATCTACGCATCACAGAAGAAGTCAAGTTGCAAATAGGAACCCTGCACTCTGAGTTCATCTAATTCTACGTCATCTATTCACCCATTCACTCTATAATTATCTGACAACCCTGGCTGCGCACACATAATCCACACATCTCTTGGAGAGAAGGACAAATTCTTCAATGGGACTCTACATGCCACGAACGTTGTCTCCCAAAGATTCCCTGACCTTCCAGTCAGGCACCATCCCCGCCTGTTTAGAGTACAAAAAGTCTAAACCTGCCTTCAGAGTACTCTGATCTCACCGAGGCGTTCAGTAAGAAAAAGGCATCTTCCGTGACATGCTCGACAGATGGGTAATCGTATACATTGACGACATTCTGATTTATTCAAACACTCTGGAGGAACACATTCGTCATGTCAGATCAGTGCTGAAATGCCTAATGCAATAGCAACTCTACGCCAAAGCTGAAAAATGTGAATTCCATCAGACCAGCACATCTTTCCTCGGTTACGTTATCAGCCAAGAAGAGGTAGCAAAGGACGAAAGGAAGGTCAAAGCAGTCTTGGAATGGCCACAGCCCCAGACAGTCAAAGAGTTGCATTGCTTTCTAGGATTTGCACATTTCTACAGGTGATTTATCAGAGACTTCAGTGCGATTGCCGCCCCTCTGACAACCATGACTAAACGTCACGCTGCTAGATTGACTTGGTCACCAGAGTCATGTCAAGCATTCAATGAACTCAAGACTCGGTTCACTTCCGCACCCATCCTTCGACACCCTGACCCTGAATGTGAGTTCATCGTGGAAGTCGACGCTTCAAACATGGGGGTAGGACAATACTGTCTCAACGGCATGGGTCACCAGCGAAGATGTATCCGTGTGCCTTTTTCTCCCACAAACTAACAGCTGCGGAACGAAATTACGACGTGGGCAACCATGAACTTCTTGCCATGAAATTAGCGCTTGAAGAATGGCATCATTGGCTGGATGGAGCTATTCACCCATTCCTCATTCTCACGGATCATAAGATTCTGGAATATCTACGCTCAGCTAAGCGTTTAAATCCCAGACAGGCCAGATGGTTATTGTTCTTTACAAGGTTTCGGTTCACAGTAACATACAGACCAGACACCAAGAACACCAAGGCTGACGCTCTCTCCCGCCAAACTGAAGAAGAGGAAACGGTCCAACCCATCTCCAGCGATAATATAATTCCCGAAAAGCTTCCCTTAGCCCCAGTACAGTGGGACATCATGACTGAGATCGAACACCTGAATCTTCTAAATCCGCCACCTCCTGAGTGTCCTGCTAACCTCACCTATGTCCTTGAATCATGACTACTATCCCAAGTACACGTAACGCTCAGTTCAGGTCATCCTGGAATCACCGCTACTGAAAATCTGCTCAGGAACTGATTTTGGTGGCCAACGTTGCTGACTGACACAACCAAGTATATCCAGAACTGTATCACATGCAACACATCCAAATCCCCTCGACAGCTTCCAGCCGGTTTACTCAACCCACTACCTACACCACACCGACCTTGGTCTCACATTGCCATCGATTTCATCACCGACCTACCCAATTCCCAAGGTAACACCACTATACTCACCATCGTAGACCAATTCTCCAAAGCCTGCCGTCTGATTCCACAGCCTAAACTTCCCACATCCTTCGAAACCGCTGAACTGCTCTGCAATCATGTGTTTCGTTTCTACGGACTACCCGAAGACATTTTATCTGATCGCGGTCCCCAGTTCACTTATAGGGTATGGTCCGCCTTTTTCAAGCATCTCAATGTTAACATCAGCCTCACATCGGCTATCATCCCCAATCCAACGGGCAAACTGAGCGCCTGAATCAGGAGGTGATACGATTCCTCAGATCATACTGTCAACGACAACAATCAGACTGGAGCAGGTATTTGCTATGGGCAGAATATGCTCAAAAATCATTAATGAAACCCGCCACAGGTATGACCCCTTTCAAGTGCATTCTGGGCTTCCAACCTCCACTGTTTCCCTGGTCTGGCGAACCCACCGAACTACATTCAGTCATAGACTGATTGCAACCCAGCGAGGAGGTCTGGGACCGGGCTAATACCCACCTACTTCATGCCGTAAGACGTCAAGAACAACAAGTCAACCGACATCGACATCCCAATCCCGAATACACCCCAGGCCAATGGGTACGGCTTTCAACCAAAGATCTGCGCCTCCGACTTCCATGTAAAAAGTTCAGTCCCAGTTATGTTGGTCCCATCAAAATTTCTAGACAAATATCTCCAGTATAATTTTGTTTGGAACTGTCTTCTAATTATCGTACCCACATTCCATGTATCACTTCTGAAACCCGCTGGTGTTCCGAGAGGAGAGACTGAAGAGGGAGTCAGATCACAGACCCCCCTGCCTTTACTGGTTGACGGCGAGTAGGCGTATCGAGTACACGTTTTGCTAGACTCCAGACGCCATAGCGGTACCCTCCAGTATCTGGTAGATTGGGAGGGGTTCGGTCAGGAGGAGCGATCTTGGGTCAATGCTGGAGATATCCTTGACCCCACACTCACTGAGGAGTTTCACAGAACGCATCTGGAGAAAATGGCCCCTCGACCCCGTGGGAGACCCCTGCGTCATTTTCTTCCTCGTGTCAAGAGTCGCTTGCAGGGGGAGGGCTCTGTTACAGAGGAGGCTCACTTACCGCCTCCTTCGCACCACCAGAGGGAGCCATCCCCTTAATATTAACCATTTCCATTCGGACTCCAGTTCCCATCATTCCTCATATCTGGGACTGATTGATCATCCACACCTGCATCTTATTTACACACACATATAAGCAACTCACACACACAGACTCTTTGCGAAGTCTTGATTTGCCCCGGCTGTCTTTTCTGAGCATTATACCCGTGTTTTATTTCTGTGTACTTGACCTTGGACCGTTTCCTGCTATTCTGATTGTTCTCTGCCTGCCCCGACCTCGGATTGTTTCACCTGAACTGTGTTTGCTAGCCGCCTGCCCTGATCTTCCGCCTGGTACTCGACTCTGCCCTGTATTGTCTGAATATTCTTAATAAAAGCTGCAAATGGATCCAAACGCTTCTGACTTGTCACAACAGCTAAATCCACAGCTGGGATCTTGTAGAGCCCCTTGAAGCATTATTGAAAGTGCAATTTGGACCTTCAACCCGCTGGGTCTCCGTAAAGTCCACTATATGGAGAAAAATCCTGGAATTCTTTCCTCAAAAATCTTAATTTATTTTCAACTGAAGAAAGAAAGATATGAACATCTTGGATGACATGGGGGTAAGCAAATTATCAGGAATTTTTTTATCTGGAAAAAAACTAATCCTTAAATAGTTAGCAAGGTAGTTGTTAAGTTTAGGTATTTGGTCGGGTTTAGGGATATAGAATATGGTAATGCAGAATAAGGCATTAATATGTGATTTATAAGTACTAATAAACAGCCAATATGCTAGTAATATGCATGCTCATAAGCAACTAGTTAATATAGTGAGAATTGGTCCGTAAAATAAAGTGTAACCACTTTTAGTGCTCATGTTTCAGTATAAAACCATATGTTGAAATGTATGAATTAATATACTTCTTTTAACCTCACCATCAGACCTGTACACATAGGAATGCTGTAAATCGCAGCCTAAAAAACGCTGCCTACACGGAGGTAAGGCGGCAGCCAGGCACGTCTGAATCCAATTTTTGCATAACATCCCATCTACTAAGATGCTTTCATCTGGTTGGCTTTTGATGGCACAATATATGTATTCCTTCTTTGATATCCCATATCTGTGCATGAAGCTTGGCGGTTGGTTGAAAGAAGAAAAATGGCATCGTAAGGAGTATAGAATTATTTATAAATTCCCAATGTTTCAACATGACGCAATTTCAACTTAGAAATACAAATTTGTTTAGATTAAATATTTTCTTGTGGCAGCCTTCAGCAAAAAGAGGGCTGCAGGATGACTGAAAATTAGTTATATTATCATTAATGTTTATTATTAATAATATAATAAATGTATTAAAACTATCTAACTTTATTAAAAACATATAAAGATGTAAACTAAAATATGTTTTAAGGTGCCTTGGAAGCCTGAGGCAGTTTCCTCAGGAACTCAGTTTTAATATCATAGAAAAGGTCCTGATTACTTATGTTGGTAAGCAATTTTCCTTTTTAACTTCTTAATCCAGGTCTACAAAAAGTTATGAATCAGAACTAATGGAACAATATGTCCTAGACAGATGAGACAAAAGTAGAGCCAATTGGTTACAATGCCAGACATGTGGAGACCAAAAAGTGCTTTGACTGCTTTGATAAAAAAGACCCTCGCAGCAACTGTAAAGCGTGCTGGTGGAAGCTTTATTGGTTTGGGGTTACTTTCTGCCTCAGGCCCTGTCAGCTTAGCATCATAGGGTAAACCATGAATCCCACATTGTACCAGAGGACTAAACCACGTGAGACATTCTGTCAAAAAGCTAAAGCTGAAATGTAGACATGTACAAAGCAGACCTTGCAATAAAATGACTCAAAACCCTCAAGCGAAACCACAAAAATAGTCTCAAAAAAGACGAAATGCTGGGCTATCGATTGAAATCCAAGATCTCAACCTCACAGAAGTGGTGTGAGGGGACTTGAAACAGACTGTACATGCAGAAAAGCACACAGTTAAGAGTTCTGCGTGGAATATAAAGCAAATATGTGCTAATGTAGGGCACAGATACACTTAAAACACCTACAAGCAGCGACTTCTGCCATAAGTACATTGAAGCAGGTATCTTTCCACAGAAGACTATTGCATCTTACTTCTTTTTTTGAATTCCCATTTTGTTCAGGGTGAACTAAGTGTGCATTTATCTACTTTAAAAAGTTTTATACCCAAAGAAATACATAGCTTTTTTGAAAAGTATGATCAAAATGATACAGGCTCCAACAAGATGAAGACTCCAGTCATATAAGTGACCTAGAAACAGTTGTAAAGAGTTCTGCCAAGTTAAGATAACATTAACAACTGAATACTATTCACTGTATCACAGTTTACCCCATCATTTGACTCTTTTGAAGGTGAGAAATTATGGCATCTTTCCTATGATGGCATCAGAAACCTTTTTGCATCTGGTGTCTCTATAAAGTCCAAAATCAATGTCATTTCAGCCAACGAAAAAAAAAAAGAACAGAAAAATATACTAAGCGCAACATTACGCATAGATATCCATATGTAAATATGTATTTATTTTCAAAACCCATGTGCCAAAATGATGGATCTTAAAAAGAAAAATGGACAAAAATGAATGGGTTTAAACAAATTTTTATTTAGTATGGATACGAGAGTGGCTTCTTCTGAACCACCACGTCTACTAAAATATTCAGTGAATTGTATTAAGTTTTTATGCACATGTAATTTTTTTCTCTTCAATCATTTTTTGAGAGTGCATGTGAGCTGTGAAAAAAAGATACTAAGCTAAAAAAAACACACAATTCAAGAGTTGTTTCTCTGGCTTTGGCAAAATGATTACAGCTCTGGAGCTTTTGAACCCAGGATAAACAGTGTTTTACCTGACACCTGTGCTACTCTCCAAATGGAGCGAGAACACAGATTGCAGAGTCATTCATCATTTTAGAATTGAGCAGAAGCAACCATGCATACAGGCTACACCTGCTGTTCACGCTCGGTCTCATTTACACTTTATTATATCTGTACCTTACAGTTTTCAGGGGGAAATAAATCATAAAATTACTTTTGTTTTGCTCACCTTGCAGCTGTTCGATGAGGGTCCATGCCATTCTGGAACCCTGGGCGTCAAAAACCACATGACCCTGAGAGAGAACAGATACATTTTTATACTGCTGTGTCTATCACTCTCTTAAATTTTAGTATAGTATTATTTATATGCTATTGTGGTATTCATCAATATTTTGAATGAATTTTTTAAATATTTTCAGTTGACATAACATTTTTAGTTTGACCCTGAAAATATGATCATATTTTAATATATATATATATATTATCAGTCCCTCCAGGATTTAGCAGGACTTTTTTCTGATGCTTGCGGCCTAAAATTACTGATTTTGCTGTGGCTTTTCTCAAAAATTATATATTGCATATTTGTACATTTGCACATTAGAAGAATGTTGTCCATGGTATATTTTCACTGCAAAACAATCAAAAAATATTATTTTATTAAAATCAGTAAAGATGCCCACACATGTACAGTAGAAGATTGAGTGCAACAAGTATTTCAGCCAAATTTTAATCATGTCAATAATTTAGAAGTTTGGGTATTTATTATGATACAGTAGGCTTCATTGAGTTAAGTTAAAGTAATTTTGTTATGTAATATTTCTTGTTTTTTATTTTTGCAATATATCTATTTTATTATTACAATATTTAAATTGATCTTTTTTATTTATTTTTATTTCAGTTTTAGTAATTTTACTACACAAACTTCTTATTTCAGTTAGTTGCGAAGGTAACATTTCTAATTAAAAAAAAAATATTTGAGTCATCTAATATTAATTTTATTTCAGCTTTATTTCAATTAACTTAAAGGTTTTTGTTTTAGTTTAATTTAATATAACAACATTATTAAGCTTATTAGTTTACTGTGGTATCACAATTGTGTATCACTGAGTATGATTTAAATGTATTGGTACTGACTACTGAATCTTTGTTTATGCAGCCAAAGCTGTCACTCACCGAAACCCCCTCAAATGAGCTGGTGTTGAGGGCTCGGTAGATCTCTGCAGTAATGTCCTTGTTATTGTAATTAAAATCTTCCAATCTCCGTCCTTTTGCCTTCAAAGGCCCCACTGTTTTATTGAGAGCCAGAGCCAGAGCCCAAACTGCATCATACGCCAGAGGAGCTTCCTGAAACCCGCCGGTTTCCTCTGGATTCTTTCCACCCAGCTTGGACATCAGCTGTGCTAGGAAATCCTGCGAGGTCTGGATCAAAACAGAGGGCGTACGGTATCATCTGGCATGCATATGAAAGCATACACACACGGGATAGACTCAGTGCGCTAACAAGAGCTTACGCATGATGGATTTTAAGCATGACTTCACTGTCGCTACAAAAGTGCCTAACTGAAAAAACGCCAGACTTCCGACGGCGAGAAAGCGAGAGAGGGGTCAAGGTAAGTTACAGTACAGTTCATCACCGTGGGAGTGCATCATATAGACGGAGGTATTTTTCTCCTGGGTGTGAAATCTTCATTCACACACACCAGGACCTGAAGCGCCAGAAATAAACTCCCGCTTTCACACGCTCTGAAGATTTTCCATGTCATTAAGGAGGTACTGGGAAAAGAAATAGAGTTGGCGTGCTCTTATCGCGGCGGCATATGAAAACCGATTTCCTTGACATTTTTCACACCTTATAGAAACAGCTGAGGCACCTTCCTCGCTTCAAACAGGTGCGTTTTAGGAAATGAGCCAAGCTGCAGATGGGCATTTGGTGATTGCTTGATGCAAATGGACAGCGGAGAACGTGTGCGGATAGAAACTGTGCGTCAAGAAACATTTCATCTCTTTTAAAATTACACCCTCAAAGTGAAGGACGGTAAAGCGAGGATGAGGGGAACAAATTATGGTGATGTTGAGCCAATTTAGCATGGCCATCTTATCACAAATTGGCCTGTCCAACATGACAGTTTTTTTACGTCAGATGTGAAGCATAGGTATCTGGATACGTGCCCAGATTGCTCCGGATCCAGGAAAACAGCAGGGACATATGCGTCGAGCCAATTCCCAGCACAGAGCACCGGAGTTGGGTGAGCTCCAGACAGCACCCCCTGGAGCTCACACCTGTCCATCCAGCTCTCCCAGGGGGACAGCAGTTGGACCCGAGCGCTCTGACCCCTACAGAACTCTTCGGGTTTTCAGATCTGAGAATAGCGCGTGCACAGCTAAAGATATGACAGTAGGTTATGAGCCATTCCCAGTGGGGAAGCAGATTTAATTATCCAAACAGAATGATGCTTGTGTATGGTGTGCTAATCTGAGGATGATGTCATTGTAAAGCGTGCAGCATATGGGAACACACTGGTGGACAGTCATTATGGGTTTTTCAATGGCCGACGAGGACATGTGCAGAGCAGGGTGTCTGATGGCCAATGATACAGATAACAGAACATACATAACCCACATGGCACATCTGTTATTTTTGCTTCATTCAATTCACATAAACAAGCATTAAAATTGCATCCTACCTACTAAAGAAAATAAAAAACTTTAAATAACAGAAAAAGCTGAAACATTTTGTCTACACAATATTAACTAACAAAGATTTTTGCTAAGTTTGCTAAGGTGATTTTAGTGGTTGTCGAAATGTAAAAGCAAATTTGCAGTAATTTGCATTTCCCAGCTGCTATGTGGTTGTCTGCTGGATAGCCTGGGGGTTCCTTAGCAATTGAAGCTATTGACGGTGGGATCGTGAGGGCTGCTATGCTGTAGGTGTCTGCTATGAGCTTCTTAGTGGGACTTGATGCTTGTGTGTGGCTGTTGCTTCGATGTGACTACAGTTGCTAAGGTGGTCTTAGACATTGCTAGTCTGTTGCTATGTGGTTTCTATGGTATTTTCAGAATGTATAGGTAATTTGCAGTCATTGTATGAGGTTTGATACAAATAACTTATTATCAAAATCCAGATGCTAGGTGGTTGCTTACTATCTCAAGTCAAAAAAGCCCACCCAACTGTTATGATAAATCAAAGTCCCTTTGAGGCTAATCATGTCACTTGTCGGCCATCTTTGAAATGCCTCTCAGGCATGCAAGTGCAGCTCTTATCTCTTTGAATAGGGAAACATCAAATTTTCCTAAACTGGTCGCCAAGCTTACAATTATATCTCATATTTACATTTACATTTTAGTCATTTAGCAGACGCTTTTATCCAAAGCGACTTAGAAATGAGGACAATAGAAGCAATTAAAACCAACAAAAGAGCAACAACACGCAAGTCTCGGTTAGCCTAACGCAGTACACGTAGCAAGGTTTTTGTTTTTGTTTTTTTAAAGAATCAAGTAGATAAAATTGAAAAAAAGAAAGCTAGTGTTAGTTTTTCTAGAAAAGCTAGCAGTTAGAGAATAAATATGCAATTGATAGAGGGTCAAGTGTGTGTGGGTTTTTTTAAATAAAAAGAAGACGGATAGATAAAATAAAATTAGCATAGAGAGTGGTAGAGTTAGAGGGTCAAATAAAGATGGAAGGGATGTGTTTATAGCTGTTTCTTGAAGATGGGTAAGGATTCAGCTGCTCGGATTGAGTTAGGCAGGTCATTCCACCAGATGGGAACAGTTAATGAAAAAGTCTGTGAAAGTGATTTGGTGCCTCTTTGGGATGGCAGAATAAAGCAACGTTCACTTAAAAACGCAAGCTTCTAGAGGCCACATTGGTCTGAAGTACTGAATTTAATAGATATTTGAAATCACCAATGAAATCTGACAATAACATCTTCATAAATGTTGTTTCTTTTGCTCAACTAGCATTAAAAAAGCTTATTTTTTTAGTATAGACCAGCACTGTCTGGTGGTCCAAAAACGCATGTTTACGAATGCTGACTGTTTCTATAGCAACCGGGACTTCTAATGGCAGCTGCCGTTACCGATTAGCGATTGGCTCTATTATTCAGAAAGCGGGGCTTCCTTCTATAGAGCGGCCATATTGAGCATTGCATTTTTCCATTCAAAACTATAAGAGTGACATGTCTTGGGTTTTCTATAGTCTTTGGATATAAGTCTCTACAATATTCTGATCTCTAGATATGGCTTGTGTTTTCATGGAACCATGGTTCTGCCACAGGATAAAAAATAAAATAAAATGTAAATTGAATCTACAAATTCTGACTTTTTTGAGTTTATATCACATACTTCTGAGAAAAAAGTCAACTGCGAGATAAAAACTTTATTTGCGAGATTGTGACTTTTTTTATCACAATCACAAGTTTATATATCGCAATTCTGACTTTTTTTCCCGCAATTCTGAGTATATATCTGACAATATAGACATTTTCTTACAATTGCAAGTTAATAACTCACAATTCTGACTTTACAACTTAATAAATATATATATATATATTTATATAATAACAAACACGCACATCTGACTTCTTTTTCTCAGAATTGTGAGTTTGCATTTCTGACTTTATTATTCGCAACTACAAGTTTATATCGTAATTCTGAGAAAAAGTCAGAATTGTGAGATATAAACTCAGACTTCTTAATTTTTCTCACAATCATGAGTTCATATCTCACAGTTCTGACATTTGTTACTACTGTTAGTTTATATCTCACAATTCTAGTTTATAACTTCATTCACAAATATATAATACAATTCTAACTCAGAATTCTCTCAGAATTGTGAGTTTCCAATTCTGACTTTTATATGTTTATATCTCGCAATTCTGACTTTATAAAGTCATTGAATTGTGAGATTAAATGTTGCAATTAGGGTTTGTTATTTAGTGGCGGAAACAATCTTCCATATGCTCGATATGTTCCTCCTTCAATATGGATTTTTCACATTTTACCATCCAACAGGAAAACACCCAAAAACATTCAAGATACCACAGCACAAATGTGGCACGGTCTGAGCCTAGCCACGGGACACAAACTGAGCAATTCTTAACATTAGGAATCAGAAAATAAAGATTATTCAGGCCCACTCACCAGGTTAGAGGCCCCGCGCACAGTCTCCGGATTGAGCATGACTATCTCAGTGGTCACATGACCCTCCACAGCTTCTGTCATCTGCTCCATAGTGCAGTTGATGGATGGATCTTTGATCTTGAACCAGTTGTCAGCATACCAGCCAATCAGAAACCACACATACTTTTTCCCATACAGCTTCTCCTTATAGACCTGCAGTTGGGTTGTGTGAAACAGGTCGGGTTAGGGAGCGACTTGAGCCAAGATTGAAAAATGAACAGAAACACCATGTTTCCTCTTTGACATTGACAAAGATTAATAATGCTCAGCTGGACGGCTGATTACCGACCTCACAAAACACTTTCCTGGCTTCCGTTTCGTAAAACAGGCCCACAATGATGCGAGCATCTTGCCGCTGTAGGAGCAGAGCGAGAATTGAGAATTAGAACAAAGCAATGAATGCAACAATTTACAAAAGTCAGTGAATTAGCATCAGAGGGAGGTTTGAGAGTGCTACTACACGTAACGCTGCAGTCATTTTGGTTTGGACAAGCAGTCCGATCAGTGCTACTTTCCCCTCTCAGTGGTGTGCTATATTCCAGGTTACCATGGTTCCTCTAGTGGAACTCCATTAATCTTGTGCACCAAAACTAGGGCGGCACACATGGCAGGCCTTTACTAAACAGGCAGCCAGGGGCTCAGCCGTCACTGAAGAGAGCAGGATGGCGGAGGCGAGAGGACTGGGGGGAAACAGATCATCTGACCCCTGTTCCAATTAAAATGATTCTCCTCAAGAATGAGATCAGATCCCCACACTGTTGTATTTTACTCCCGGACTTCAATGATGTCCTTTAGTGTGACAGCCTCAGAGATAGCAATAAAGGTGTTTGTGTCTGTTTTGGGGGAATCTTCAAGGCACCAAAAACCAAAATAAATACATAAATAAATATGTTTGCTTAAAGAAAATACATTTTTGTACAGTGACATTATATTCATTAGTTTCCTTAACACGTAAATCAGACAGACTTACTGTGAAAATGCAAATTCATTCTCTGCCAGCAGGAGGTGCTTTAAAGCGGGAGAAATAGAGGTTTCCCCGGTAACGGCTGTACACAAAGCAAATTCTGCTTTTTCAGGCATATACAAAGTCCCTTTCAAGGGACAGTCAGTATTGATATCGTGGTGGGTCGCCACAAATAAACAAATGTATGGGAAACAAATCCCACAGCACAACCACCTGAGCCCAAATTCAACTGGAACTGAACTTCGGGCCAGGCGCGTGCACCCGATGAAACCGTCTATAGTGAGAATTGGTCCCTAAACTAAAGTGTTACCCAATTTAAGACTAAGGGCCAGTTTTACTAACAGTTTGCGCCACCTTATTGAATATGCATTTGTAGGAGTTTCCCTTTCAGACGCAAAATTTATGGGAGGAGAGTATTCAAATGAATCATGTATCGCGTTTTACTAACATTTGCGCTCATTAAATTACTGGTATTTGCGCCATTATTTAATGCCCCAAAAAAGCATGCCTTAAACTATTTTGCGCTTGACACATGTATTTATATAATATACAAATATTTGTGGTAAAATATAACCTTGAACTTGTTTTTGTGAGATTTCATCTATTATGAAACAAGTTTAATTCAATGATAAGAGGCTCTACTGAAGGCTCTACTATAGGGCCAGTTCGATGTTGATTCAATTCCGTTCAATAACAGTATCAACGCTGCAACATTCAATAACGTTTCAATTCAGATATGAAGCAGAAGACAACAGTGTCAACATTTGTTCTCATCCAGCAGTCTAAGTGCCCTCAAACTGATGATATTACTGAATATTAAGTGTCTTTCAGACACACTATTTGTTTTTGGCATCTGTCTGAGAATCGTGAGATGTTGTTGAGAACAGGTGCTGATCTGATTTCTCTAACGCGGCACTGACAGCAACACCTGTACATCACTGTGGCAGCGAGGACATAAATGAAATGAGTGAAAGTGAAAGCACCTTGAGGTTCTTGACGGCCACAGCAGGGTCCGTGAGGAAGCTTTGCCTCACGCTGATCTCAATGCCTGCCTCCTTCACCCTCTGCTCTAGATCATCCAGAGTCTGAGAGAAAGAGAGAGAGAGAGAGAACGAGATTAAAGGAGAACAGAGAAATAGAGGGAGGTAAAGTAAAGAGCATGGAGACATCTGCAGATAGACGGGAGGTGATGCCGGGGTAGGAAATGAATATTATTGCAGCAGAAAGCCAGCGATAAGACGAAAATGAGGGAAGAAAGAAAATTAGAAAGAGACTGACAGGTTTAATTTCTTTTGTTGGGACTTGTTTACTGTTTACCATCCTGCGTGTACCAATAAAACAAGCGTGTACATTTTAATACAGTCTGTATAACCTCAGGCTGCAGAGAGCAGGAGGAAACAAAAGAACAGAGACAAGCTTACATCAACAGCCCACAATCCCACATCCCAGATGTTGTCTTTTAGCACACAGATACACTTCACCTACAAAGCACAGAAAACATCATGCTATACCCTGAAGTAAAGCATGTGCTTCTCAAACCCTCAGTTACGTAAAACACAGCCTGTCTGAGTTGCACGACTCAGATATCTGGCATCAGGCACTCACTGCATAGTGTTTTACAAGGACTGTGTTTGTCCACACTAGAAGACAAACTGTGTGTAAGGCAATACAATCAAGCCAATATGTTAACCTAAATCAAAATAGATCCTTTCTCGTAAAAAAAATTAAATACTATTATCAGATCACATTAGCTAAAAGTAGGGAGGTTTCTATGTGAGGTGGGTTTCAATTTGATTCATAAAGTGTTTTTTGCTCATTCGGAATTATTTAATTTGATTAGACAAACCATTTCATTGATCTAAATCAATCACAAAATATTTGGTTCATTTAACAAACATTTAATTCAGTATTTGTTTATATCAGGGGTGCCCACATTTTTTTTGTGGGCATCTACTTTTCAAATGAGAAACTCACCGAGATCTACCAAGTGAAAAAAATACAAATAAAGTACATATAAAATGAATAGGCCTAAATAAAAAAAGTTGTAATCTTTATATTGCATAATTTTTTTTTATAAAAAAAAATAATAATAAAAAATAATGTTCAATTCTTAGTACCCCCATAGAACTGTATCTGCATTTACCTAAAGCAGTGGTTCTCAACCTTTTTTACTCCAAGACCCCCTTCCTCTCCAAATCAATACTGCAAGCCCAAACTTTTCTATTCACTAAAACCTTTGTATTTACATGTATTTTTTTAAACAAAGAAATCCGCCTCCTCCCCCTTTTTCAAAGTGTAAGCGATGTTTTAATAGCTCATTCATTCATTCACGCTGCAAAATGTATTTTCTTACTGAGTATTTTTGTCTTATTTCAAGTAGAAATATTAAAAATTCTTAAGTTAAGATGCATTTTCTATAGATGAAAAATGATTTAGATATTTAGTCTTGTTAAAATAAAAAATAGTTCTCCATAGGGTAAGAAAAATAATCTTAAGCAAATGGAAACAATAATAGGCTATTTTTAATTTCTTACCCCATTGCCAGATCATTTGCCACTTCTTATATTGTTTATTTTATTATATAATTTTTTTGACACCGTATTCATGTTTATATTTATTTGAGCAGTACCATTTTAAATGGTAGTTTTCTTCAAAACATCAGAGATGCAGAGCACATTATAAGTCCTGTATGCAGATTTTAAGGAAAGTGAGCATCGCTCCCACGCTCTTTCAGAGATTTTTCCCTGGGCACAAATCCGTCAAAGAGAAGTATCACAGCACTGTAGGTCAGTGGTGTAGAAATAGGTTTAAATGAGGCTAATCTGATAAATGACGTTCATTTGATAACATCTTTCAGTGACCTCTGGAAGTAACCCAATAATCAGAATATCTCCACTATCATCGCACCTTCTGAAAATGAAACTGATTACTGCATGGAATGGAAGGATGCCAGATGGAGGGGTAGTACGAGCCGTAACCCCCACAACAGCTGTTAAATAAACTAATTATTCACAATTTTGTTGGTCATCTTTATTTCCTAATACAAAAGCAAAAGTTATTCTTTTTACTTTTGGATTTTAGAATTATTCTGTACTTGACCATCTCCTCTTCATCTGTCAGTGCTGCAGGTTCTCCTCTGCATTCTTGCTGTCGACAAGTCAGTATTAATTGTATTACTCTAATTAAGAAATGTTACTGCTTGGATTAGAGAATATTTAATTATGTGAAAAGAGTGTTAGACTATGTGGAAAAAGCTGCAGCGCATTGAAATAGACATTGAATGATATTTAATGTCAAATGTTTTTAAAGTAATTTAGCCCACACCCTTTCATGCTTAAAGCTTGACCTTTTTTGAATTGTGTTTTATACTTTATCTTTAGCTACTGCCACGTTCTTGTTTCTTTTTTCTGTCTTTGTCCTTTTTTTGGCCATGGAATACCATTAAAATAAATTAAAATATTAGTTCAATAATTTACAGTTGTCACCTCTGATATTATAACAGTTATTAAGTTATTGACAGTTATTAAGAATTAAAGTTACGCATTGACGGAAGTACATGCGCGGACGTCTTTTTGGCAGGAGCTGTTGCCATAGTGAATCATAATTTCGGAGCTCTACTGATCATGACTTTTCATAGTCATGGTGCACGCACTAAACTCAGAGTCAACCTACTCAGAGTTGAATAAACTAACACAATTCAGCCATTCTCAAACCGTTTACCATCTCAGGGTAAGTCAACTCGGAGTTCAAGTTTAAACTCAGAGTTGGTTGAACCTCCTTATTGAAACAGACCCCTGGTCTAAAGTATAAAGTCAATGGCGCAATCATTTTTTTGTTATTTAAAGAGCGCGTTAGTAGGAAATGCGCCTCTGGGTGGGTCCACAATGCACGTTCACTTTGCTTATTACACACAGCAGCAGAACACAAACATGAAAAATATAAAAAAAATAATGAATTACAGTGCAAATAATATTATTGTGAAGGCCACATAAATATAAAAATGTCATACATGTCACAAAGGATAGTCATTGCGTGTATCAGAATTAGGCTACATTTGCTCACGCATGAGCAGATCCGTTTGCTCTCTGGAGACGCGTTCAGTCTGTGTGCCTTAAAATTCCGCCATTTAAATAATGAATCCACCAAGGCACGAGCACAATTCGCTCTTAAAGGGAATGGGAGATGAGACTCTGAATGATTTGTTGCAAGTTACGCCAAAAACACACCCATTACACACTACAGTTTTTCTCAATTGCTTTGGCACATTTTTCGAAACAGTCTTAACATTCTCTAAACTGTAAGTTTAACTGTTTGCTGGAACTTCAGAATGTTATTGCATGTCTGCAACATGTAGTTACTCACCCAAAACATTTCATTCATGCTTCAAAACTTAGTTATCGTGTCAGTAATTTGGCCAAGGCCACCAACATATAAAGTATTTTTATCATCGTGTGAGCCACACTGGTCAAAATGTTTAGTTGTTTATTCACCTTGACAGTCAACCATGGAAATTAAGGTTTTATATAAATCTGATATTTGTTGAGAAGAATCAATAGTACATAGAAAAAAAGTATATGAACATTGGTATTTATACAGTACATTTATTTTTGTACGAATGTATTACATGTAAAGTGAATTCTTGCTTGTCCAATTACTGTACATTTCATATTTCTTATGTTAACACAAATAAACAAAAATACAAAATAACCTGTCGCTCATCCTGACATCCTGTCGCTCTTGTTGGTCAGGCCAAAGATTTTCATCAACATCACATCTGATGTTTTCCATTGCCATGCACCGGGGATAAAATCTGCTTGAATGCCGCACCATCCCCTGCATTGATCAGATGTGATGTCCTCACATGAAGCATTCATGCCATCCAACAGAGACATCTGATCTTGTGGTCTATGGTCTACCTATATATGCTCCCAAACTTGATTGGTTATTGTAAATGGTTGAATGGTTGATTCAAATTGTATTGCAATTAGAGGTAATTTGCCAATTTAGCAGACATTACAAACAATGTCAATGTCAAATATTTATGAAAATTGATAAAGAAGTTTTGAAGAGTTTGACAGTTTAAATGAGAATCGACTCGTCAGCTTTGATCAACAAGCCATATGCAATTAGTTGTTGTGCATACGGCAGACAATTGTACTTACTGTTTGCACACATGTGCCAAAGCATTTTCAATCTGATGTGAACAAGAAGCTAATTGTTCAGAGATCTAAATTTATTGTTTAGAAAAAAAAAATTCATTCGAGAATTTCAAAGCAATTGAGAAAAACTGTAAGAGAATAGGACAACCTGTTTTGACCGCCCTGATTCTTTACGTCATAATGTTACATCAAAATTTCGGAAATGCGCTGAAGCACTTGCTGAAACACTTTACATAACATTACATTACATTTACACAGACGCTTTTATCCAAAGCGACTACAAACACATCACAAACCAACACACAACACACACACACACACACACATGACAACACACACACACCAACACAGTACACACACAACACACACACACAACACACACACACACAACACAAAAAAGAAACTTAGTGTTTGCAGTTTTTTTAAAGAAACAAGTAATTGGATTTCAAAAAAAGAAAGCTAGTGTTAGTTTTTCAAGAAAATCTAGCAGTTAGAAAGAAAATAAATATGCAATTGATAGAGGGTCAAGTGTGTGTGCCCTGCTAAAAAAAACAATAGAAGCCCAATAGAAACCATCACAGAAATTCCAATGGTTTCCATTAAATTACCATTATGAACCAATAGCTTTTTTCAAGTAAAACCATAACAAACAGCGTTGCATTTTTGGTGGTTTTTAGGCATTTGGGGTGAATTGCCAATAGGATTTAACATCCCACCAATAGAATCCATCACATACCAGTAGACACATTATAGTTTCCTTTAAAACCAATACAATTCCCATTATAACCATTAAATCCATTACATTTTCTATTGTGTTTTGGGCAGGGTTCTATTGTTTTTTTCAGCAGGGTAGGATTAATAAAAAGAAGACAGATAGACAAAATATAATTAGTATAGAGAGTGCTAGAGTTAGAGGGTCAAATAAATATGAAGATGTGTTTTTAACAGTTTCCTGAAGATGGCTAAGGACTGAGTTGGACTGAGCTGCTCGGATTGAGTTGGGCAGGTCATTCCACCAGATGGGAACCAGTGTTCATTTTGGCAGGCATTTTTGATTTAGTCTTAGTCTTTATCTTGAGATGAAAATGCTTAATAGTCTCAGTCACATTTTAGTCATTTGAGTCTTTCATAGTTTTAGTCTAGTTTTAGTTGACAAAATTTCAATGCATTTTCGTTACTTTTATTTCACAATATTTATTTTGGTAGATATTTTATATGCAGTATTCAAACAAAAATAGTAATCAATTCTTCTCTCTTTATACCAAATCAATTAAGCTTATGAGAAATTTGAATCAAGGATTGAATTTGGAAATACTGGAATAAATGTTCCTTTTTTAGTAGAAATACAAATTAAACTCATTTTTCAGATACAGTAGGATTACTTAACAAGAATACAATTATTTAACATATTTTGTTGGTTAACATTAATGACACAGATAATTAGGAATGCTGTCCGTTTAAGACGGAAGTTATGCATGCAATACTGACACACATTCAGTTTTCACACACCTGTTTACGCTCACTTAAGCCATAACCGACTGTATTTGCGTGATATACTACACTACATGATAGACATTTAGGACTGCTGTGTGTGTATTTGAGCAGTGAGCATTGAGAACTGATCGCGCGCTGTATGAGACTGAAGAAGTGGAGCATGCGCGTGAGAGAGAGCACTTCTAACAGCGCGATTCCACCTATCCCGCCTTCACTACTTTAAGTTATTCGACAACGAATTGTGACTCCCGGGAAAAACGGGATGTCTGGTCACCCAGTCCCTAACCCTTCGGGTGCTGAGGCCATTGTTTCAGATCGCTAGTTTGTGTTTTGGTAGCCTATCCGTCCACTATGGCTGCCATACTAAGACTAGATATAACGCCCCTCATCCGATTGTAATCCAATGACAGAGACGCACATTTTGAAAGACAAGACAGTTAACTTAGCCTATAGGATGTATTTTGAATGTCTGGTAGTCCTCAAATAACATTTTAGTCCCGTCTCGTCTTGTTAACGAAGATGCGGCATACATTTTGTCATTGTTTTTATCATCAGATATTCATTTTAGCTCGTCAACATCTCGTCTGATGGGACACTGATGGGAACAGTTAATGAAAAGTCTGTGAAAGTGATTTTGTGCATCTTTGGGATGGCACAATAATGCATCATTCACTTGCAGAACACAATTTCCTAGAGGGCACATAGGTCTAAAGTACTGAATTAAGGTAAAGGTACACATTTCAAACAAGTTTCTTTTTTGGTGACATCATAAAGTCTACTTATTTTTTCAACCACACTTCTAAGTGCAAACTCTGGTATGAAATGCCGACCTGACATAATCCAGTTAATTTGCATTGGATGAGATCAAGTCCTACCCTACATTTTGTCTTCACTGAATACACTGGCTCACTTGGAAATACATTTATATTTCTAATTAGTCACATTATAGAAGTGAATTGGGTTTTGAATGTCAGTTCATGCTAATAACACTTTTCATAACTATGCAAAGCAGGACTTTGGACAAATGGCACTTCATAGTGGACGGGGCTACCCAGCACAAGGTACAATAACCATGTGACTAACACAAGATTCAAATGGTAATGAATCTCTACTGGTTGTGCAAACGTTGGCAAGCTTTTCATTGCATGATTATTGCTTTTAAAACATACATGTAAACATCTCACTTACAGAGGTGAAGACTTCGGTGGTCTGCTGGATGGTGGCGATTTTGGTCCACTTCCACTTCTGGAAGAGCTGCACGCGGGTGGGGTTGTGCAATGTGGCTGAGGGATGCGTGCGGAAGAAGGTGGGGAAACGCTGACGGTTGGAGAGTGCTGGTGAACTAGATCCATAGGACAACTGCGAGCACATATCAATGGTCATGAGAAACAAACAATAGGAATACATTCACACATCTCCACTGTTTAGACACTGAGACCTTTGGAGGAAACAAGCTAGTGAAGAAAAATGTGCGATTAAAATCACCCGCAGGAAAACCAGTACCCAAGGGGCTAACTTATCTCCTGCTGGGTTGATCACAGTTCACTCGGAACAGCTTTATTTAACACTGGAGAATGTAGTAGTGCGTGAGACAAGCGTGCAAAGCTGTGATAAAAAGTTAAAATCCAAAACACAGGTGTAAAATGAAAGAAAATATAAGTTTAAATTTCTAAATGTTCTGTTCTGGGTTAATCACAAAGTCAAATCAGATGACAGCAGAGGCTTTTTATGCTGGATTTTGCCAATAACTCATTGTCATTCCCAGATGTGATGAGATGTCGTTGAGTGACAGGTCTGCTGAGGGGGTGGAAAAAGGGGCTGGCTGGGGGTTTATATAGGTCAAAACTCATATTTGAAGAGAAAAAGCTCTCAACAGAAATAAAATAGAGCAGAGCATGAAAAATAAAGAGACTGATTTACAAAAAAAAGAAGAAGTAAGATGAGGCAGTCGGAGTGCACTTCAAAGACGAGCCAAAAAGTGAAATAAAATGACATAAATATCTGATCCAAAATGTCTGGAAGCCATTTCACTGATTTCGGGTATTTGAACAAAGTGCTGCATGTTCTGAAATGAGAATGCATTTGGGAAGCTCATCTTCACTGTGGTATAACGTTTTCATTGATGAGGCCTGTTGGAGAGTTCGGTTTGGGATGTACAGAATCATACGGAAGCCACAAATGTCAGTGACTAGTTATGTTCACCTCCTTTAATGTTTTTTTTTATCTGTTCCTAGTAAAAAAATATCAAATTTAAAATACATTTGTTTCATACTAAGTATAGTTCAAATCTGTTAACATATTTACTGACATGCTGCTTGAGACTTACTGATATAAAAATTATAATTGAACTTTATTTGGAGTACTAGTTGTGCACAATGTAAATGTCTTAATATTAAGCCTAAAATGTGTTTTAATGTCACTAATGATGAGGGGTGATAACCAGAAAGGCATAAGTGACATTTCACCAACTTTACAGGAGAGCTAAAACAAAAATTTTTACCATAGTTTACTATCTTCCATTCTATCTAAATATAAATGCATTTTAACTAAGTATTTTTGCGCGTCCATTGTAAGCGCTGTTTTTGAAGAGTGCGCATGTGCGTACATGCCAAAGGGAACCCAGGAGAATGACGTCAGAGGGAACCCGCGATGAATCAAACATCAAATACAGCAAAATGATACAAAAAAATATTAAATTAGTCAGTAGGTGCCATGTTCAATACAGTAGGATCTTAGAGATCTCTAATCAGTTAAATATCAGAAGTTATTCCTCCACCACATGCGTGTGACGTCATTAACAATGGTCCTATGTTGCTGAACCAATGTGGTTCAAACGACGGAGATGCGACCGTGTTCGGGAAACAGTCGTGACTAGCTAGTTTGTTTCCAAAACAATGCATCGGGTGGTTAATCAGCGAGTTACGTCGTTGTTCGGGAAACGCACCCCTGGTTCTCACCCCTCTGTATGATCTTTGAATAATATAGGTCTTTAAATGCAAGATATTACATTATAATATACTTGCAATAGTTCCACTTTAGCACAATTATACTTCAGCACATCTTTAGTTGGACTTTAGCACTACTTCCTCCTCACAATTTAAGTGTATTAAGTACACAATTAGTAGTTCCAAATTAGCAGACTTTAAGTATACCAGTTTAGTATACCAAAAGTACAATTGCAGGGCATTTTTATTAAGAACATTCGTATGTAAATGTGTTTGTAGTATTCTTAGCATGAAATAAATGTATTTCTAATACATTTTAGTATAAATCTTTTTCATTAGGGGCTTAATTTTGTATGATTAACCATAAACACGTAAACTGATTTTTTAAGTAATGTAATTAATCCTGCCCTCTGATGAGTACATACAATACAATCACATCCTATCAGATGATCGACATCTTTAACACAGAAAGACTGACAAACTCAACTTAATGAATCACTGTGGACCTTAAGTCAGTGACTGGCTTATGTTCAATAAAATTACATTTAAAAAACTATAAATTAACTCGTTAATGTTTTAATCTTCCAAAATAATGATTTTTTTCAATACATTTTTTTTATAAAATCTTACTGACCCCAAACTTTTGAACAGTAGTGAATATTCTTAGGTATATTTTTATGCATTTATGCATGCATTCAAATCATCTCTAACAGTTCAAATAATGAGGAAACACATATTCTAAATAAAAAGAAAGTATGAAACTTGCATTTCCCAAAACGATAAGAAGTGAGACATGCTATAAAATGCAAAATGAGGTGTTCATTTCATAGCTGTATTTTCTCTACATCCTTACAGCAAACAATGCCTGTAGAAATCTGTGCATTCACATCCTTTTATACTCATCTTTTGGGATTAAACCTATAACTTAGGATCCCTGATATGTAACTGCTAAGCTGAATCACCTCATTTCTACAGTAACTACATGTATTGTAACAATGTCAAGTAAAATTGCTTTCAATCGCTCGTCTGAAATTTTTAGTGGAAGCTATTTTGTGTTTTTCTCAACATCCTTGCATCGACATCTCATATGTAAACATTCAAAGCGAATGAGATCTGATGAAGAGGAAAACCCACCACTATGAGGTTCCACATGCGCGCGGCTTCGGCCACCAGTGTGGACACAGAGCTGCAGCCTGGCATCAGGACGATCTTTATAGGCTCCGTGTACAGCAGGTCATACAGCAGCTTCGTGGCCTCACCAGGATCACACTGAAAGCAGAGAGAAAAACACCTTTGAATATATATTCAGATTTGAAGCACAGCTGTCACTATTCATGAGGCATCCTGTCACTTCATACCCAAAACTGCATACCTCGACAAAAAAAGCGCACACTGTACATATATTTTCGCTGCTTCACTATGAGGGAGAGAGACTTAATTTCATGCTGAATCACATAAGTAGAGATAAATATGCATGGGAAAGCAGAACAGAAAGGAGCAGAGACAGATAAAGCAATAAATACATACATAGGACAGCTGGAGTCCTCCAAGGATACATGCATTTACTCATATATACACCAAAAAACAATGGTTGTTTGCTAGACATGTCTTCTCATCAGTCTTTAACCCGATGCTGACAATCAGCATCTTTTTCCCTCCATTTGTCTTAAAATAACTGTCAATGAGAAATCAATATCTCATTTAAAGGATGATAGTGGGTAAAAGCCACAATTGATCATGGGTTGAGAGCAAACCGAGTTGCAGCCAGTGGCCTTGAGCACAGCCAGCATTTCTAAAGCTGGACTTTTGTTGAGTTTCTGTTGTTTTAGGAACAAAGAAAAGCTTAAACGGGCAAACCCTAAAAAGAATAAAAACAAACATGAAATTAAAATGATTCAAGGCTTGATTGGTGCAATCACTTAAATTCAATTAGCAGAACCCTGTGGCGGCTGACTGCTCTTTACTTATCGGCGTCTAATCTTGCTTCCTTATCCTGACACATCTCTATTTATGTCACTCCCGATGCTTTTAAATTCTTCTAAACATCCTGCTAAATTACTCCAATTATTTCAATCGCAACAAAAGAAGCATTTTAGTGAGAAACTGCTTTTCTTTTCAGAATTACAATGATTTCCTGTGAAAAACATTAAATGAATGTGACACTCCGCACAGTTATGTGAGAGAGTTTCTTCAGCTGTTTCAATTGTGGACACATGCCTACACATTCTTTTTAATAAATGAAATGAAATGAGTAAGACTATACATAATGCGTTCAGCCACATGGTATGTCCTCCAGAGTCTTGAGCAGACTCTCTCCAGACTCCCTGGGGGTCGCCAGCAGAATCATATCCCCAGAACGGAGACTTTGTTTGGGCTCTAAATCTCCTCCCTGTCCTGACTTTCCAAGCCTGAGGGAAGCCATGCGTGAGCCTCTCTCTTTTAAAGCACCTGGGTCCCACCGAATCAAAACAACTACAAAAATGCAGGTTTTTTTAAACACAAAATGTAGATTATCCTGAAGATCAGAGGAACATTCCCTTATTTAATGACTGATTTGACTGCTCAAATAAGGTTCTAAGTAACTACACAGAAAAATACTAATTTTTTTTAATACTATTTGATATTAGAAAACTATTTTGTGATCTTTAAATTATATTACTTATAATTTATCAACTAATTAGCATTAATATGCATTAAAATAATCAAAAGTGTCAGTAAAGACATTTATAACATAACAGAAGATTTCTATTTGAAATGAATGTTGTTCTTTTAAACTTTATATTCATCAAAGAATCCCGAAAAATGTATCAGTTCCCGCAAAAACTTAAAGTAGCACAACAGTTTTCAACAATGACAATAAGAAATGTTTCTTGAGCAGCAAATCAGCATATTAGAACAATTTTTGATGGAGTAATGATGCTGAAAACTTTTTCATTTTTCATGTACTTTTTACCTTTTATATTCAAATACAAAACAGTTTTTTAAAATTGTAATACTATTTAACAATATTACTGTTTTGTATCAAATAAATGCAGTCTTAGTGAGCATGAGAGACTTCAAAAACTACAGAGTATCTTACAAACCTGATGCTTTTAAACAGTAGTGCATAATTATTAACATTATACAAACATTCAATTAGAGATTGAGTCAAATGGTAACTGTTTTGATGGATTCAGCAGATTCAGTTCATTACATTGATGCAAATGTGTATCTGATTTCATGATTCTGATTTTGACTTAAACAGTCAATTGTTTTTTAAATCGTACCACACTGACTGGTCTGTTTGTTTCTGCATGCAGTCACAGTGAAGACAACACAATAGAAAGACATTCTCACAGTCAGCTAAAACATTTTTTTTTCCCATGGTTCTGTAGATTAGAAGCGCAGAAAATACTAGTATTTGCTGCTAAGAGTAAGTTCACTAAATATGAATAAAGCTTATAAACTCAAAATAAAATTAACTAAAAACGTTTTATCTCAAAACGCTCATTCTTGTGACTTGGAGGACAAGAAAGGATTGCAGAACTAGTTTAATGACACCCTTTAGGAAACTTAATTGCCTAATTAAAAGTGCATAAAACGATCAGGATGCTTGATATTTGCATACAATTAAACAATATAGAGTTTTTGCAGCTCAAACAGTAGCACAAGGTCATGGGCTTGATTGCTAGGTAATGGATGAACTAGATGTCAAGAATTGAATTCCCCCTATCATAGATGTATTTATTTTCTCTAAAAAGGACACATATTCTGCCCAGGGTTTTACTTACAATCTGGCAACCATACACATGCTCTCTCTTTCTCTCTACACTGTGGAAAAAAGCACTGATAAGCTGAAAGAAGTAAGCTGAGTTTATCAATCTCCATTGAGATATTCTGCTCATATTAAAGTGTCATAAAGCCAGTTTGTGTTCCTATCTGCCATTAAACCTTCTTCGTGTCAAACTGTAATAAATCCAACATCTTGACTAGATTGTGATTGCTAAATAAATGCACTTACGCAACCCCTGTGCCACAATACAATGTTTTGTTGTTGTTGTTGCTTTATTAGAAAAACTAGAATATAATTAAGAATCTTTGGAGTTAATGTTAGGATTTTCACTCTTTTAGCTTTTGAGTTTTTCCTGTTTTCATAATGTTGATGTTAAATGCCAACAATCATGATCAGTAATCACTATTATAATTTAATTGTGAGCAAATTAATTGTGATTATCAGTTTAATCATTATGCAGCATGACTAAAAAAATATTTTTCATAGACTAGATTAAATTTCCCAGACTTTTAGTCAACTAAAACTTGACTAAACAAAAACAGGATAGGTTGACTACATATAATAAAAACTAAAAAGTTAAAAAAAGCTTTTTCTTCTTTCTTTTGGAGGGAATGCTAAATATATTTGTTTTTATATTTGTTGTAGTTTCTGTTCACTACTCTACAAATTAACCTAACTATGATGACTTCCGCTTCTGAGAACCCTGGAAATGAGGAAAGAGTCCACTTTTAAATACTGACTCTACAGCACTGAAAACACATAGAACGAGTCTCTTCCATCATTCAAATCAGTGGACGAACAAACCCCAAAATCACACTAACGACCCCACGGTGCAAGTGTTTAAGGCCAAGTGATCTCACACCAGGGCTCAGGGGAAGTCAGGCACAGGTTCAGTCCATACTAATAAGCCTTCCCCCCTCGTACCATCCCTATCGCCCCACAGAGAGCGCCGTCCTCCGCTCCAATCAGAACGGACCAGAACCGTGCTGGGCGCAGGTTTAATGAGACTGCTCTTTCTGTAGCTCAGGGGGGAACATTTGGGTCTGAATACCTAAACCCCAACTCAGATGAAATGTTCCTGCTCGCTTTATACCTCCTGATGACACAGCGCTTTCCTGCTCTCTGAATGTAGCTGTCCATGGTGCTGAATCCTAATCAGACGCAGCTCTCTGCATGAGCGTGTTTCTGTGTGCATGCATTCATTCGGATCCGCAGGGGTCCCGAGTACATCCACCAACCGCTGGGGATCAGAAATGATGCTCTCAATATGTCAGACAGAAGAATAGCACTTCATACATCTATAGTCTCACACCAGCCGGCTAATTTCTCTCATTTATCCATCTGCCTCTGTTTACGCAATAATCATAAAGGGCCATGCTTTTTTCTCTCTTTTGTCAGAGCAATCTGTGGCCTTATGTGTTTGTTTGAACAGCAGTGGTCTTGGTAACTGTTGTCATGCCAACCTCCACCCCCAATCTTTCCTCCTCCTCCTGTATCTTTGAAGCGGGGTTCCAATGCAGACCTGTTCCGACCAATCACGACGAAGCTCTTAGCAACACCGAACAGTCACAGGGAATTAACTGTTTGTGCTCTGCATGTATCTGTATGTCTTTTCTGTCTAAAACTCTGGCTTGCACTCTGCATGTGTGTGTGTGTGTGTGTGTGTGTGTGTGTGTGTGTGTGTGTGTTGTGTGTGTGAGAGAGAGAGAGAGAGAGAGAGAGAGAGAGAGAGAGAGAGAGAGAGAGAGAGAGAGAGAGAGAGAGAGAGAGAGAGAGAGAGAGAGAGGCAGTATGCATTGGCATCTCTTGCGCGGGGGAGGAGGGACGCAGGTGGGAAAGATGGAGAGAAGTATGAGAGAGAGTGAAGCAAATGGAAAGATACGAACAGGGAAAGAGGAAGGTATATTGAGCTGCTATGAATAGATTTTTGCCAGCAAACCTCAGGTGACAGCATAACCGATGAATAATATGATGCTGTCAAAACATTCCTCCGTGCAGCTTTAATGAAGTCATGCTGAATCAAGTACAAATTCCCATTTAAAGAACATTATGTTCATTAGCATCCACCAAACCCCTATTAGCATACTACAGCTGACCTAATATGCAGTTGTAAAATGTTAATTTGCTCAGAAATCTCCTGTGAACACAAATCTTCAGCAAGCCACTGATAATGACACTCCACACTGTTTGAATAAATAACATCAACAGCAAGTAAACACTCTTATGCAATGACTAGTTCTGGTGCACACTCAATTTCATGCTATCAAACAGTTCACATAATGGAAAGTAATTAAAGAGGCTCATATGCGGTGCTCACTTACCATACTGTCATAGTAGATTAATTCAAGCTCATAATCCGGAAGAATATCCGTTCTCTTGTTCACCAGATCCAGGGCCATTTGGGCAGCAGGGAGACAAGCCTGGCCACCCGGCCATCCGCCGCTCATCGGGAACAGGGCTCCGATGTAGAGCTTCTTCTTGCCTAGAACGGGGCAGGACCAGGACAACAGTAAAGTAAGGGTGGCCAAAATAAAGTAGGAAGTTAATATCAAGCGCCGTCCTCTGCTGTGATGCTGCCAGGATAGTTTGGCCATAGTGAGCATGAGTGTGTGCCAACACAGTTTATATTTTTACATGAAATGCAAGGCTGTAGATTTTTGCAAAGAATTTTACTTTCATAAAAATATTTTGAACGTTATAAATTTCAGTCTCCTTCAATGCTGAAATAATTATTTCAAAAGATCACGTGAATGCTGCACTGTCGAGCCTGAAATCTTATAGATCTCTAATATACTTATAGACGCACTAAAATACACCTTTACATTTTCAACTTGGATGCATTTACGACAACATCATCGATGGCGATTCAAGGGCAAGTGGTTTTGATTCCCAATTAACGTAATACATCTGCAGAGAGGACATTTTAACTATTAGAATCGCGTTAACAAGGTCCGCATATTGAACTAGCCAGTGTTTACATGAACGGTTATAAAACGTCCTAAGTTTCAAAGGTTCACCAAAATGTTAAATAGCCGAAATCAAGTCAACTGACGTTACAACCCGTCTAAAGCGGTTTAAAATGTAACAAGAGCGAACATTCACGCGAAATAACGTTAACGAGCGCGAGCACTAAAAACAATAACAATGTGTCGTTGTCTCAAGAGTTTGTCGTGCTGTAGTCTTATACTCACGCTTCTCCTGAACGCGAAACGAACAGAGCACAGAAATGAACGTTACATGTTTGTTTATAGAGAGCGCAGTGTTACAGACGATCCACTGGAATCTTCTATGCGCGTCTTTAGACGAAACGAGACGCGGAATTCGGAGTGAAACCCGATTAGCGCTGAAAAACGGAAGATGTCTTTGTGGCTGATTGGTATACAATCCAGTACGGAAACAAAAGAAGCGATAAACGAAGTCAGAGCAGTGAGTGAGTGAGTGTGTTGTGTTGTGTTGTGTTCGTTGGATGCAGCAGGAGACTGAGAGAGAGAGAGAATGTGCTCGTTTATAGAGAGACAGAGAGCGAGAGAGAGAGACTGTGTATGTATGTGCGTGTGAGAGAGAAACTGAGAGAAAGAGAGATAGAAGGAGTGTGTGAGAGAGAGAAAGAGTCGTAGATGTGTGGGGCTCATTTTCCTTCTCCGTTTCACAGAGCACTTTGAATTTGCAATCCCTTAACACAACCACTCTGGTTTATTACCCACCAGTCTCCCCACCTCTTTTTCCGCCAACTACACCCAAGCCATCCACCTCGGATCCACATTTTTCTTTCTCTCACTGTCTATTCCTCAGAACTTAATTATAGCACCCAATAACATCTTCCCTCTCGCACACAATTGCATCCTTACATTTTCAGTCACAGTTTAGCCTGTTTTCATGTCACTCACTTTTTATTGTTGTTTTCCAATCAATATAAGGATTAAATGTTTCCTAAAGCATTTTAGACAGAATCTACTATCCACTACATTATGAATCACGTGCTTCGTTCCTCTCCCACACTCCTTCATCTCCACTGCACCATCTATTTCCAAACTCCCAGCCACCGCTCACACTAATCCTGCACCTTACAGCAGATATATCGTGGTAAACAGGATCCATAGAGGACTGACTATGTGTGCCCGACTGTAGTCTTCAAAAATGTATCAACAAACTGATGGGTTGACACTGATACTTCGCTTCCTCTAACTCTCTTCCTCACCTTCCCCCGAACCCAATGTTTTTCCTCTGAGCTGAGTGCCGCTTTTTCTACACGTTCAGTGGCTTCGGTAAAACATTCGCCTTCTCAATAATCCTGAGAGTTGATGAGAATCTCTGCAGTGATCTATCTGTTTTCTCCTGCTCCGTTTATTCCCAGCACACACTTGACTGATCTTGCAACTTCTCTTTCTGCAAAAACACAGCACAAGCCCGGTTACATCACATAGATACTCAAAGTTAGGGGCGATATGGGCCATGATCAAGCACACCTCGAAATTAATAATTAAATTCCAGCCAGAAACACGAGATATGGCTTTCAGTAGATGCCTTGGGAAATTCTGATTGTTAGGGAGATATATTTTCACTGACATTCTGGCACAAAGCTGATTAGCGATTCTGGAATATGCATTTTTTAAAACAACAAGAGTCATTTTTTTTGGTAAGCGAAACACTTCAGGCTCAACCGAGAAGGAATAGCTGCAGAGGTTTCAGGCCACCTTTCTGTTTCTCTCTCTCACAAACGGTTTCGATTTTCACATTCTCTCCAACATTAAAACCCAGAGGCGCTGGTTATATATCAGAGAACTGCTATTAGCTTAGCAGCTGCTGCAAGTGCCCTGGGGTTGTGCCACAGATGAAATACACCCCTGTATGTGTGGCACATGCAGAGTGGCGATTAGCCTCCAGGGTGGTGCTAGCACTCAATTTAAACCAGTTTACCCAAAAGCATATAACTTGTAAGAGAAACCTCAGAACTTCACAAAATTAGGTAAGCAAATGCAACTTATAATTCTAAACAAGCACACCAATTGTTATGTAGATTGGCCTATAGGTGGCACTATAAAGGGTGAGGTAATAGTTATATAGTATATCTATGGTAAATTACATGGCATTGCTAAAATTGTGTTTTACATCGCTGAAACATGGTAGAATTGTTGTACTCTTGCTGAGATCTAAGGCAAAAGGACTTGGCCTGAATGGTCAAATGTGGCAGTGATCAATACAAAAAATGCACAAAAGTAGGTGTGTGCGATAATGACAAAAAAAAATATCAGATGATATTTTGCTAATATTTTATTCAATAGTGATATCTGAAATGATTTTGAGGGGAAAAAGGGAAATTATACTGTAAATATATACCTAAAATCGCCAGTAGGTGGCAGAAAATCGCTGCATGAGTGAGTCATTGAGTCATTTATTCAGCTGATTCATTCAAACATCTGATTGATTCAGTAACGAAACACTGTTGTGTGTTGCTCAGAGATGCAAAACAATTCTGCTGTGCATGGCTTTGTTTGTTTCCGTTATTACTAGAATTGCAAAAACTACTTTTGTGAAATATAGTCCTAGGTTTCTTGCCCGATCAGAAACAAACCAGTGCTGCAGAGTTAACTACAGACGGAACATAAATAATAAAAAAAACGTTTAACTTTTGATTCATCACCACAATAGTGCAACAAAACGTTTGAAGTTTACTTAAGACTATAGAGTGAATGAGTTAGTGATAGTCCGGAAACACAGTCCATATGTTATTAACTCGCCTCTTTTTTAGCCAATTTACACTTTGATGATTCATTTATTATTTAAATTATTCACACGTGTTCTTATGAAAGGGATTCTGATCTAATTGGTATGCTAATATGGATGCTGCTCCCTCTGGCTGAGCTTCTGTTGCTAACCATCCAGGCAGGCCAGTGATATTATCAGGAAAAAAAATCTCTTAGCTAGAATAGCTAAATACATAAATATATCATGAACAATTTTGGGCTATTTTACATTGATTTCCTCTTTGATGTATGTCAAGGGTGTGCAATATTTCTGGAGGGCCACCTTCCCCTGGAGACCCTGGAAGTCTGTAGAAATCCTGAAGACCTTGATAAGCTGATCAGGAAGGAGATATTGGCATGCTCATAACCCCGGCTTTCTAACTTGTACCAACATGTCGAAAGGCCACTTTTGCTGCTGCACACTATTATTTCTGAAGTATATAGTACTGCATATATACTGTTGGCACTTAATAACTCTTGCACAACTACAGTAAGAAAAATGTCCATTTCATGACTTAAGAGCCTTCCCAAACTGAACCGGACACTGATAAAATATCTATTATACTACAATTGCTTGCAAAACTTCATCATAACTTTGTCAGATTACACAGGTATATTTGAATGTGGACCGGTCCATACTAACCAGCAAAACCTTGACCTTTTGTTTTCTAATACTGTATGATAAAATGTGACTTGACCTTGCTTTCCACTGCAAAAAATGAGCTTTAAGGTGATGTCAAAGGACAGTTAATAAACTAATAATATCAGGGCTGTAATACTTATCAAATAAGTAATAAAACATGGTGTAACTAATTGCAAAAATTGCAGCATTCCTTTAACGTATTCCAAATGAATCCAAGGTTTCTATTTACAACTGGTTTTATTTTAAGAGACCGTGTCTCTTCAGAAAACCTGAATTTAAATGCTCGATTAATTTTACAATATATCTTCATGAACTTTTTGAATCTTGAAAGTTTTGGTAGAATGGACTTTCCTTGGAGGGACAGAAATCTATTAGGTTTAATTTGTGTTTGAAGATGAACAAACGTTTTAATGGTTTGGAACATCATTTTGATTCACTAAAAATAACTGGTTGATTAGAATCACTTATTTAGGAATCGGAATCATCGTGCTGCATGTTTTTGATTAATAACTGGCTCATAAGAGTTATTCATTCAGGAATTGGACTGCACTGGTTTATGTTGTACATGTACCTTTTAAGATGAACAATTTTTTTAATTGTTTGGAACGTCATGGTGGTCACTAAATGATGACAACATTTTCACTAAAACCTTAATTGTAATGGGAATGTTTTCCAGATGGGAAGTCCAGAACATCTAGGCAGTCACTGATTTTTCTATGTGGACCAGTAATCAAAACTATTATATCATAGTTACAAACTTAAGAGAAATGACCACAACTGTGATTTCTGTCATAATCTTGCAGCTCTAGTGGTCAGTATACAGTATCTACTGTTTAGCAATCACTATACTGATATTCCATCTCTGTCAAAATATGAAATATAAATATTCCCTTTTACTGTCCTTCTATTGCTGTGTCTGTCTGTGCATTTGCATTAACAGGACTGAGTAGCATGTCCCGGGCTGCTCGGAGTAGGTTTACGACACAGCAGACTGGATGTCACCACAATTAGTATGGATATCCGCACATGCTTTTTGAGAAGAATGTCAAGGTTGAAGGCGACTGGGGAATATGAGGCAAAACCACCTCTCGAGAGAAATCTCCCTGCTGCCATGCACAGCCGTAGCACGTGGAGGTCAGCTGCTCTACCCCACGCTCCCTCTGCATACACAAAGAGCTGGCAGCAGGCTGCCGACGTCCCTGTGGGCCACCTTTCACTGTGTCTGCCAGCAATTCAGACACCTGATGCACTCCATTGCTGCCTTAATGGGACCAATTAAATCACTCTCTTCAGATCTACAGGCACGGATCATTTTAAGATACAGCCATATCCACACTGTCTACTGGTTGGTGGGGAGTCAAATGGGATTGATGGGAGATAACCGTGTAATTCGGCATCTAATTCGAGTATAAATGGACCTGCAGCCAGATCTCCTGTGTTTGATGGGCTCACACTCACAGTTGGAGGAATGATCTAAATCTCTGTCATTGTGTTCCTGTTCTCTGAACCTTAAAACTGCAGATGAGATTTGTAATGAGTTAAATGTTTCTGGTAACGCTTCTGATTCCTAAATGGTTCTGTTAATGATTAGTTAATTACTTTTAATGAATGAATATTTTTGGGGAAAACTAACATTCCATTTCTAATTGTTGCCAAATTTAAAGCAGTTCTTGTGAAGGATTTTTATGACTTTTTAATGTTACAACCCTTATATAAATGCAATCCAATAACTAATTTGCTATATGTTTAACAACAATACTAAACAAACAAAAAATGTGGTAATATTTGTAAAATACTACTAATACACTGCATTCTTAGTATCACATTCCCTACCAGTCAGTAGCTACACTGATTTAAGTCTCTTGGTAAGCTGTTTCTGATGTGAAGCTGTGTTTGATTCACTAGACAGAACTAACTCAGTCATTTCAGGAATCAATCCACACTAGTTGTGCTTTAGGTTTTAGATCCGCTACAAAGAATAGTTCAGAAGTCTGGCAACACAGGTTGAGTTGTATGTTTTAGAGTCTCTAAAATCAACCAACTTATAAGATTCATTAGTTCGGGAGCCATTTGTTTGAGAATTCACTGTTTGTGCTGTATGGGTTTGATTCACCAAAAATAACTGACTTATAAGAGTCATTTGTTCAGGAATCTGACTACACTGATTGTGCTGCATGTTTTTGATTAATAACTGGCTCATAAGCATCATTTTTTCAAGAATTGGTCTACACTCGTTTACGCTGTGCCTTTATGTTTTTTATTAACTTACAAGAATTTACTAAATAGAGTTACTCATTAGACAATTACACCTAGACTGTTGAATTTTGATTAAATAAAAAATTGGACTATACTGATTGTGTTGAGTATTTTGTTTGGGAATTGGACTACACAGGTTGCACTGTAGGTTTTTATAAATGGCTGATTAGAATCATTCATTCAGGAATTGGACTTTACATTGTATTTTTTTAATTAATTAAAAATTGATTTATAACTGATAGCTGATAACGGATTTATAAAAAACATCCATTAGACAATTAGACTGCCGGTTGTACTGTATTTTTCTGAATTAGCGAAAATAACTGATTTGTTTATGAATACGATTACATTGAGTCTTATGAGCCAACACTTTTTGGTGAATATAAAACCTAAAGCAAAACCAAGAGTTGGGCAACTCTGTATGTTATAGATTCATTCAAACAAAAAGACCTATTGGAGCCATTTGTTTGGTAGTTGACACTAGATTTGCTGTATGGTTTTGAAGAACTGGCTCACAAATTTCATTCATTATGTAATCAGACTACCTTAGTCATTTTTTTTCCCAACTGGAGTAAGAACAAGTTCTCGATACCCAACTCAACTTAAAACCCACGGATGCAGTAACATCCATTTGTGTTCATTCCAGGTGCTGCAGTGAATCTGGCTTCTCTTACTAGAGAAATCTGACAGCATTCCTTAAGTGAAGGGCAGCAGCTCTTCAGCCATTTAACTCGCATTACTAATATGTCTGGGGCTTGGAATTACAACCTAGCATTAATTACAGGATTGAGTTGCAGGGTCTTAATGGAAGAGCCTGGGTTGCATTTGTGCGATATTCCTTTCTAGGCCATAAAGTTGGGGAATGTGCTCATTATGTGATACAGCACACAAATTCTAGAATATAATTGTACAAGAGTGTTTATTATTATCTTGTCCACAAAAAGCCTAAAATCAACTGTCAGGGTATATTTGGTCATTAAATTGTGAAGAAATGTCAGAATGTACCACAAGGTCCTGGTTCAGAAGCAGATAAATGAGCTATGCTGTAACCCATCATCAAGACACATCTTGTCGAAGAAAATGACACACCATCGACATCATATTCATAAGAGAGACTATAATTTTACGAAGAAATACATCCTCTGCAATTACAATCGATTATTTGACCTCTACAGACAAGCGGATATAAGGGAAGTGACAGGTGGTTGTTGGCTAATGACCATGGTTTGTGCAAGTTGCCTTGCCATGCCACGGTTGCAAGGTCACAGCGGGACACTGTGATTGGTTGTTCTGGTTGCCAGGTCACAGCTGGCAGCTTGATTGGTTCTTGAGGTTGCCAGGTCACCAAACACATGAAGGCAGGCAGGCAGTTGTAAGGCGCCACTGATATGCATCACGTTCTCTGAAGCGCACAAGGACGAACAAAGGTGTCTGCTGTTATTTTTCACAAGACATAATTCAATAATGAAAGATGTCAACTCAATATGCGGAGGAGAACCAAAACCAGACAAACAAATAACGCATGACTTTGAGTAAATAAATAACCAACCCCCTACAGACAGATCTCAGCATCCATCCAAAGACTTCCCTCTCATCACCCGAGTAATCCTTTTATTTGCCCGCCATGGAGTGCGTTCTCCAAACAGATTTGTTAGATTTGACTCCAAATTTCATTTACCGCTAAATGCCAGAGTTCAGAATTGCATCGTGGCCCATTCCCCAGGCCTCACAGAAGTAAATGAATCAGAGAATATTAGGAGACAGATCACTCAGCCGTCATGATGACTGAGGAGCCAAGGCATGATCAAACATGGAGAAAAAAAGCACCACTCACCACGCTCTCTTCCACGACAGAGAAGTTTTAAACCATGTCTGTGTTGGATGCTTTAATTACAAAGCAATGGAAGAATCTATCCCTGCCGGGATTGCGGCACAGTGAGTAAGCCGCAACCACAGCTCCTGGTTGCTCTGCTGAATTGGAGTGTGAAATGTGACCAGGTGCTGCTTAATAACACACCTGCTGTTTTGAACGTCTGTCCCTCTAAATCCTCCGCTAGCCCACTGATGGTTAACGCTCCTGGCTAAAAAGCGTCATGCTCTAAAGCGTGCGGTTCTTATAAATTACTGTTGAGCTCAGTCTGTTCGGTTCATTCAAATGCATGCAGTTGCACTGTCAGAGTGTAATTACGCAGTTCTATTATTTGCGTCGGGACCACTGTACATAGAGGACAGCAGGTAACGGCAATTTCCAACGACGTCTTTTAAGTCTTGCTGAGAAAATATTCCACTGCTCCATTGTTGTCAGCTGTCATGGCCATCGCCTTTCTTGCGCTGAACGTCGTGGTTGCAATGGAGCTATTTTGCATTCTTTTTCTACGCTCACTCTGTACTGAGAAGAATGACAATAAATCTACTTGACGTGCATGCCTGCTAGATTAAACTATGTGGTTCACAAAATTTGGTTGATCTCCAAACTGTCTCCACTGAAACTGCCTACTCTACCTCCTCCTTCTGATTTTGGATTTGGCTGCATTTACATGCCAAGGCCTAATACACAATGTCTGTTTACATTCACTTTGGACATTATTGACTAATAAATTATACCAAAAATGTATAAAACCCCACCAAATTGATCTCTGCCAGGCTATAAATTGATATTGGTCTGCCCTGTGTGGTTCATTGTGGTTTTGTCTACAATAAGGAGAGTCTGTCTGCATATAAAGCTCATAACAAAATAAAACAGACTGAAAGAAAGATTAATAGGTAAATTACGATTTTTCTCATGATAGCAACAGAAAAGCAGACATTTCCAATTTGACTAATCTAATCCCTGTAAATGACCTCAATGAATAGAGCTAAGAAACAAAGAACTAAAAGAAGAAATCAAACACAGTTGCATGTAGGTCAATGTAACCAGATGTCAGATATCCACTAGCATTCAAAAGTTTTTTTTTAAGAAATAACTTTTTTTAAAGAAATTATATTGTTTCAAAGAAAATAAACGAATATTTTAATAGCAAAGATGCTTTATATTGAATCAAATGTAACAGTAAAGACATTTATGATGTTACAAAATAATTATATTTCAAATAAATGCTGTTTTTTACTTATATATTAATCAAAGAATCCAGTTTCTGTAAAAATATGAAGCAGCACAACTGTTTTCAACACTGATAATAATAATAATCAAATAAACAGAGCCTTGGTGAGCATGAGAGACTTCTTTGAAAAATACAACCAAACCAACCCCAAACATTTAATATATCATATTTAAAATCACACATGAATTGGCCTAATCGGTTGCCCCAAATTCTGATCTCATAAGTGCTTTTGTCATTTCTGCCATCTCCATCTCTTGAAAGTTTCACCTCTACGGCCATCATTTATGCCTATACTTTCACCCTACCTGCCCCTTAATCTCCTCCTCCCACTTCTCATTTGGCCGGATGTAGTAGCGTTAATGTGATCCGCCATGCTTCAGTAAAACACACTCTAATTTCCCTGGCTCTATGGGTAGAGTTGGACCCTCTCTGCTATTTCTGGCTCCGCCATTCCTCATGTTTATGGTCCATCTCTTATGATGCGCTTGTCATTGAAGCGTTCGTTTCATTGTTCCAGAGCCCTTGTGTTTTTGCACCTTCGATGAATAGGCAAAAAATGAATAAGCGGGATTGATGCCGAGGTATTTTCAGGGTCTCCAAAGGGAAAGCGAGAATCCGAGGGAGGGAAGACATTGATAAACAATGTAACAAGTTAGATGTGATTGCATCAGCATCTTCTTCTCGCAAGCGATTGTGGTGGATGCGTGAAGCATGTTATGAAGTGGCTTGTAAAGAAAATCCTCTCATTGGTTCTATTACACACATGCGGCAGGGATAATTGGAAAAGGAAATGCACATAAATGACATCGTAAACCTGCTTACGCCACGTTTAATGCAATCTTTTCTCTTGCGGCCGTGCGATCAGCATGGTACAACTCATTATTTTCAAATAGCCTTCGGGGGCAGAGAATACTTGTATTCAAATCAATGGTCACATTATTAAACGTACACAAGAGCTTGACAGGGTAATAGAGAAAGTGTGAGTGGGATACGTAGAGAAGGAAGGAGGAGGGAGGGGGAGAGCCGGCGGCTGAGCTGGTCTGGAGGATTAGGATGCTATGTGGATCATTTCTCTCAAACGCTGTCCACAGGTGAGCCACTTAACCTAGGCGGTGCTGATGATCAGCTGGATGATTGAGGTCAACGGAGAAATCACAGAGCTGATGACGCCGGCTTCACCACGCCACTTTCAGGCCACTGCTGCCTTTCCAACACGCAATCCGGGATCATCAATGACTAACATGTGGAGGTGAGTGGATCTGATTTCAGGATTTCTGTGCTACGCTTAACCCTGGGTATTTTTGGACCTCAGGTTAGGCCACTTTTAACCCTGGGTTAGCCAAGTCACAATAATTGGTGGTTATACTTGTTTTAACCCTAGTGTGCAGAATGAAACAACACTGCTAGAATGTTACTGTAGGGTTGATTAGCGACAGACCGTTGACTGTGTTTAGATTCGGCAATGAATAGCACTGAAAATGTTATCTAAGGATTTAACAGGGATTAAGACAGAACTATTATATAAAGTGGGGTCAAAACGAGACCATTCAAAGTGGAAAATGCTTCTATTCTGCCTTTTTTCACTATAAATTCAGCATAACAATTTTAGAGAAAGGTTATCGTAAATATTTAAATAATTTGTTTTGATTTAAAATGCTAAACTGTGGTTTATTTCCAGGTTTAAATTGAATTTTAATTCTAGATTTTCAATGTGGACTGTTCAAATATGATATGATTTTTTTATGCTTAACAACAGCATTTATTTGATCAATCATACAGTAAAACAATATATGTATATGATACAGATACGATACAGTATGTTGTAAAATATTAAAAAAAAAATCAAATATCTGTTTTCTTTGTACTATATTTTAAAATGTAATTTATTCCTGTGATGCAAAGCTGAATTTTCAGTATCATTGCTCTAATCTTCAGTGTCACATGATCCTTCAGAAATCAGTCTAATATGCTGGTTTGCTGCTCTCTTTTTTTCTTTTTATCAATGATGAAAATAGTTGCTGCTTAAGATAAAGAAACCATTTAACATTTTTTTTTCAGAATTTATTTGAGAATCATTTTATAATATTTTGTAACATAATTTTTACTGTCACTTTTTGTGACTGTATGTATGTATATATATATATATATATATATATATATGTCTGTCTTTGCACTTTTTCAGTAAATTAACATATAGATTTATATGGTATATTATTAATAGATTAATACCAGTAGAGGTAAGGAAGCATTTTAGCATCCAAAAAATCACCCATTTCATTTTTAATTACTAACCCAAGACTTGAACAGTGTGCAACATGGAACATGATAACCCAGGGTTAAAAATCCAATATGGTATATGAGATACTGAGTGTGCTGTCCTGGGGGAAGCAGCTGTGATGAGTGTTGCATCGTGTTAGACGTCACCCGGTAGGTGTTACAGATGTGTCATTTTCTAGAAGTCAATGTGGCAGGTGTCTTAACGTATGTGACAAGTCAGTAGCTGTGGTTGTGTTGTATTTTGGTGATGTGTGCGGTGGCAGGTGCAGGTACTGGGTAACATGGACAAGAAAATAGCAAACAGGAGGTTTTCTGACACGCTGTGCTGTAGGTGTGCGCCGTTTCTTCCAGGTTGTATCATTCTGTGATTGCTCCTGAATAATTTATCGACACTTTTAAATAAAATGCGGCTCGGAAATTGAGGAGAGCTCAAGCTAACCCTTGTGTATTCTCTACGGTCTCATTCTCCCGCCTGACTGCACATGGATTTCATAGACTTCTGTTGAGAATGAGATTAGGTCCATGGATGCAGAAACCGGTTCCAGGTTCAAGTGGGCACTGCGAATGTCATGTAAATGCCATTGGGTAAATCGATCCAAAGGGAGACCTTTTTCTCGGCTACCCGTGAAATGATCACACACAGAGAGAAACGCAACACAAAACAGACATTCAAAGGTGCATAGAAACATATACATGGATTAAAACCTACTCTGACAAGCACGGTGCTTTCATTCACATGGACACAAATGCTTTCATATGACCTGCTGTGAGCTCCTTCGATAGGTGAAGAAAGAGAGAGAGAGAGAGAGAGAGAGAGAGAGAGAGAGAGAGAGAGAGAGCAAGATTGCACCGGCGCTGTGTGCATCCTCTCTTAATTAAAATCCTCTAATGCGGCATGCTGAACGTTGAGAGTGGACCAATCACAGAGCTTAATTCTCAACATCAATATTGAACAGCAGCATCTCCTAAAGTCCTCTCTCTGGAGGGCAGCAGTGTGCTTGTCTAATGACTAAAAGCCATAACAAATACCAAGCCTTCATTACACTCATTTTTAGCCACCTATTTCATCAATCAATAGGCTACACCACATCGTCCTGTCTCACCCACTAAAGCCTAATGATATACACAGACAGCACCTGTTCCTTTTAAATGACCATACAGTGCATTCAATCCCAGAACTTTCAATACTTACTCTAGTCTGATGCAGTACATTGTCATTGTTAGATCGATAAGTGGCTTGTTACTTGTGCTTGTTAGGGCAAGAATCTCTATAATTATTGCTATACTTAGGGTTAGTGATTTGAACAAACACCTAAACTAAATACTAAGCTTCAATGTTTAACTCATCCCGCTGCTAAATGATGCTAAATGATACCTCAAATTAAGCGACTAGCTGGGGAGAGGCTATTACTTTTCTAAAGGAGAAGACTTCGATTTTTTCTTTGTGGATGATGAAGATGAAAAAGACTTGCATTGAAAAAGGGCCGAAGCCTTAACTAGATACTTGAATATTATAGAAGAGAGGGACTTATCTGTCTTGGGCTGGAAAGCAACCAGTTAGCAACCACTCACATCACCCTAGCAATCACTGGGCCACATGCTAGAAACCACACAGAACTCCAAGCAACCACATAGCATCAACATTATTTTTTTACGTTTGTATCTGTATCTATGTGGTATCAAAGTAAAAATGTAGGGAGATTATATTTGCCTGACTGAATGCTCGGGTGTTGTGGCCGGTTGCTATAAGTATCTAGGGTGATACATGGTTGCTATGAGTGTCTAAGGTGTTGTGGCTGGTTGCTAGGCATTTATTTATACATTTAGGTGTTTCTAGGATGTTCTAGCTGGCTGTTAGAGTGTTCTGGTTGTTCTAGGCTGGTCTGTCTTTTTGCTAGGAGTGGCTTGGGTGTTTTGGCCGGTTGCTATGTGTATCTAGGGTTATGTCTCATTGTTATGGGTGCCTAAGGTGCTCTGGATGGTTGATAAGCATTTATATAAATACATTTAGGTGTTTTTAGGGTGTTCTGTCTGATTGCTAGATGTATTCACTCGGAACTCCTTGTGCTGTGCATCAGGTGCAGAAGCTAGCTTAAAAAAAAAACAGACTGCATGAGTGCTGCCAGCATTGCTTTAGAGGTTGCAGAAGTGGAAGGTCAGCTTGTCAGGGCTCAGACCATACGCCACACACTGCAACAAGTCGGTTTGCATGGCCGTTGTGCCAGAAGGAAGCCTCTTCTGAAGCTGGCTCACAAAAAAGTCTGCAAACAGTTTGCTGAAGACAACCTGGCCAAGAGCATGAATTACTGGAACCATGTCCTGTGGTCTGGTGAGTCTAAGGTGAAATTGTTTGACTCAGATGGTGCCCAGCATGTGTGGCGACGCCCTGGTGAGGAGTACCAAGAAAACTGTGCCTTGCCTACAATCAAGCATGGTGGTGGTAGCATCATGGTCTGGGCCTGCATGACTACTGCTGGTACTGGGGAGCTGTGGTTCATTGAGGGAAACATGGATTCCAGCATGTACTGTGACATTTTAAAGCAGAAGATGATACCCTCCCTTCAGAAACTGTTTTCCAACATAACCACCCCAAACACACTGCCGAGATGACAACTGCCTTGCTGCTGAAGGCGAAGGTGATGGAGTGGCCAAGTATGTCTCCAGACCTGAACCCTATTGAGCACATGTGGGGCATCCTCAAGCGGAAGGTGGAGAAGCACCATGTGTCTAACATCCAGCAGCTCCGTGATGTCATTATGGAGGAGTGGAAGAGGATGCCAGCAACAACCTGTGCAGCTCTGGGTAATTCCATGCCCAGGAGGATTAAGGCAGTGCTAGATAACAATGGTGCCCCTACAAAATATTGACACTTTGGGCACAGTTTTGACATGTTCACTTAGGGTCTACTCATTTTGGTTACATGGTTATATGAACAATAATGGTTATATGTTGAGTTATATTTAGAGGACAGTACATTTGTATACAAGCAAATTTACTTGTATACAATTTATATACAAGCTGCACATTGACTACTCTAAAATATATCCAAGTTTTATTTGTGCAGTATTGTCCCTTGAGAAATTATACAAAAATGTTGGCTGAAATGTAAGGGGTGAACTAACTTTTGTGAGATATTGTGAGTCTTGTTAGGGTGTTCTGACTGTTTTCTAGGTCTATTTAAGGTGATCTGTTTTGCTTGGAGTGGCTAAAATTGTTTGACTGGTTGTTAGGTGTTGCTAGGTTGCTCTAGATGTAACTAAGCTGTTTTGGCTGAACTAGGAGCTAGGCTAGGGTGATTTGGCTGATTGCTTGGTGCATCTAATGTAATGTGTGTTGGGGGGTTTTGGCTGTTTGCTAGGCATTTTTTTATACATTTAGGTGTTAGGTGTTCTGGCTGGTGTTTAGAAGTATCTATGCTGATATGTCTTGTTGCTATGAGTGATGCTGTTGCTATGATCTGTCTTGTTGCTATGTAGGGTTTTCTAAAGCCCTATTCACACCAAGAATGATAACTATAAAGATAACCATAAAGATAACGATATAGCGTCCACACCAGTGAACGATATCGTCTGTTTATTGTCAGCGCATGCTTGTCTTTCACTTCTCAGGTGTGTCCAAACACGGCCCTGGAGGGCCGGTGTCCTGCGAAGTTTAGCTCCAACCCTAATTAAACACACATGAAGCAGCTAATCAGGGTCTTACTAGGCATACTAGAAGCTTCCATGCAGGTGTGTTGAGGCAAGCTGGAGCTAAACTCTGCAGGACACTGGCCCTCCAGGACCGAGTTTGGACAGCCCTGCTTTAAATCCTCGAGCTCATTATAGCAGGATAGATTCTGATTGGGTGTCAATGTTTTTATTGTTCATCGGCTGGAAAGAAATTGTTCTGAAAGTGATTCCAACTATATTATTTATCTGTGCCTTTATCGTTATAGCTGTGGTGTGGATTCTGCTATTCTTTAATATTGAGAGCTTTGTTTTGAACTATATATTTTTTGTTATCTTTATAGTTTTTGTCTTTTGTGTGAACGGGCCTTAACTGGTTTCTAGGAAATGTATTTATACATTTAGGTGTTTCTAGGCTGTTCAAGCTGGGTTGCTAGGGTCCTCTGAATGTTTAATTGGTGTATATAAGGTTGCTGCTAAGTTGCTATAGATGTAACTAGGCTGTTTTGGCTGAACTAGGCTAGGGTGTTCTGGCTGGTTGCTTGGTGTATCTAAGGTGGTCTGTCTTGTTGCTAGGAGTGTCTGGGGTTTTTGGCTGTTTGCTAGGCATTTAAATATGCATTACGGTGTTGCTATGGTGTTCTAGCTGGTTGCTAGGGTCTCCTGACTGTTTTCTAGGTATATCTCAGGTGATATGGTTGTTTCTAGAAATGTCTAGGGTTTTTTGGCTGGTTGCTAGCCATTTAAGTGTTGCTAAGGTGTTCTAGCTGGTTGCTAGGGTCTTCTGACTGTTTTCTAGGTATATCTCAGATGACATGATTGTTGTTAGAAATGTCTAGTTTTTTGGGGCTGGTTGCTAACCATTTCATTATACATTACTGTGTTGCTAAGGTTTTAGCTGGTTGCTAGGATGTTGTAGCCAGTATACATATCTACAGTGTTTTATCTTGTTGCTAACTGAGCAATTCACATTAGCATCATTGGCAATTTGTGTCATGTGATTCATTGTTTGCAACTGAATGATTTCCATCTGTAGACAAAGCAGTTTTCAGTATTGACACACATTATGGATTAGACAGTGAAAAAGTGATCTGTTACACTTAAAAGGTACATATAGATCAGTATAGTCACTGCTGTGCAGGTTATCATGGCTGCTGGCAGAGGCAGGTGGCGGCAAAAAGCATGCGATAACCTGGGAGTGCATTTCCAGCCAGGTAAAAACTGTGCTAAAACACCATTTACTAAGTAGATGTAGCGCATAAATCATCTACTCTTCCCATCCATCCTCCTAAATTGCTTTTTCTCTACCATGCTATCTCTCTTTTCCTACAACCCCCTACTTTTGTGCCCCCTCTTCCTTTTCCCCTCCTCTCTCTCCATCTCATTTCCCCTCCATCTCATTTCCCCTCCTTCATTTTCATCCTCCTCTTCTCTCTCATTTCCTGCCGGCCGGCCTTCCATCACCCTCTCTCTCAGTGTGCAGACATCACTGCCATATTGGGACAGTGACACCTCCATTAATCAATTTAGCAAACACCACGGCTGATCTGCACACAGTGTCACGCACACGCGCACATGCCAAAACATCCAGGATGGGTATCTATCTACAATTCATTCACCTCGATCTGGCCCTGTAGAAGTCAAGGTCATGCAGTCCCGTGGGGAATCCACACGTCATGTAATCTCAGGCGGTGACATGTGGGATTATGCTTGTCTGTACAATACAATCTCGCTACACTATGGTGTTATTAAATTAATTTTTCATATTTAGCATATTCATATGCATAGCACACATCAGTGCTGGCTCTCATCAGTGAGTGCTGTACGACAGACAGTCTCATCTACAGGATGTACAGCTCTTTGTGCACTCAATACTGCCCTCTTCTGATATGACTTTAGTATCGCATTACCAAGATTAAATTGTTTAATGCTGCCCCCTTCAGGTTAGTAAAGGAACTTACTGTCTTCTAAATTAAATGCTGCCCCCTTTTGACAGGAGAGAAGATTTTTATCTTACTCTTTCATTTGATCAAGGAACTTCACAGTACTTTACACTCAACAGTGCCACTGCCAGGTAGGGATGTACACCATACATTTTTGGAAAAATAAACGGTATTTAAAAACCATGGTGCTCATTTAAGACTCAAAACAGAGGAATTTTCAGTCCAAAAATTGTTAAATAATTAACATTATCAACGTTGTTAATTTGCGAAGGAAGACATAGTACTGAATAGAACTGAATGTAATGTTTTTTCAGCAATAAACTGAATGTTAATTCCAATTAAACAAAATTGTATTATAGTTTAAATTGATATGAAATGCAAAAAGGTACAAAAGCTGTCACTGGGGTGGTACATTTTCAAAAGGTACACTTTCTTTTCTTCTGAGATTGTAGGACTTACTGTAAGTACATCTTTACATGTAATTTCATAATTACTTTTATTTTGTACTGTCTTTAAAGTGCCCCTATTATGCCTTTTCGAATATTACCTTTCATGCAGTGTGTCATGTAGCAGTATGTGAACATAAAACTTTCTGAAAAGTTGTGAAGCCAAAATAAGGTTATTGTCTATCAAAAAAAGAGTCCGCTCGCAATCGCCTAAACGAGTCGTCAGGAATTAGAATCGTATTCTTTTACGGCTGTACGTCACAAAGTAACACATTTGCATAATGTCCGCCCATGTCTGTCATTGTACGTAGACCAATCACAAAGGACTGCGCCATCTGACCAATCACAGCAGTGAGGGCTCACGGAAAGGAGGGGTTTAGAGAGAAACTGATTCTTCGAACTGCTTTGCACAAGTTGTTTGGGAATCATTTAGAAATTAGGTCAAATTAAAGATATTTTTCGACTACTAAACAACTAAAGTGTTTTTTGAACTAGGATGCATGTAAACCTGTTTTAGGACACTCATAAAACAATATTAGCAACCTTAAAAATGGCATAATAGGGCCACTTTAAAATATGGTTACAATGTACTGACAAATTTGTGGTAAACTAAAATATACTTTAATATAATTTAATGTGTTTGAATAGTCGTGGCGGATTGTAGATTTGGAAGTTAATGCCCTCTGCTATTATTGGCTAATAGTTGTGTATATTTGACAGCTTACGTCCTTCACAGATGGACGCTGCTGTGATTTAGCTCAAAAATGCATAAATAACTCGATACATATCAAACAATCTGTGATAACAGAAAAAGCAATAGAGACCATGTAATAAACAGTTATTCACATTTGAGTGTTGCGACATTACTGTCAGATCCAATATAGTCGGCACAGCATCGACTTTAGTTTCAATCTTTCTGAAAATCCTGCGTCGAATTGTGCCTTGTTTGTACGAACGAAACGTACGTAATGTAAAATGAAGTGAACAAATGACCAAATTCTTTATTGACGCAGTCTGACACTTCATTAAAAATAAAGTTTCACATAGACCAGCGTTTGCCGCTCTTGTTGTCTACGTGTGTGAATCAGTGGGCGGGGCTAAACAGGCAGCGATGTAGAAGCAGGTGTTGATCTTCTTCTGCAGAGGCGGTGCTTATCTACACTACTACATCAGAGTAGAACATTCCACACGCTGTCGTTTTGGCACACTGCCTTCAATATACACGGTTTTTAACTAAACAAGAAAGATTTGAGTTCTGAAACTTACAGGAAGTTTTTATAATACAATGACCTCTTATATGTCAAAAGATCAAGGGAATTTTGATTTATCAGTTCATGATCCCTTTAAAGCACAACAATAAAATTAAAACATATGTACTTTACATAATAATAATGTACTTTAAGCACACTTAAGTGGCCTTGTATTTCATTAATATTGTTTAATATTAACTGCAAGTTCAGATTCAAAGTACACTCAGTACAGAGTCAGTCCAATTAAGTGCACTTCTTTTTCACAAGGGTTTTTAGTTGCTAAAAAGCATTGGTATATCGGTCTTAAAAAGTGGAGGGGAATAGTTTGTGGGGGGTGGGTGCGTAAAGTTGTCATGGCAACCTATATATTAAGCACTGATTCCCTTTATTGAATGCACTGAACAGGTAGCTAGAAGCAGGAAATATGCACATATTAACTTAATTGTATGCCACATCAGGCTTCAGTGTCAATGTCAGTGTCACTCATTTGTGGGGATTTTATGCTTGTTGTTCATGATTGAATGCATAATGTACAGTAGCCGCACAACACCAGCAGCACATGTGTAGCAGTGGTACAGCAGGTGTGGAACGGCTCTGGCAATGTATGCATGTTGATAAGCCATCTTCTGAATCAAGTGTGCATCAATGATCATTATTTAGATAAAAATACTTTCTTTGCACTCAGACTCTGATTTCTGCAATAGAACACAATTTAGGCAGAATTTTCACAGCCAAACAATCTTTGCTGTCATTAACACATACAGTATGTTTATTCTAAAAGTAGCGCATCAATATATGCTTTAATGTATAGAACTGATAACTTTTGGTTAATTATATAATGTAATTTGTGTGCTTAACTCATTCATTCATTAATTAGAGTAGTATATTTATTCTAAATGTGCAAATAAAAAGCATTCTGTTTATTTAATTTTGATCCCACAATAAATGCATATGGTCCAGAGTGAGTGGTGTTGCACATAATTATGTTGGATATTGTTTATAAATCCTGATATGTGTGTGGTAAGGTTTATAGATCAGGCCTGACCATCACAAATGTATTTTGTTACATCAATGAATTAAATTATGAAGAACGAGATGCTTTTACTTTGCTTTATAAGCCTTGCATGACTGTTTTTTCAATGGTTTTCAAAAGCAGTGGGGACATGCCCCACCTGTCCTAGCTGCCAATGATGTCTATGCTAAAAAGGGGATGAAATACAAATCTTCCAGCTTTTATATGATAATGATAAACAAGTGATCCAATGTATCTATTACTTGACCCGAAATGTTGAAGATCACATAACCTATTCACATATAACACTACCTATATATCCATCCAAGTAACTAATTTAATTTATGTGAGAGAAAAAAGGAAGGTTTCAATCCAATGTGTGCAACAAAACTGAAAAATTCTTCACTTCTAGGGAATTTGGCATAACATGGAAATGGCAAATGGAGCCTAGTTGTCGGATTCTTCTGTTTGGAAACTTCTGGATAATTAGTCCTTTTATAAAGTTTCAGTTTATTGCAAAGTAACGATCTCTCCTCAGTAATTACAATACTGGCCTTATCATACATAAGAATACAAAAACATTCTTACCTGTATAATGCCTGTCATCTACATTAGAAGAAGAACACAGGAGAAAGGGAATAACAGAATTATTAGGAATGAATAAAAAATCAAATTGGCCTGAGTTTGAAAGAACACAAATACACGAGCACTCACAGTGGCAGACAGGTTTGGGTGAGTCCCACCTGCCCAGCTTAGTGCACTGAGTGCTGTTTCTGCCCACCAGGAGGAAACCCTCCAGACAGCTGTAGTGCAGTATCGTGCCCTCCACCGCCGGGCCTGGAGGGTGGACCGTCACACGGCCGTTCTCCAGAGACGTCCACACCCGTGCACACGGCAGCACTGAGAACACACACCACAGCAGAGGGTCAGTTATACAAATATATGCCATTCAAAACCTCAAAACTGTTGTGTTGACGTGATGCTAAAAGGTGGTTTATATTCATTTTGGACCTGTTTCATGTTAGCAGTCTGTAATGGAATTTTCCCTTACAGGATTAATTAGTCTTTACCTTATATCACCTTACTTTACCTTTATAATGCAAGCAGTCTTACCATTCATTTTTTATCTTGTCAGCAATGAAAAGATGGCAAGAACAGAACGTATTGCCCTGAGAGACCAATTATATAATGTACAATATGCTCAACGGCCATCTGTAGTACTTCATATTTGCATCAGGCAGTGATTATGTCAAATGCATCAGCGCTTATGTGTCAACACCATTTTAAAACAGCACAGGACAGTTTAAAGGTTTGAATTGAGAGCTGTTTTGGTATGGTTATTGTTTTGTGTGTTGGTCTGTGCATGTGTACTTGACCTAGATTACATTTGGGGACAAAATAGCTGAAAAACTTATCCAGATGTTAGCTAAATCTGACAAAAATTCCATTTCGAGAATGTCCTCAAAAGAATAAAATGGTTCAGCTCTGTTCAGAAGCATACTGCTCCTGCTTGTTCTTCAGGATCTTTAGTGACAATATTACAATATTAATATTTTTTACTGTATTTTTGATCAAATAAATTCAGACTTTGAGCATAAGAGTCTTCTTTCAAAAACGTTAAAAAATCTTACTGACCCGAAGCTTTTGAACATTAGTGTATCATGCAAATTATGTACACTGGAAATGGAAGGTTAAGAGAAGCAGCACTGTATTGTGGGATATATTATTCCATGAATCCCAGGTATTTACCCGGATGACCTACTGTACTCCACCTGCCAATATGTGCATCAGACAGCAAAGCACACTTCATGGAATACCACATCCCACAATGCTATGCTGCTTGACCTTCCTAGTGTGATGAATGTATCAGATCAGCTGCAGTTGCACACCACATTCTTGACAGATTTCATATAATTATTTTTTATATCTGAAATAGAAGCTGAATTAATGAGGTCATGTGACAGCAGTGTAGCATATACTGTCTGAAATGCTTATCACTATGTTCTGCGTACTGTTTTTAATCCTCCCAATAGAGACACTGAACAGTGTATACAGCACACTGTGCACTAATCCAGGGGTTGTCAATCTCTTATTTGCCATGGACACCCAATTGTGATCATTCTAATACGCGAGACCACTATCCTAAAATTTAAAAGCCAGCTATACATGTATACAGACTGTGAAAATTGATATTTTAAATTAGTGTAAATCATTATTTAGAGAATATTTGATTTCTATTGTGCATACATTTTCTAATCACTACAGTATTGTATTTTTAGATGCAATGCATACTTATTTAATTTGATTTGATTTTTTATATATTATATTATGTACCTAATTGTGTTTTTACTGGCTGAACCTTTTATTTGCATTTTTTTACACAGTTTTTCTCTGAACGTGTCCCTCCCTTGCGGCCCCCTGGAGTCAGTTTGAAAACGGCTACACTGAGCCTTATGCTGATATTCCATTTCAAACTTCACCATAATCACCAATCACTTCATTCTGAGGTACTGTTAGTGTAAGGTAATTTAAATCAGATTCATTTAAAAACAGATGTCAAAGAGAAGTTATGATTTATACTGTAGGTAAACACACTGTGTGACTTACTACGAAAAAATCTGACATATTTGTTGACATTTTAAAACATGACTGCTGATCTAGCAAACAAGATCAATCTGGTTTCCCGATAAACATATTTCCTACTGTTCGCACCAAAACAGTGACAAAACACCTCCATCACTTATGCATTTATCACCCAGCATGACAAGACGGTAGGCTTTGGTGACATATTTGTGTGATCTATTGCACATTCTGCTTTTAAACGCTCTGCTCTTCAACATCTCTTCCAAATTAAAGCACAGATGTATTCTGAATTGTCGTTAATTCAACAAATAATGAGATATATTACACTTACTTCTTACTGGATGAGCTGTATTAGTATTAAAATCTGCCGTAAAATTGCCAGAGCCGCTACAGTAGTACCTAAATACTGTCAACATTAATAGTCTCCTCTATGTAGAAACTATGCCATGTGATCAGTACAGGTGCATGTAGATGCAGACTAAAACAATGGCCAGGAATAACTCATAATCAGCTATTACTGACAGCCACAGTCTTGAAAATATATGCGCTGGTACCTGATGACTGTATGCAAATGCACTGAATGTCCGGATAGTATGGATATAAACAATGAATTGTGAGACATTTGTGAATTGCAGCAAAAGTCTATAACAGATAGATAAGAAAAGGCTGAAATAAAGTTAAATATAAATATTAAATGAAAACTGTTACTGTAAAGAAATGTTGCCTTGGCAGCTAAAATAAGTTAAAGTTGAAATACTAAAATTACATCAAACAGAAATGAAAATGAAAGCTAAAAATAAATCAAATACATGAATAAAATATCACAAAATGCACACCGCAAAAATACAAGACCGTAAGCTAAACTGAAATTAAAATGGACACTGTAAATATAAAAATATAAAATCTCTAACTCACATTTCACATATAGAAGTCAAAAATGAGTTCATTTAGACCTCATTTAGTATATTTACAAGTCAAAGATGAGTTAGTTTAGACCTCATCTAGTATATTTGCAAGTCGTCATGACTTAAATATTTCCTCTTTTTTAGTGCACACAAGACATGATGCTCCCAGCTGAACGTTTATGGCATCACATCACTGACCTAAAGCAATGTTTTAATTATTTTTATTTGTGAAGATGGATGAACGTGACTTGATTAAAAAGGCTGTCAAGTAAAGTTACTGTACAAAAAAAATATATAAATAAACTGTCACAATGTCAAAAGCTAAAAAACCTGTGGAAACAATACACTTTCACTCAAGTCTGTTAGGCACATTTTAGACCTTTGCAGACAGGGAGTAGGGAGGAATTGAACATACAGCATTTGCTGCGCTGGTTCAGGTCAGTCCATGTGCCGTCAGGGAGACACTTCCTGACCTTTGGCCCCACGATCACTCTATTCCCTCTGCAGATATACTCGATTTCATAATCCACCGGCAACACCTGGACACTGCGGATCTGCGTTCAGACACAGAGAACACAGTTACAACTCACTTAATCACTAATGCTTACACTACCATCCAAAAAATAGATGGAAGATTATTTATTTATTTGAAAGAAGGAATTTAATACTTTAAATTGAACATTAACTTTAATATCAATCTGATCAGAAGTGACAATAAAGACATTTATAATGTTACAAAAGATTTGTAACATTCATCAAAGAATCCACAAAACAGTTTCCACAAACATTTGAAGCAGCAAAACAATATTTTCAATAATCAGAAATGTTTCTTGAACCGCAAATCAGCATATTAAAATGATTTCTGAAAGATCATGTGACACTGAAGACTGAAGCAATGATGCTGAAAATGCAGCTTTAATCACAGGAATAAATTATATTTGAAAATATATTCAAATGTAAAACTTTTTAATTTTCATAATATTTCACAATATTACTGTTTTTACTGAATTCTAATTCAAATAAATGCAGCCTAAAATATAAAAATATCTTACTGACCTCAACAGCAGTGTCGTCCCTCTAAACTCACACAGATATGCATGTTTCATATAATACAGTACTAATAAATGAAATCTTCACACCTGTTCCTGTGTCAGACCCCTGTATCTGATTCCTCCATCTCTTGGTGGGCGAATGATAGCACAGCCTGATGAAAAAGATATGTATATAATCAAAGATAATCATGCTTTCTAAAGGATTTCTTTCACATAATGCTGACACAGAAAAGCTACCGCCATTTATCACAAACCGCAACGCTCATTTTGTCCATTAGATGGCGCACTCTCCTTTCTGAACATGTTGCTCAGCAATGTGCACAGCCATGATGGAAGCTCTTGTGTTGTGTGTGAGTCGTTTAATCATAGCTACAACTCGCCATTCCTGCCACTATAGTGAAACTGGATGGCTTTATATATATATTCACAAGACAAAAATATTAATTGAACTAGTGGCTTCACTAACAAAGCAGCAAATGTAGCCCTATAGTACTAGTAAACTCAAGTGTGCTAATTTTCCATTATATTTGAGTCAATTAAGCCTCTAATCTGTGTAAATGTCTGAGTGTCCCCTGGGCTCACGGCTCTGCCGGGGATTTGCTGTCAGAATGAAAGAGCGGCGTAGCTGTAGCCTGTTATTACAGCCCGGTTCACCTACCCTACAGTGTCAGCAGCTAATTACAGTCATCGCCAAACCCAGGGCCCTGGGGCACGACAGACCAGCACGACTCCGTGCGCTTGTGTGTTCACAGTGTTACAGTCATTTTGTGTGTGAGGATATTTTTAGGGATAAAAACAAGAGCGGCATTATCAAAATCAAATGCTGCCATTGGCTTGCTGTTTGCAGCTTTGAGGAGACTCGAGAGTCGTTTGAACACTGTCTGCACACAACATGTATTCTGGTGTTTTGTGTGACTGCACACTGTACACCATTGCTGAGAATTATGTCTGTCACTCCTCGACTGAAAGCTTCATTCGGTTCTGTATGTGGAACAGGTCAGGATCCTCAGCTATCTTCAACGGCACTTTGCAGGTTTGAATTTTTTAGAGGTGTGATTTAAAGGGAATTCATTTGAACTCTTCTTAACTGAAAGTATTGCAATATTTTTGTCAATGGAAATAAATCTAAAATAAAATAAAACAGAAATATTACATTACAAAAACTCTTAAAACAGTTTGTACAAATTTGACATTTTTACCAATTACAAAAATGAAATGCCTTTGCAAATAACTGAACTTTTTTTTAATAGTTTTAACTAAATTACTAACAAGAAGTGAAAAAAACTACTAACTGCAAAATAAATCATTTATAGATCCATGAATATAAAAACGAATAAATAAAGTACATTCTGTAACAAAATGAATAAAAAACTAATAAAAAGCTAATAAATAATAAAGCTAATAAAAATAACTACAGCATATACTGTAAAAATATTCAAAATTATCATTCAAAATATCAATAAAAACTAACAGTATATAAATGTATCAGATGTATATATATAATAGATGTATTACAAATGTCTCTGGACTGGACATATATATATATATCAGCATATGCTCCAAATTGCCTTTTGTTCTTTGTTTTTTGTTTTTATGAGAAGCCTCATACCGGGCTTCTGCATAAAAGCTTTTTTAAAGCGTCCATAAACTTTCAATAAACATCTGACTGTTATTTCATATGTCAGGTTTTACAGGTTTAAAGTGCCAATGCAACATCTCACATTTGTATCACATTTGAAAACAATTACTATCAAACACCAATATTTGGTAACACTTTATTTTAGCAACGGAGAGAGAAACTAAAGAGAGAGGAGACTGAAAATGCCCACACATCACATATCATATATGTCTGAGGACGTTACATAGTGTCTTTGTTACACGTTACTTGTACTTACTATGTGTAGCGAAGCCAGGAAATGATGCATAATTCAAAGGAACTAACCCTAAACCTATAGGAAGTCCATGCATTTAATATTACTCAGTACTTATTTATGTAATTACACCGTGGTGAGTTTGGTTACTGTGTATTATACAACTAGTCTACAGTATGTGCCTGCCTTATAATGACAGATCAGAAGACACACTGTGACAAGGGATATTCCACAGGCTCTTATTGCTGTTCAACAGGCCATAGAACAGGACAATCATGCATGGGAGGATTATATACGTGAGGATTTATATACTTATTTTAGCTGTCAGACATCTAATAGTGTTGATATTGTGTTTCATTAGTCGTTCAGTTCAGGCAAAAAAGACCAGCTAAGCTTGTAATATCTGAGATAGGAAGGATGTAATTAGAGCTGGATGGAAGAGACGTGAGAAAAAAATCAATTCTAGATGCTGACTGATGTGACCAGTGAATAAGACCTTTTTACACACCCGGAATATCAACACACTGCCAAGCAAACACAACCAAAGAGATGCACATAGAAACAGACACACAAATCCTTTGAAATGCTCACACACACAATAAAGTTGGGGATCGAGAACATGTTCTTATCCAGAACAGTGCCGTCAACTTAAAGGGATTGTTCAACCAAAAATGAAAATTTGATGTGTATCTGCTTACCCCCAGGGCATCCAAGATGTAGGTGACTTTGTTTCTTCAGTAGAACACTAACGGAAATTGTTAACCTACCTGGTCTCATGGCATTTATGTACCTGGGTGCACTTTTTAGCGGGACACGAAATACGTACCAATAACTACATATTACTGCAGTTTCCAAAAGAAACAAACACTAGAGGCAGTAAAACTCCGACATCTTTTACTCCTTTTCACACAAATTTGAGTTTTAATTAATAAAGCGTAATTTTGGCACAATTACTTGAAGAATATCATGTTACGACTTCAAAACAATGAGATTTAAAAACTGATGCTTTTGAACGTTAGCATCACACATATCCAGCTTAATATCTGTGGGTTTTCATGAACGGTAAGTTTGTTCGGTAGCTCAAGGAGTACAGAGATGTACTTAGGAGGCGAGGAACTCCGGTTCGAATCCTGTGTAATCACGGTTCAACAAAGAAATTCACATCTGCATATAAGGAAGTTGAAATGGCACGGTTGCATCAACAACATATTTTTTTTTTTTTCAGTATTGCTTTTGTTAACACTATCGGGTAGGTTTAGGGTTGGGTTTGGTGTAGGGCACATTTCCAACACGAGCATTAACTTTTAGGGACAGATCCCGGATATTTGAATTCTGAACCGCCGAAATACGTACCTGTAGCAACGTAATAAAAACACAGCAATATGTACCTATATCTACATAATAAAAACGTGCCAGGGTTCACGTATTTAACCTGTGTTTTAGCGCCACTCAGTGACCATTTCTCTTTGAAACTGCGGCGAAACGTGCTGTAAGGTACGTAAAACGGTGTCGCACAGAAAGTGCACAGAGATACGTATTTTTATGAGACCAGGTTGTTTTTAACTCAAACCGTTGCAGTCTGTCAGTCATATAATGCCAGTCAATGGGCACAGAATCTTTGAGAGTAAAAAAACACATGCAAATTCAAATTAAACCCTGCTGCTCGTGACGACACATTGATGTCCTAAGACACGAAACGGTTTGTGCGAGAAACTGAACAGTATTTATATCATTTTTTACCTCTGATACAGACAATGTCCAACTGTCCTGAGCTCATTCTCAACATCCGGTGCGTGACGCGTAATGTGCTCTGGCACATAAATATATATTAGGGATATGCATCTCCATAACTGAGGCCAATGTGATATGCATCTCGATGCATCTCAATGCATATCCAATGATACGATACACTGAAGATACATATGAAGCAACTAGTGATGCAATGCAATACGATTCACCCCTATTACGATGCCGTGCGATTCGGATTCGATTCGACTCAACACAATGCAATTCGATGCAATATGATGCAATGGAAAAAATATGATCGCTTTTATTTCTTTGGTTCAGACAGACAGCAAATAATAAATTAGCGTATGTGTCTTCTGACTTCTAACACTTCGATGCCTGTTTCATAAAACAAGTTTACCAAATAGGCCAGGCGTATTTAGTTTATTCTGACTCACTGTCAAATGAGTTGGTTCCATAAAGCAAATTTAACAAAGATCAACCTCAGTCACTGTGGCTACATAGGCTGGAAAGCATAAGTTCAGGACATGCTAACAGTCAGGCTAAGCTGAGCTCACTGAGCAATAGGAATGCAATGATATTTCCACTGACTCTCTCACATACTATCAAAGCCATGCAGCCCTTCTCTTTGGTTTTAGCTGTACCTTTTGCAGTTAGAACAGATAGCATTAGAACATTACAATCTAACATTGCTCTTTAAAGCATTAACAATCACTAAACTAAACTAAAAGTTAAAATCACTAAATTAAAACTACACTTTAACTGCTATAAAAAACTCATCTGAGCTTAGTAATTAGGACTGTACTAGCTTACATTTTATTTACCTATTATAATAGTCCCTTTACAGTTACTGCTATCATAAAATGCATATTTGATTTTTGCGCTCTTATTTTAGCACCATGCCAGCTTGTTCACTCGCATAAGCCCACTCCTGAGAGTCCTGACAGCAAAATGGATATATCTGCATGACTTTCTAACATTGAAAAATATAGTCGTGACATGTCCGTTATGCACTGAGGAAAAGCATTCTCAAATGCATTCAACAGCACAAATATATTCGCTGTTTGCTATGGTGGATCGATCTGATCCATGATCGACATTAAGGGCTGCTTAAGAACAAGCGTGCACAAATTAGTTAGATTGTGTGAACTTACATTGTCGTTTAAATAAGCAGTGTGTTGTTGTTTAAGTGAACTTACATTGTTGTTATAACCGCTTTATCCCCGATTTATTTGTTAGGTTATTTCAAGTCAGGTTTTGGACTTTAATCCCCATTTTTCCACAGGTCTCCGTAGTGTTGTGATTGTCATATTCACACACAGCGGTGATGAGAAACGCGCTTGAGAAACAGTTTTGAGAGGAGAAATCAGTCTACATATTGGTCACTTTTTAAACAAAAAAATTGTAGAGCTTCCACTAGAAATTCTATTTAAATAAATAGATTTTTACCGGTGCACATATGTTAGAAATTATGCATCGCGATACAAATGCCAACTTGTATCCAATGCATACTTTTTAAACCGATGCATCGCATTGTTAACTTTTTTGCTGATGCACTGAGCGAATCGGGGAATCTTCCCATCCCTAATATATATATATACATATATTCCTCATGAGCAACTGTTTCTATGGCCATGAGACTTAAGGATCTATGTCTACATATATATATATATATATATATATATATATATGTTCCAGGTCGTTGACGCGTCACGCGCCGGATGTTGAGAATGAGCTCAGGACAGTTGGACATTGTCTGTATCAGAGGTAAAAAATGATATAAATACTGTTCAGTTTCTCGCACAAACCGATCGTTTCGTGTCTTAGGACATCAATGTGTCGTCACGAGCAGCAGGGTTTAATTTGAATTTGTGTGTGCATGTTTTGTTTACTCTCAAAGATTCTGTGCCCTTTTACTGGCATTATATGACTGACAGACTGCAACGGTTTGAGTTAAAAATCTCCATTTGTGTTCTACTGAAGAAACAAAGTCACCTACATCTTGGATGCCCTGGGGGTAAGCAGATACACATCAAATTTTCATTTTTGGGTGAACTATCCTTTTAAACGAAAACTATTAAATGTAATTTCCATTAATTACATTAATTACATGTCGCATCTATTGTAAATCAATAGTAAAATTAAGTTTTGATTGAGTTTGCAGTTTGTTTATGTAAATGAGAGAAAAACTGCCTGCCACACAATCCTTCAAAAATAGTAAATAGACAGTACATCTATTGTCCTTGAAGGCTGCATGCAACAACAAACATACAGCACGACCAGTGTAGTCTGTCTGTGAACAAATACAAATCAGATTTTTAATAAATCAGTCAAAAAGACTTAATCAGTCTCAAGACTTTTCAGTTTGAACCTAAAACTAAAACTATTTCAAATTGTTTACAGTAATTGAAATAAGTTAACAGATTTAAAAAAGGTTAACAGAGACATTAAAAAAAAATACTTTAAAAACACAAACTTAGTTGAAGTAAAATGACTAAAACTGGAAAAAAGAACCTAAAAAGATGGGAGTAATTTCCATTGAACTGTAAACAATCAACAAAAGATTCACTCTTCAAATTACATTTGAAAGCATCGGTGAGAAAACAAACCTAGAAAGATATGTTAGGATTGGAGAGAAAAAATAGATATTCTTAGTGCATTCTAATTAATTATTCATGCTTTATATCGTTAATTAAATCGGGAAAGCGGACCACAAATGCGCAGTATAAGTTGTATTTTTTCATGCTGTTACAGAAAGAAAAAATAATCAGGAGGAAGAGAATGCAGCGGAGGGAAAAGAGCTCTTGTCATAGACATTATTGTTATATCATGTCACATTAAAATACCAAGCATTACATTATTCTCCTGCCGTCTGAAAAATAGAACACGAAGGAAAACGTACAGCTCATTCAGTCAAACTGATGGATAAGGATGACTTATAGAGCAACTTTATGATTTTAAATGATGTTTCAGTCTTTTTAAATGGAAACTTCCTCAAAATGAAAGTGTCTCCCATAATATAAAACGCAGTATGGCTTGTTAGTTAAAAGGTGGAGCGAAATATTAAAAAATAATAATAGTTACAAAAATAAAAATGACAAAAGCACATAACAAAATGACTAAAACTGAAACGTTTTTATAAAGATGCAAATTCAATATTGAAAAAATACTACAACATATAACCAATATATAATATATACACAATACTAAAATAACAGTGATATGAAGTCATATCAGTAGTGTAATAAAAGCGGTTTTATTTTACATGTGGGTCATTTTGTGGAGGCCATTTTTAAACCACATGACCAAACTAAATAAATAACTTTATAAATAATAGCTGACTGCAAATTTTAACAGTGACCAAACCAAAAACATATGCTTTTAGTGATGCATCCACACCACTAGGTGCCAGTAGAAGTATAAAACCATATTGGCCAGTGCAAAGCAAACTGTGTTACCAAGCCTGTGTCCCAATGTGCATACTATCCATCCTAAATTCTATGTAATATTAGTTATTTTCAATACCATTTGGGGCAGATAGGGTGGATAGTATGCGCATTGGGATGCAGGGCAAGTATGTGGTTTACCCGTGGAATTGGGCTACTTTTATACTTCTACCACGGGGAAGAAAGCGAATTTGGAATGATTTTAATACAATTTTGATAGCCATTTCCCCCCGGAATATGATTGGTTTAGTTTTGAGTACCAATTAGGCTGGTTTTGTTACATACACCTGGCAACCCTTAAAAGAAACATCATATTACTGAGTGGACTTTTAATAATGAATATATATGTGACCCTGGACCACAAAACCAGTCATAAGTAGCACGGGTATATTTGTAGCAATAGCCAGCAATACATTGTATGGGTCAAAATTATACATTTTTCTTTTATACAAAACATTATTAGGATATTAAGTAAAGATCATGTTTCATGAAGATATTTTGTAAATTTCCTTCCATAAATATATCCAAACTTAATTTATATGCATTGCTAAGAACTTCATTTGGACAACTTTTGTAACAAATTACAAATGAAAACTATTAATGCACATGAAACAAGCATTGATTAAAAGTTACATAAATCCACATATTATAAGAGCACACACATACAGTACACACCAAAGCACTCACACACAGGCTTCAGCTCTCTCCATTACCTGCGGTCGTATTACGTGAGGCCACGGCGAGGGAAAAAGACCAGAGGAGAAGTGACAGAATAAACGAAAGGGCCATTCTTCCACCTGCAGATTGAGAGAAAGAGAGAGGCATTATCAGCGGAGGAATTGAGTGAGTGTGAAAACAGAGGGTGGAGAGTGATCGTTTAAGGGTGTGAGATGAGTGTGAGAGGGGTTCCTGAAGGAGGAGAGGAAAAGGAGGAAATACAGAAGGAGAAAGGAAAGGGTGGAGGTCGAGAGAAGAAGGCATGGGGCAAAGAGAGAAGCAGAAGGGCGGCGAGGAACAGATCAGAAACAGCACTTGTGGACAGACGGCCCTTTTGAAATCTCTGAACAGCTGATCTCCTCTTCGAGATTCACAGTTAGTCTACCACGACGGACCAAATGAGTCACTCGCGGCAGGGTGCCTTCCCTTACTCAGCCTACAGATCTGCTTAATATCTGCATCAATGTGCGAGCACTGCCCAGCCTTCCCCATCAATATTCCCTTTCCGCCTTGCTGCTTTCTGACTCAGACGCGCCAACAAGCACCACGGTCGGTGTAGATGGGGGAGGACAAGATGAATGATAGCTGTTGTTTCAGTCAATGGGTTTTGTGTATTTATTGGTGTTGTTTTTGATGACAAGGGTCCCATTTTACTTGTAGCAGAATGTGTATAGCAAATGATATATATATATATATATATATATATATATACACAGTATACGCTTGAGCCTTGAATTTGATTGGCTGAGCGGCTTTTCTAAAATTATGGAATATTTTGAACTGTTCTGTACATTGGTGGTGGAGATTTTTTTGTGACACATTTAACAACACTGATTTATTCTGGAATTAAAAGGTGACTAGGTGCATCTCAAATCACTATTATGCACTATTCTATGAATTTTTGTAGTATAAATAGTGCGATTAGTGCGTTCACACAGAAAATTCCAAAAAGAAAAAGTGCACTTTAAATACCTGGATGATGCACTTAAATAACGAAAAAGTGTCACTGCTTCCGGGTCCAAACGCTCTATCAGATGCTACAAGAAAACAACAAATGGCACCAATACACACTGAGAATATGATATAATACTACCAAAATCTTTATCTCCATATCAAAATCCCATATGGCCAGACAGCGATTTTATAAATTTGATATAGCTTTTTTTTTTTTATATTGCTTTTATATACACCCCTATTTTATATAATCGTTATAATATTTGTGTTTGGGACACAGAGACTGTAGTGTAAACTGTACATTTTTAAATGTTTAGATTAAATGTGTAATATGAATAAATAGGTCCCATAAACGGCTGTTGAGATGGTATTCTCAAGTAAAACGAGTAGAGGCTTGAACCCGGAAACAGCATTCTTTATGTTACGACTTAATTAACATTAACGTGGCTCAAGCCTATACTGTATATATATATATATATATCTCATTTGCTATACACATTCTGCTACAAGTAAAATGGGACCCTTGTCATCAAAAACAACACCAAAAAATACACAAAACCCATTGACTGAAACAACAGCTATCATTCATCTTGTCCTCCCCCATCTACACCGACCGTGGTGCTTGTTGGCGCGTCGGAGTCAGAAAGCAGAAACCATTAACGTGGATTACGACGCGAAGCGGGAGGGACTATCAGACTCAGATTATTAATGAAAAAATATAAAATTCAAAAACTACATGGTTGAGTACATACTGCATAAGTACGTAGTGTATAAGTGCATATAGTATATAGTGCATCATTTGGGACACAGTTACTGTCTTCATGAGTCAATGAATTTATTCGCTTAATATGTGTGAGTCAATTCAAGTTGATTCAAGAGACTCATTAAAAACAACTCTGATTCATTCAGGAACAAAAACCCCACTGCTGTGCTCGGATGTGCATGATTCTGATTTCCATTCAACAAAAAAAGACAAAATAATAAAATGAAATTGTAATTTTGTGTTAATTTATATTAACATATATAACAACCGGTGAGTAACTCATTAAAGCTGAATTGTTCTTGCAGTTGGAGCTTGGCATGTGTTAATTTTGAACCCTTTTGACAACACTGAAGGGAACATTGAAAGCAAGATGTAATAGCAGGGCATGTTCATAAGCCCCTATAATGAGTGTGGAATTGTAGGGAAGCGAAAGAGAAACGTGCTTCCAAGAGCTGAAAAACCACACAGAGACAAATCTGGGACGTAGAGCACGTAAACCACCGGCTTCGTACGGGGAACTGGAGCCAGCGCACACACATGTTCACATTCACTTACACACAATCTGATTAGACAGCCAAAAATCAACCAGGACTAATCTACATAAATTAATTTCACCCAAATGATATGCTAATTTGAAATACAGGTAGCAAAGCAGGAAGACTCAACCATAACGCTTTATACTTCCTGTGCTGTAATCACAATGGAAGCAATTTATAGAGATTATTCACGGCTTCTAACTGTTCTCAAAGGAGTATGAACGAGCATATGAGCCATAACACATTTCATCCCACACTATAAAAGCAGTCGAGGCTTTCCGTCGTGGGAGCGCAGGGCGCTGTAAAGACGGTCTTTGCATGAAAGGCAGGTTAGGATTAACTTTAGCGGGTTCAGGCAGCACAAGGAAAGATTTTCATGAATGCACTGAACATATGGAGTTGACAGAAAAAAAGCTAGCGTGCTGCCTTGCTGTCTTCTGCTTACATTAGTAGCTGTCTTCTGAAGGACAGCACATCTCACACCATGAGCATGTCATTTTTAAGATGCTATGTCAAGTTAAAAATAGTTTATGACATGCAGCACTGTAAATCAATGTCGTTTTTAAAAATAATCTCCCAATCGGATGAACCTAAACGCTGCTAATTTGGATGCATCTATGGGTAGTTGATGCATGTCCATGAAATTGTTTCAATGAAATCAGTATTTTAGGTTAAAATGTGCACAAAAGTGCATGGAAAATGTAAGTTTAAGAAGCTATTTATTATGATTTTTAAACACTTTTTTACCTTAATGGTTTTATTTTAAATGGTCCTGCAGTGTGATAAACATTTTAAAAACACAAATATTTAATGTAGTCTTTCAAATTATATCAGCTCATTAAAACTGCACGCATAATAATTAGCAAAATGCCAGAACAACAAATTCCCCAAAATATTTGATGTCAAGTAGACTACCCATTAGCAATGGTGTATGGGTGTTAATGCCGCTATAAATGTGCCTTCTGTTCAATTCTGTCATGCTCCGTCTAGCTGTATTAATGCTAGGATGTGTCCTGTGTGAATGGGCCCTAAGGCATCATCCTAACAGAAATGTAACTACATACGATAATTTAAAACGCTGTACATAGACCTGTGCGACACACAATGCATCAAGAGTTCCTCATGTGAAGTACACAAGAGACTTGAAGAGTTTGATGTTAGCATGTTGCTAAGCTAACAATGTGATACTCTAGCATTAAAAGCACAAAATATGAGGTAAAAGAGTACACTTTCGATTTTATTTCTTTTTATTAACAAGTGTTTTTTTCTTGACTCATCCACCATTTTCTTGGAGGTTGTTGCTATGCATTAGTAAATTGATTTTTCAGGAAGGATACATGTAATTCTGTTTTAGAATTTGCCCAAAATGAGGCATAATATTGCTGCCTACATTTTGAAACAACTGTCAGGCCTGTAGTGCACCTATGATGCCTAGGTAGACAACTTGCTAGGTTTTGGACAGCTTTTGACAGAGAGGGGCTCTGATGCTAGCCATAGTGGAGAGGAGATTGTGACTGCTGCTTTGTTATGTGAAAATGCTAATGAACAAGCTAATGAAAAATGCTTGCAGTGCAGGGTGAATGTACACACACACACACACACACACAATCTGAAGACAGGGCTCCACCTGAGGCATAAAACTAACCGCTTGTTAGTAGGCTTGCCGCGATAGACGGTGATGGCGGTTATACCGGTGTTAAGCCACAATCACCGTTATGTCACTTGCCCACTGCGGCACCGTCCCTCACTGTCGTTTATATTTTTTTTAATAGTAATAAAAATAATTTTGTTCACAACAATCCAACAATCAGGACACAACAATTAAAACTGAACGATGCTGCTCAGGGGCGTGTTTAGTGTTTTGGGGGCCCTCAGCAAGTGTTCCCGGAGGGGCCCCCCTCGGTGGATTTTGTGATCGATTCTGGGGTAAGGATGGGTATCGTTTACATTTTATCGATACTGATATGATACTTATCAATACAGTTATCCATACTACTTTCTATAATTTGGTGCAAAAATAAATGATGTAAAAAGATGTTGAAAATGTCAAGTTATTTTATTACTGCAGTTTACAAATGCCTCCAAGCAAAGAGAAAAAGGCACATAAAGCACTTTTTTTTTAATAAAAAGGCCCTTCAAAGAGAGAGAGTGAGAGAGAGAGATTTCCTCAGCATACCATAGCACAACATATTTGAACATCGTGTGCACATGAGCACAACAGAATGTAATAGAGAATTCTGGCGTATCTAGCTATTATGAAATCAAATTTAAATATTGACTTTCTCAGGTGATTTCTCCTAACAGATGTCCCTCTAAGTGACTTTTTTATCTCTGTTTTCATCTACATGGGCTTCTTTTTAACACTTAGACTTATTTATAGTGATTCTCCAATCAGGAGACATTCATTCAGGTCCTGAGTTTCATTTTTGAAAATGGGGTGAATTCCCCTCTTAGGTGACTCTTGTGGGAGGGAGGATTTCTCCTTTTTCCCCAAAAAATATGTAATTAAATGTTTGATCATGCTGTGTATTTTTGTTTTTACAATGGGGCAATTGTTGAGAGTGCACACTGGAGAGCGTACGAGTGCTGAATAGTTGAAATACTGGCAAACTTAAAAAATAAATGCAAATTATAAACTTTATTGATGATGCACGTAAACTGTGACAATTCTTGTGTCAACCGAACCGTGCAGTGTGCAGCTCCTTTATAGTGCAGACGCGATGTGGTGATATGAAGCCATTTGCGCATTTTGAGAGGGAAAGACAGAGAGCTCGCGGAGAACTCATGCTGTTTGTAAAATTACACCTCACAGAAAGTTTTAAAATTATTTTATAAGTTATTTAATAAAGAAATACGAATTGTACCTCTCCTTCAGTATTATAATTATTTTACACGCGCCGAACAGAGTTTGAGACTGTGCCGCTGCATGTCGTGCCAAACCTCTGACGGAAGACAGCTTGAGATCGGTTTATGAGAACAGCTTCTAATTCGCCATTAACACAGAAGTACGGAGATAAAACAACGCACGTATCGATAACAGTATTGTGTGTCCTCAAGCTTATCGGTAGTCCGGTATTGACCCAATTACGCACCGGTCCAAAAAAAATGCTGTTCTCAATTCCCATCGGTAAAAATCGCGTTCCGCGGGGGCCCCCCTGGACTGCGGGGCCCCACTCAATTGCGTGGGTTGCGTGGTGCCTAAACACGCTACAGCTGCTCAATGCACCGCACCGAACGAGAGTCTTGCATCACATCAGTCTAGGTCTGCATTGCCGCGGCTGTCCCGACCAGATTTCTTGCGCCGCGGGATTAATTTCCCGAAATACAACACGGTAACGGTCGGTAACTCTGGTGCAATTTGAACGGGAGCGGGTGGTCTAACAATATCCCGTTCCCGACTCCTTTCAGAACAGCATATCTGTGCTTTATTCTTAAAGAGCATCGGTACAGCCTGCACTCTTCACTCAGAACCAGTGCTTCGTTTTATTTGCGGGGTCTGTGCACAGCATGTGCAACGATGCTCAGAGCAGGCTAGCAGATATAATATACTGCTCTCAAACAGAACAGGCAGGTTGTGATGAGTGACAGAGCAGAATAAGAATGGAGCAAAGCGTGGATGCGATGTCCTTGAAGGACGTTCAACTCGTCTTTCCTTTTTTCCTTTTTGTATTTGCTTATCTATATTTTAAATGACAGACTGTCAAATTTATTTATTTTTCTCTGCTGCACTTTTCACTGTGTTAACAGCAAGATGTTAAATTAATTTAGTGTTTTGACAAGACTAATACAATAGCTATTAGGCTAAACCTAAATTTTTTTCCTATTGTGTTGTAGGCTGAATGTTAACCTAAACTAATTATATCCTGACGAGACGAATAAAAATAAAGATTACAATTTTTGTATAACTTTTTTTTCTCTCTGTGACACTTTATTCCGTCTTGGCAGCAAAATATTATTGACATTTTTCTGTCAATAAATTCAAGACTCTTGACAAGACGAATACAATAAATAAAATGTTGTGCAGATACAATTTTTTGCAGACTAAACTTTTATTTGTTGGCCTATGTCTCTGTCTTTCAGCAGAAATGTGAACAAACAGTGAAAATATCGCGGGAGCGGGAGGGTGCGGAATAAAACCTCACGGGAGCGGGACTAATATAAACAGTCTACATCACAGATCAGATTTAATTTATCACGTAAAGAGAGATGACTCTTTTTTAATATTATTCACTATTCACGACGCCATCAGTAAATAGTTTCTCTGTAAGAACAAGCTGTTTGGAGCGTCTGATGCCAGTATGCACATAAACACCACTGATCCTCACAAACTTCAACACACGCGAGCATCCGTTATAAAACACTCGCTGTATTCAACTACGTGAATATACTGAGCTGTATTCAAGCAGAAATATGATGTTAGAGTGATTGAGAGCGCACATACACGGTTCGTTTGCACATCATTTATAACGGACATAACGCACGCCTAATGCACGATCATGTCACTGTAATCATCTTTACCTTGATTACAATAGTCGCCCATAAAAACTTTAGGCCACTAGTGTGACACTGGCTTCTTTTATCCAGCCGAGAGCTGTAGTTTGCTCATACAGCGGTTTTGAGCCACCGTTCAGTCCGTATTACACACGATGAGAAACGTTTTGCTGCTCCGAAACACAGAATACGTAGAGAGGTGGTACTGTTATTTATTTATAGGCTATATATTTTTTACATTACTTAACATGCGAGTCATAATATTAGTGAATGTATTATATTGTAGTTTTATCTCTCGCCCCCCTGGTTGAGAATCACTGATCTTCCAGCATTGTCTTCATGATCGATCTATTGGGCATCCCTGATCTAAGTGATAATGTTTAAAAAATAAAAATTCTCATTCTCCTTTATTTGGTTCCACAGTATTTGCTGATTTTTATTTAAACAGTGTGATTTTTTTCCATTATTTTACATCAAGGTGTATGCCGTCCCTGCAAACTTTATTCATGTTTTGCTAATAAACGTTCTTCGTTTCATAATTGTTTGTTCCTCATTCTTAACTGATTTTTAGTTTTGTATATTTAAACTTTGTGTACGTTATTTGTAATTTTATACTAGGCATATAGCATGGTATATTTTTATCCGTTTTGTTAATAAAAGTTCTATGTTCTACGTTGTATTGTTGCTTGAATTGAATTTCTTCAAAGTGAAGGTAAAATGCGCACAGTGCTTTTATAAGCTATTTAATTAAGCAAAGGAGAGTTAGGGAAAGAGGGAAAACTAAAAATAAACTAAAAACAAACAACTGCTTGATGCCGAATTGCTGCTGATATAAAAGTAAAAAAGTAAAACACGCACACGGCGCTTGTATTTAAAACCAAAGAAAAGCGAGGGAAAGAGGAAAAACTCAAACGACCCCCCACCACGGTGATACCGGTATAACCGGTGTGATAACATGTTGATTAACCGGTGGGAAAATTTCCTCACCATCACAACCCTACTTGTTAGCAAGTGCTTTCACATCTCTCTCCTCCTCTTTCTAACATGTTCTCTCTCTCTGGCTGGCTTTTTTTCCAGGCCAGGATTGTTTATTTTATTGTGTCCTTCCAAAATCACTGCTGTCTTTCTCCTTCCTCCCTATTCAGTCTTCTTTTATCTCTCTACAGAGCAATTACTCTCAATCTTATTCCCCTCCATCTTTCTAACTGGCTTGTCTCATGAAAACAACAAGTCTTTCACTCAAACAGTTTCTCACACCATACACTCATTATATGCAGCCTGATTGCAATACGCTGCACTGAAATCGCAGCCACAACCCTACACATTTTTGATTTACACCATCTTACAAATACCTCAATTTTCAAGACCGGGTAGGTATTGGACATTGTGAAAGACATACTGTGTGCCTACTAATTTAAAAACAGGGGTGGAAACTTCCCCCTGCTTCGATTATGGTGGATACAGCCCTGGCGCGCACACATTCATGCACATTTGCTTGGTAAATGACAGGTGACAATCTCTATATGGGCACTGAAAGCAAAACACTGACTGGAAACCAAAGCTGAAAACTGCCTAATTCTGTTGCCAGGCAACCATTCATGTACCCTCCTTCCTTTTGCTCTTTGACTGCTGTCAGACATTCTTGATGTTTTAACCCTCGGTGACACGCTGTCTCCCCCACGCCTCTGTAAACGAACCCTCTCAGCCATCTGACTGCAGAGGTGATGAGTGAACTCGACGGTTTCGCCACAGCGTCTCATCAGCGCCTCATCTAGCATGAATGTGTGGATTAGAGGTTTGCACCTGTGCAGCTAATATTACCCACCACAGAAATAGTATAAGATTTAAATTAGCATGAAATGTGGGACCTAAAAAAGGCAGAGCTTAGTCAGAAATAATTGTACCTTTTGTGGATGCAACAGCTTATCATTGGGTCAGTACCATTAAAAGGACAGCTTTGTACCTTTTAAAGGTGCATAGTAGTATCTGAGAGTAGTAATATTCATACTTAAAGGGAGAGTTCACCCATAGCCATTGACTTTCATACTAAGGAAAAAACACCATGGAAGTCAATGGCTACCATCAACTGTTTGGCTTTTCACATTCGTCGAAATATCTTCTTTGATGTTCAGCAGAAGAAAGTAACTCATACAGGTTTAGAAAAACTTGAGGGTGCATAAATGATTAACTATCCCTTTAAAGCACTATTATGAACATTTAAGGTACAACACTGCCCTTCTAAGCTGAACTCCTAAAGTTACGATTTGTGCACTTTTTTGTGTGTAGCAGCATTGATACTGGCTCTAATTGTTCCGTGTGATCAGATTAAAGTATTTATTTTTAGTGCTATCACAATTAATCCCACCTAACATTAAAGTTTTTAAATATAGTTTTATATTGCAATAATTTCACATGCAATCTTTAAATTAATGTAGAAACAACATTATATTTTTAATATTTGTATATTTTTTATATTTGTTTAATGGAATATTTTTTATGGCAAGTATCACTGATACCATGTCTCTAAGATATTGTTCTTTTTTTCCTAATATTTAACCATTGCCTACAGCCATTCAACATTCCAGCATAATTGAGAGCTATCAATTTTAACATTTCTTAGACTTAAAAAAAATAACAACTTCTAATTTAACTGAACTTAAATCAACCTTCACATATAATAAGTATCACATTTACCTGTGCCCTTTGTAGGAAATGAACAGATATTTAAAAAAGTCATCACACACTAAATTCTAAATGAAATATAGATGAATCCTTAAAGCTACAAAAGTTATTGATTTGTATTTTATTATTATTTGATTAACAGACATCACAGCAGCTGGGTTATTAGGTTATTTGGCTGATATTACTTTAAGAGTTATAATTAAAGAGTAACGATAAGATTTTAATATTACTTTAATTCAGCCACTGTTGAATGTGACGCGGATCTGACATCATCATATTTTCTCACAACTGGCTATCATCATGCTTGGCTGTAGCTTTTCAGTAGCTAAAGTGTTCAGAGTTTTTTTTTTTTACATATTACTATGTGATTACTAGGGGTTTCTAAATGGTATCTAGGACATTTTGGGTGGTTTGTAGGTGGAACCACTTCCTGATCCAAGTTAAAAGAGTCCACCCTAAATTATACTTCCCTTATTCGTGTTCCAGTCTGTGGGACGTAATTTTCACCTTCAGCACATTCCGCTGATGCCCATGCACACATCTGCGTACAGCCTAATTTTTGTGTCCTTCTGCCAACAGTTTTTGTGTCCGGACACTAGTGTGCACCGGTGTATCCACGCTCTCTCGGTCAATGGAGTATGCTTTGAAAGGCTTGTATGCTCAGCTGTGTGTGAGACAGAGCGGAACGTGGAAAATGAAGTACACCTGGGCCTTTAGGTCTGTGATATTCAGGTCTCTAGATAACTTGCTGATAAAAAAACCTAAGCTGGTTTGCTGTTGTTTGCAGGTCCCAGCCTGGCCAGGCAGGTGTTTAGCTGGGTGAATAATATAGCTGAAAAGTGCCTACAACTGCTCTGAAATCAGCCAAAAGGCTAAATACAAATGAGTTTAGACTGGATTAAGGTGCTTTTCCAGCAGGTTATGGTTTGGGTCTCTCCCTTAGTCTACTTGTAACTACTGCACTGAGCAGGATTCAAACCATCATCGACCAACAAGAATGCTAAAGACCACGGCCTCTAGTGTGTCTCTTGAGTTCAAGGGAATTATATTTTTCTGTACGGCTATTACCAGCTGATCTACAATACACTCACCTCCCTAAACCTCACTCCCCGGGTCACGGCATCAATATAGCTGGCGAGTAAGAAGCATGACTTCTTCCCAAAACAGTTACATGCAAACCCCGCCTTAAAAGTTCAGACATCGATTTTGTTCAGAGTTCAGAATATCATGGATGGATCTGATTTTGACAAATGGTAAGCTATTTATCAGGATGTACAATCAACACTAACATTTCATTTTGATTGTCCACTTTAGACATTCTACCAGCAGTAACAGTAAACATTCTGTTATTAGTAACTTTGCAACTACATGTCAACTACCAGTCATTGGAGTATTAGTAGACTGTCTACTTCATACCTAACACTTTATTTTGATGGTGTCCCAACAGATATTCTACTGACTTTAAGGGTGTCATACCAGGAAAGTCCACTAGTTCACCTGCTTTGGTCCGGAGCAAATACACCATGTTTTTTTTTTGTTTGGTGCGCTTTCACACTGCTCTGTTTGCAAGTGAACCAGAAATTGTAAACAAAACAACACGTGTGCTAAGATCATCCATTCACTGGTTCATCCATTCAACTGTACCAGAGTTCATTTGGAACCAGACCGAGACACGTCTTCAGCTGGGTCCCGGTACGGTTGTTTGGTCCACACCCGAGTGCGATTGCTGTATTCACACCTGCCCAATAGATCTGTACCAAAGGGGAAACGAACTTGAGTTCGATTCAATCGAACCAAACAAGACGTGTGAATACACCCTAAGTAACTTTTCATGGTTCATGTCAACTTATTATAGGAACCCTAAACCTAACCTAACAGTCTACTAATGCTGTAATGAGAATTAGTTGACATGCAGTTGTTAAGTTGTTTATAGTTATTAGAATGTCTACACCGGACTATCAAAAAGTGTTACCCAATGCTATATACAGTGTTTGGGGTAATGCATTACAAGTAATCCAAGTTATGTATTCAGATTACTTTTTTCAAGTAACTAGTAAAGTAAAACATACATTTTCAATTTACAACAAAATATCTGAGTTATGTTTTCACATACAGTAAGTAAAGCAAGTTAGTTTTTTTTCTTCATTTATTCACTGACAACAAAATCTCTACAACACAACGGAAACATGCTGCAACACTTCGAAATTAGCACAACACATTTAAAACATGCCACGACACAACAAATTTGGCACAACATGATGGAAACAAGCCACAACACAACAAAAACAAGTTGGAACACAACGAAATTAGCACAACATATCAAAAACAAGCCACAATACAACAAAAACGAATCGCAACACAATGAAATTAGCACAACTCATTGAAAACAAGCCGTAACACAACGAAATTAGCACAACAGAACAGAAACAAATTGCAACACAACAAAAAACAAGCCGCAACACAACACAGCACATTGAAAACAACCCGCAACACAATAAAATTAGCACAACACAGCGGAAACAGTTTCCAACACAACAAAATGAGCACAATACAACAAAATTAATCCTATGTGTTGTGTTGTGGCAATTTCGTTATTTTGTACACTACTGGGCCACTGTAGAAAGGGCCTTTACAATTGCCAAAAACATAACCTTCGGGTTTTTTGTTATTAAAAATAAATAAGCGAGCCCAGCCTGGGTGACAAAAAGTGTCACAAAAGTAACGTAATGCATTACTTTCCATTAAAAATAACTTTGTAAGGCAATAAGTACATTTTGAATGGAGTAACGCAATATTGTAATACATTACTTTCAAAAGTAACTTTCCCCAACACTGGTTACACTGAGGTTAGGGGTTAGACTTTGTTTCAACATGACAATGAAATCTACAGAATCTGCTGGAAGCTGGGTTAGCGCTGAACTGGTTCATCTATGACCAATAGTAATATTGATGACTGCCTTATAAAGCCCCAATTACAGTTTGTAGAGTACAAAGGTCTCCAATAAAACAAATAGGGAATCATCAAATGCCTCTCATAGGGACGACCCTTTTGGAAACAGATATTAGTTAGCGTCAATCGCTCCCCAGTGTTTGCTGCAGCACACACACTGCTGTCACTTCCTGTGAAATGCACAATGAATGATGGAAAACTGTCACTGACCTCCTCCTCGCTATCGACCTGTTCGCTAACTGATAAGGGCGATGAAGGCCTGACAACCTGACTGATGTAAATCAGGGTGGGAGGAACACGAACCGCCAGGAAGTGAGTGTGTGTGAGCCTCTTAACAAAGGAGACATATTCTCTGGGGCAATTCTGCCATGTACGGTTATATTCGTTTAGGAAAACCAAACGGAAGTGAGGTAAACTCTTTATTCCATGATGCATCTCAGCGTAAGCCGCCTTCCTTCTTTGCAAATGCGCCTAAATCTGCAGGATTCAAAGGGAAGTTCAAAGATGTCAATTCTAATTCCTCCAAAATCAAAGGAGATGTCTGAGTTTGGAAGCTCGGCTGGTGGAGTACGTGACCAGACGTTGAGGGATGTAATTCAAGCTGGCAGAACGTGAAGCCAATAAGCCATAGCACATAACACAGTCAATAATTATTGGGTGAGAGAGAAGCTTTGCTGATGTATCCATCCGTCTTGGACCTGAATCTATAGCACATGTGCAAATAGATTGTGATGACCTCACAACCCCATTATACACACACAAAAACAAGTGCTCTGGTAAGTACTCATCTAAATATTTTTTATGATCTTACATGTGCCTGCTGTAAAAAAAAAATGGACTGGCTTAGTAGGACACATGTGAACTGGGCATCAGACACTGGCCCACAGGATGGTTTTTTTAGTAGGTCTTCATCAGGTTTCCTAAGGGATAGTTCACCCAAAAAATTAAAATTCTGTCATTATTTATTCACATTCATACAGTAAAAAATGGTATCACTTTCTTCTATGGAACAAAAAAGGAGATGGAAATAAAAGCAAAGGCCAAGCAAAGGCCAAGCTCCAAAAAATGCCATATGCAGTCACAAATATATTTAAATATAATACATGCACCAAGTTTGATACAATAATGATGCAAAGCCCAGTGGTTCCAGGATTGTTAATGTTTAACTAAAATTAAAATGATAAAAAATAATTGAAATAAAGATGAAAACATATAAAATACAAATTTACAATAAAAATAAAAACTAAGAGAAAACCAATGAAAATGAGAAATTAAACAAGTTTACATTGAAGTACTAAAATCACTAAAGCTTGAATAAAATAATATATTTGTATTCAAGCTTTAGTGATTTTAGTACTTCAATGTAAACTTGTTTCATTTCTCATTTTCATTGAAGTTTATTCTTAGTTTTAGCTAAATAGAAATATAAAAAATGAATACAAAATTACATAAATTCACTAAATGTATACTGATATTAAAATTAAAATTAAAACTGAAAATATTAAATAAAAAATAGTAATAAATGTTATAAATAAATGCAATTAATTATAATTAATAAATGTTATAAAGTAATTCTAAAGTAATATTAAAATACCACTGATTGGTTCTCATATATCTTGTAGCTGAATTTTCAATAAAATGTCACATAAATTCTAGGCTGTTCCTCTCACATAATGTTATTTAGAATATGGACGCTGGTTCATTTTATATAATATTATATAAAATTAATATATAATATGTGCGTGTGTGTGTGTGTGTGTGTGTGTGTGTGTGTGTGCGCATGTTTATGTGGTTTATGAGGACACAAATTTGTATAATGACATGGGTATGACATAGGTAATACAAGGAGAAGGTGATATATGGGGACATTTTCAGTGTCCCCATAATTCAAAACATATGTAGGGCTGTTGTAGGGTGATACAAAATACGGATTGTACAGTATAAAAACCATTATGCCTATGGAGAGTCCCTGTTAACCGTGAAAACCAACGTGTGTGTGTGTGTGTGTGTGTGTGTGTGTGTGTGTGTGTGTGTGTGTGTGTGTGTGTGTGTGTGTGTGTGTGTGTGTGTGTGTGTGTGTGTGTGTGTGTGTGTGTGTGTGTGTGTGTGTGTGTGTGTGTGTGTGTGTGTGTGTGTGTGTGTGTGTGACAGAGAGAGAGAACTACTTTGACTTAAACAATGTATTCAGGGAATGTTTTTAATCACATTCATAACTAAACCATATGAAGGTCTAACATTTCCCTTTACATTTAGATTTTCACAAAATTCTGACCGACTGCTGTTTGAGCTCAAGCCCCATTTGTTTTCTGTATGGAATATACGATGAGAACACATAATTAAAGTAAATATTATACTACACAAACCTATAGCACGCAAGCTTATTTTTAGAAACCGCCTGACTAAGTCATCATAAAATTGAAAGTACATTATGACTAAGATGGTGGGGGGGAAATCTGCTTCAAGACACATGGTGCAGCTCACATAGTGCCAAAAAAGGAAAAAACTTGCTTGGAGAGACATGAAGCACAAAGACACTCTAGGAAACAGTGAGACACAAACATACACTGACTCCCATCGAGTCGCACGAGTGAAACTCAACAGGACACATGCAAACCCATGCTGTGATACACGCCTACAGAGATCAGAGACGCAGGCCACCGGCAGCAAAGAGAGAGAGAGAGAGAATATTGTAATTCCTCAATCAATGCCATGAGGCATGAGTGTGAGGTGTAACAGATGGCTTATTGACAGAGTATCTCATAAAAGACTAAAGCCTGGAACCTCACGACAGCACACACATATTAACACAGGGGCGTGACAGTGTCCTGCTTTCCTTCTACATCTCTCTGACATTTCTGGTAATTCATTTATTCAACAAGAACTGCACACTGAAATTTCAGCAGGAGTTTCTACCATGCATAGAAAACACAATCTATAGTGCTGTCTACTATCTACGCAAGCAGCTTCCTTCTAAGGCATCCTAACTGTCATTTACATTAGCTTTGTGATTGACTTTACTGAATGTTCTACATAGACAACTCGACACGTGCGCTACGAGAAATAGTGATCGCATGTGAAGCACATGAGAGATTCGATCCATGTTTACTCAGCGGCCATCTTGATGACACCTCTGACATGCTATTTTCTGTGCATGTGAATACACAGATTCTACCTACTTAAAGGTCAAGATTGTGTTTCAATCATTTGCTTCAAATAAAAAAATGCAACAACCTGTAACATAACTGGACACTGAGGTAAGATAAAACACAATAGTGTTTATTAAACAGGATGAGCTATGGAGACTACAGGTGAGTGGATGTCGTCAGAGATCGTCCTGACGCTGGGTTGACGAGTAACTGAATGTCTTCTCATCCACAGATATGACGGACAGCTGCGATGGGGAAAACACAACAGGAGCACACTGATCACGGAGATAGACGATCTGGTGGGAGAGGAGAGCACAAGGAGTGACACAGGAGGTAAGGAGATACAGGTAAGTAGGCAAGGTAGATACTCAGCTTTAGTATAAGCAGGAGTAGAGTCCACGTAGTGTGATACGTTGTGTGTACGAGATCCGAAGATGACTGGAGTGAAGTGTGTGCTTAAGTACTGGCTGTGATGACGGTGGTGAAGGGGTGCAGGTGAGCGTGATCAATGATCAGTGAAACCAGGTGAGGGCGTGCGCTGTGATTGGAAAGGGAGCAGGACAGACAGATCCGTGACATTACCTCCCCCTCCCGGAAGGCGCGTCCCGCGCCGTAAAAAATAACACCGGGGAGGGGGGGTGGGCGCCCTGGAGGCTGGTGATGGGCAGAGACTCCGGGGAAGCCTCCAGGGCGGGTCCGGGGACTCCGGCGGCCACGGCGGATGAGGGAGCTCTGGAGGCCATGGCGGAACTGGAGACTCGGGAGGCCATGGCGGATCAGGGAGTTTTGGAGGCCATGGCGGAACTGGAGACTCGGGAGGCCAGGGCAGGACTGTAGGCTCAGGGAGCCACGACGGCCACGGTGGAGCATGGAGCTTGGATGGCCATGGCGGTTGAGCCATAGTGGCCCTGACCACTGTCCCGAGCATGGCCACTATGACTACGAGGATCACGGGTATATAGCCCCCCCCCCCCCAAAAAAATTATTTGGGAAACTTCTGGACCTTCCTCCTCTGGAAGAGCTCTTGTTTTCGCTCTGGAGGAGCGGGCGCATGAGGGGCCTCTGGAGGAGCGGGCTCTTGAGGATGATCTGGAGGATCAGGCCTAATGACTCCAAGGTCGTCCTGAAACCAAGGCTAGGTTATGTACCTAAGGTGCTCTCCACTCCGTTCAGAGCCCAGGTCATAGCGCTTTCCGCGCTTTCTTCCGACAGGCAGCCAGGAATCCCTGCTCTGCCCCGTCAGGGCCTCGAAAGTATACATTGAGCGTTCTGCCTCGTACAGAGAGTCAGAACAGCTTTTTGTCGGCTTCGGTAACCGCGCTAAAGGTGGCCTTGTTACGAAGCAGAGAATTTCTAGGTGGTTAGTGGATGCTATCACATTAGCATATTTCTCCTTGGGGTTTCAGTGCCCCATCGGATTCAGAGCCCATTCCACCAAAGGCATCGCATCTTCCTGGGCATGGTCCAGCGGGGTGTCCATTTCAGACATTTGTGAGGCGGCCGGCTGGTCCTCACCGTCCACATTTGTAAGGTTTTACAACCTGGATGTCCCTACCTTGCAGAACAGAGTCCTTTCTGCTTAAGCAGCTATCTTATATATCAGCTGACCAACATTTTTCAAGCCCCTCTTTTGCTTGGTCTGTCTATAACTATATGGACACCAGGTATCACTTACGGGACGACACCCAGGCCACGAATGACCCTCAGAGCTCACCATGTGCTTGGTGTATTCTATTGACTCCCCTGGGCCTAATCCCACGTGAGTCTTGGTTTCGAATTGTTCCGCGTCATAGCACGGCGATGATTGGACTGGCTCCCATACAAGCGTTGATACTGAAATATCGAAAAGGAACGTACTCGGTTACTATCGTAACCTCGGTTCCCTGAGATATCCTAGAAGGAACCAATCGACGTGCAGTTATAAAC
>CM049802.1:19565419-19644256 GCA_027422405.1 Ptychobarbus kaznakovi | reverse complement strand
TAGCAACTGCATAGTAACATAATGTCTTGACAAAACCCAGAACACAATAGCAACACATTGACAACCACCTAGAACACCTTAACAACTGCACAGCAACATGGCAATGCTTGGCAGCCAACCAGAACACTCTAGCAACCCCCAAAACATTTATAATACACATTATAAAAATGTTATGCAACTGCATAACAGCATAATAATGTCGTAGCAACCACATATTCATATGTTAGCATCTGTATAGAACATCACAATGTCTTGACAAAACCTAGAATACACTAGCAACACCCTAGCAACCACCCAAAAATACCTAGCAACATCATAGCAACATGGCAGTGCCTTAGCAACCAACCAGAACACACTAATAAGACCCTAGTAACCACACAAAAAACATTCATATGTTAACAACTGCATAGTAACATAATAATCTCTTGACAAAAGCCAAAACACAATAGCAACACTCTAACAACCACCTAGAACACCTAACAACGGCACAGCAACAGGGAAATGGCTTGGCAACCAACCAGAACACCCTAGCAACCACTCAGAACACCATAGTATCCAGACAGCAATGCACAATGTCTTGTCTTGACAACTTTTTAGCAACACCCAGAACACCTTAACAACTGCACAGCAACATGCCAATGCTTTGGCAATCAAACAGGACATACTAAGAACACCCTAGCAACCACAAAAACATGCATAATACAGTTAGCAACTGTACAGCAACATAATAATGTCCTAGCAACTGCATAGCAGTCTAATAATGCCTTGACAAAACCCATAAAACCCTAGCAACCACCCAGAACAACTTAGCAATCGCATAGCAATGCACACATTGTATTGTAGCAATGCACACAACATAATAATGTTTTGAAAAGCTCCCAAAATACTAGCAACCACCCAAAACAGCATAGCAACTACATAGCAACATGCCAATGCCTTGGCAACCAAACAGAACACACTGATGACATCCTAGTAATCACAAAAACATTCACAATACAGCTGCCTATCTTGACAACCCCCTAAAACACACTAGCAACACCCTAACAACCACCTATGCACAAAAAACATAATACATTAGCAACTGCATATCCCCAACATAATGATGTTTTGACCAAACCCAGAACACACTAGTAACACACTAACAGCCAAGCAGAACACCTTAACAACTGCCCAGCTACACGGCAATGGCTTAGAAACCAACCATAACTCCCTAGCAACCACTCAGAATGTCATAGTAACTGCATAGCAATGAACAATATCTTGACAACTTCCTAAAACACAATAGCAACACCCAGAACACCTTAACAACTGCACAACAACATGCCAATACCTCGCAAATCAACAAAAATACACTAACAGCACCCTAGCAACCACAGAAGCATGCATAATACAATTAGCAACTGCAAGGTAAAATAATAATGTCTTGAAAAAAATCCTGATCAACTAGCAACACCCAAACAGCAACTGCACAGCAACAGGGCAATGCCCTGGCAACCACCCATGACATCCTAGCAACCACACAACAATGCACAAAAACATTTATAGTATGTTAACACCTGCATAGAACTCCCAGAACGCAAAATAAACACCTTGGCAACCACTTAGCATTGCCCTGGCAAGCACTCGAAACAGCATCATGGCAGTGAATTTTATATGGGCAAGAACAACTCAAAACTTCCTCAGAATATGTAAAAATGTTTTATTGTGATTGCATTGAAAGTGTGGATCTAAAATGTGTTGTTGTAGAGACTACAGAGGATCTTTATGTTTGATCAACTGCTGATGTGACAAAGTGCTCTCACTCTGGCAGTTACTAGACCGCTGCTAGAGTAAAGGTTCCATGCTGATGGACGGTTTCCTAACAACATCCTCTTCTCCACTCTCAGAGGACGGCCAAAATTGAGCTGAAATGGCTTTCTCTGACCTGTGCACCAGAAACGGCTCTATCACTTTAAACTGCGCCCAAGCACTGAATACAGTTGATAGACTCCAATCAATTCTGCCACTAAAGCTGTTCCTTGCCATTGATTTTTGAATTTAATATAATAGAGTGCACACTTTCCTCCTATTTATAACATATTTGGATGCTTTTCTAGTCCAAAACCAGAAAATTATTCTTTCCCCATATACTAAAGCCAAAATTCACAGGCTTGTGTAAGGACTGCTTGTCTTTGACAGAAAAGCTTTATTAAACATACAGACAGAGCACTGCTTTCATGTGCTCACACAGTCCGTCTTCAATATTCCACATTGAAATAGACTATTTTTGCAATCACTATCTAGAAATCCCAGACGCCAGGTCTGGAGAAAGACATGGAGAGGAAGGAAACGGAAACTGGAATCGGGAAACGAGAGATAGTGGAAGAGGAAATAGAGATGGAAGGCAATGAGGGATGGGATTAGAGCATTGATATGAATCATATTAGCGTCTCAATAGAGTGTTTGAGCCGAGCTCGCAAGAAAGGCTAAGAATGGGCTTCGGTAGTAGACCGTCCAGATTTCAAAGCACCATTGATGCATTAAGTTGCTCCTCCTCCCTGCGGCAGGCAGGTTCAGTGCTGGTGCGATAGTGAGAGCGGTTTATCGCCAGTGTCAAGTCTCCAAACATCACACTGAGAGTGAGAGCTCACAGATAATAACAGGAAAACAAAAGCAGCATGGGTTGCATCAACTGCATTCTCCTGTAGGGCTTCCTCAAAGCATGTCTAGTGATATAAGAAGCGTCGATGAGGCCTGTTGGACATCTGTCCGAACACACGCAACCCTGGAGGTATCAGTCAATCTGAATGTGATATAACAGAGCAAGAAATCGAAATCGAGAAAGCACATCAGGATGAGGCTTTACAGTCTATGTCAGCGAAATCAGAGTGGGCGGGCGAGAAAGTCCAAAGGTGTAGAGCTCATCGCAGCACTGTCTGTTCCTCATCCTCTCAGCGTGTCACTCAAGGAAGTGCATTTACCTGCCGGCGGCAACCCATTACGTGGTTCAATCTGTCAAGACTCCAGTAATTTGAACGCTTGCCGCACCTCTCTGCAACGGTTACAAACCTCAAACCAAATAGGTGAGGAACAAGTTAATTAGCCTGTCCATCAGCGAGGCTTTCTTCATGTTAAATGGCCATGTTAGCCAAAGCGGCTCTTGATCCGGGGCGTTCAGCCTTTCTTCACCTGGATTTAGTCAGCAATCACACAGGGTGGATGGCCTGGTGAAGTGTCCTCTTCCAGTGATCTGTCTTGTCAGTCAGCACAGCTTGTGTCTCCAGCAGGAGTCGGCCAATCACTCCATGTGTAAATCTGCATATAAGTCAAGAGCGCCGCGTCACTTTAAGTAATACCTATGCTGAAGTCTATGCTTGGAATACTACTTTCTTGAAGCAGTTCTAAGTGATTGATTTGAAATATCAGGAAGGAAATGTCATTGTTTGACTGATCTCAGTGAATTAGGTGTCTGGAAATATCACTCAGACAGCCTAGTCTCTAAAAAAATGTGTGGATGGAATCTTTGTTTAGCCAGTCAAAAGACTTTGAGGCGCTTTCTGTCTGTCAGTCATTCATGTAGTGGCGAACTAGCCATCTGGAGCACCGGGAGTTTTCCCGGTGGGCCGCTGAACAAAGTGGGCCGGCATTTTGCGTAATATATATAAAAAATGGATTGTAGTAAATTTATGTATATCCTTCCATCGGCCTAGACGAATGGCCCGGGCCGCACGGACCACTTCATTCAAAAATTCTAATTAATTTAGCGTGCTTCGGCTCAGTGCAGTGGCTCAAAAGCGCTCGTCAATGTCAAAATGTATGAAATAGCCAATCAAAGTGTAGAAGGCGGGATTTACTGTTCACAGGCACTGAGCTACGCGTGACTTGAATGCGAGCTGAGGTAAGATGAAAACAGCTAAAATGACGAGACAATTCGGCAATATTCGACAACCCTTTACGAAAAAAAAGTTAAACGCCAGACATTCATTTTTAGGAATGCAAACTACTACTGACCTTTTCACATTTCTCAGATTTTAATGCCATTTACGTTATTTGTCACAATGTAGGCTATAACATAGCAGTTATCAGCAGACATGAGATAAGAGATAATGTATATCTCTATATAGGCTTTCTTCCGTGATTTCACGTGTCAAAGAAGATGTTTAAAAATCTATTTAAAAAAATCATTCTCAATCTTACTCAAGTGCTGTGCATAGGAAAGTGATTTATATTATAGGCCGAATACAAAAAAATTAGCTTATCAATTCACATGCATTAGCCTATTTTATATAGCCTACACACTGGAGTTGAAAGAAGATTGAATTTATTTGATCAAAAATACAGTAAAACAATAATATTCTGAAATATTACACTTAAAATAGTGGGATTCTATTTAGGATGTTTTAAACTGTCATTTATTTAGCTGAATTTTCAGCATCGTTACTCGAGTCTTCAGTGTCCCTTCAGAAATCATTCTAATGCTGCCTAATTTGCTGCTTAGTTATTATCAGTTATTATTTGTGATCAATTATTAATAATGGTTTTATTATTGGTATAATGGTTCTCAGTTAAAGAACAAAATTTCTTTGAAATATAAGTACTTCGTAATAAGTGTAAATATCTTAACTGTCACTTGAATCAATTTAGTCAAAGTTCCTTTTTGTATTCTATAATCTTTGATTTAATGCAACATTGTTGAAGAGAAATATTAATTTATGTTTTAATCTTACCCAAGATTGAATGGTATCACAGTTTCCAACATGGATAATAATCAGAAATGTTTCTTGAGCAGCAAATCAGCATATTAGAATGATTTCTGAAGATCATGTGACACTGAAGACTGGAGTAATGCTGCTGAAAATTCAGCTGCGCATCACAGCAATCAATTTTATTTTACTATATATTCGCATAGAAGACAGCGATTTCAAATTGTAACATTCTGTATTTCACAGTACTGTTTACTGTATTTTTTATCATCAAAATGATTTGTACACTTTTTCCACAAACTGGGGCTCTATTCCTTAAAATGATAGATGTCAATATGACCGATAGAAAGGCACCATAAAAACAGTCCACATTCTGCACTATTTAAGTCTTCTAGACGATACCAGAGCATTGTGTCATATGGACTGATAATATAGGTATTTAACTTTAGTGATATTAAACTGTCCCTCGTAAAAATTCTCCAAAATGATTTACTATTTGCCATATACTCCTAAAAATATTACTTATAATGTAAAGTATGCCACTCATTTATGATGTGGTGCGGGTTTGGTGGGCCGCTCTGTGCCAAAAAGTCCTGGGCCACTTTTTGGCCCTAGTCCGCCCCTGCATTCATGATATAGTTCCTGTGTTCCTGTGGCTCAGTGGTTAGAGCATTGCGTTAGCAGCGCAAAGGTTGTGGGTTCGATTCCCAGGGAACACATGTACTGACAATACAAATGAATAGCCTGAATGCACTGTAAGTCGCTTTGGATAAAAGCGTCTGCTAAATGCATAAAAGTAAATGTAAATATAGCTTTTGACAACTTCTGCAAAAATAAGAAGATGTGCTACTGCTATCTGACTTTAATGGTCTCAACGGCTTGAGAAAGAGGGAGCATGTCTAATTCAGTGGCTAAACGTTTTGTTCACACCAAAGATGATAATGGTATCTATAAAGTTTTAATAATCATTCTAATTCTATAAGAATAGCAGATGAAATCATTGGAATCGTTTTTAGAATTATTTTTTTTACAGCTTATGAACGATGAAAATATTGACAGCCAATCAGAATTGACTTTAGACTGGTGGAACTTTTTTGAATGGCAATCAGCACCAACACCAACTTTAATGGACACTTCTGGACTTATTGTGTGTTTGTCTTTGTAATGTTAATTCAAAATGTAATATCTTGCTCCACCTTTGAAATTACATTTCAGCTGATATCTTAAAGGCGGTGTGGGCAAGGAAAACATACATGGAACTGTTCTACAACGAAATATAAAAACTATGGTCGGCAGTAAAGGCCTGTTCAAACCAAGAAATTCAATGACAACTATAACTATAATTATATTTATATTTGCATCCACACCAGATAACAATAACTGTCTGTTTATTCTGAGCTTGTGCGCTGCAGTTTTAAAATAACGAAGGTGGATGTATCTGACCTGCTGCTGCTTGACGTTTTGCAAAGACACCAAAGGAAAAAACAGATGCTATTGTATACATGAGATCCTACAAACACGAAAGGAGTTGGCAGAATCTGTCACTTGGCTTAGAGAGTTTCGCTTTTGAGTACAAATGTTATCCATACCTCCGTATAAGTCATAATCCGTTTTGGTTTTCGCTGTTCTTGTTGTATTTACATGGCTTTAAACAGCAGATGGCCTCAGCACGCAACTGTTTCGAGCGCATCTAAACATTGAATCTAGCTAGTATTATCTATCAAATATAACAGTGAATTTAGCCAATGTAGTCAATCTAGTAGAATAAAAACAACAGTCTTTTTCACTGCAACTTCAAAAGAGGCAAGAAAATGTTGTTGAAACTAGCGCTGGATACCTGAGGCAATTTTGCGTTTTATGTTTTCACTGTTTGCTGTATTGCCTCCTCAATTTCATCTGCTTTTTTAAATGCCCACGTTCCAATTAATTCTGATTAGCTGCCAGTGTTTTATCATTCATCAGCTGGAAATAAAATGGTTCTGAAAGTTATCCCAATGATATTGTTCCTATATATCGTTATCGTTTTACAGTAGACGTGGTGCAAATTCTTTGAAATTTAGATTTTTTTTAGAACTTTATCTTTATTTATATAGTTAGCATTCTTGGTGTGAAGGGGCCTCAAAAGAGGGCAGCTTGACCTTATTGCTTCTATAATGTCCTCATTTGTAAGTCGCTTTGGATAAAAGCGTCTGCTAAATGGCTAAATAAATAAATAAATTTCCTGGGAATCAATCGTGGGTTTCTGTACAGGCCTAGAAAATGATTCAACTGAGTGAAACTAGTGTAGAAAACTGAAAGTGAGTGGGAGCATATTCAGATATTGTCTACATAAAACCCTTTGACTAACCTCACATTAACCTAGTTGCTTCCCTGCTGGCTTCAATATTTGCACTTTGAATTCTGAGAGGACATTTCACTCACGAACACTTCCAAAATTTGAGGCAACACAAAATGGGGTTAGCTGAAGCAATGTGGTTTAAGTCAACACAAAATCCAAATCAACACTATTTACTTTGTAATGCACATTCTTGGTTGTATTGTGCATGATTCACTGGTGCACAATATTTATAATATACATTTTTTTGCCTTTGTTAACTTCTATCAATATGTAATAACATGCTCGTCTGCCTCTGAATCTGAACCGACTTTCCTTTTCAGATGATACTATGAATCCCTTTTAAATTCAAGCCCAACCACCAGGCTCCTTATGCACACATTTAATCCAGCCAATAAAATAAAATCAATTCCCATCTGAAAATGGTGCGGTTTGCGAACATTGTTTCACGTTCGCATTAATAGCAGACACTGTGTAGTGTGTACATGCTTCGACAGGCCATGATCTTTTCCACAAACTATCCGAGAATCCAAACAAAATGTTTGGCCACTGGGCAAATACATTGTGGACACTTCAAACAATTACAGTAATTAACATGCGGGGCAGCATCTTCTTGATTAAACTGATTGTAGAATGAACCTAAGTATTCAGTGTTTGTCCCAATCAATGTCTGTTTCTATCTATCTATCTATCTATCTATCTATCTATCTATCTATCTATCTATCTATCTATCTATCTATCTATCTATCTATCTATCTATCTATCTATCTGTCTGTCTGTCTGTCTGTCTGTCTGTCTGTCTGTCTGTCTGTCTGTCTGTCTGTCTGTCTGTCTGTCTGTCTGTCTGTCTGTCTGTCTGTCTGTTTATCTATGTAATGCAAGTTAAATATCCGTATCTAATCTACTCTAACTGATTATTTATTGCTGTGAGTCTCTTGTTCTAGATGCATAAATATAGCATTCCATCAGCATATCCACATGGACATGATAAAAAAACTTTATTATTCATCATTCCTCTAATTAAGAGAGTTCATTAACTCACTCTCTGGCCCCAGGGGGGGGGGGTTATTTTGCTGATGAACACATAAGTAGTACACAACGGAAATGCCAATTAACCCCATTTACGCTTCCAGACACTCTACACCTGCATAAAGACAGACTGCAATAAAAATACCTCGACTGAGAGATAAAGTCCTCCTATTACCAGAAAGATATACCATCCAAACATAAACGTGAGTAAAGAAATCACTCTCATGCATACATATATGCATGAAATGTGCAGTAGCCTACACACACTAGGCAAAATGGATACAAACATGGTCATTTAACACTGAAAACCTAAATGGAAGGTAAAGTTGAGTCACGTACTGATACTAGGTTGATTGTCACTCTGCAGTATGTGCCAGCTATAAAGGAGATCTGACTGTTAGCAGTTTGATATGTGAGCCTTTAAAGCAATACCAGGCACATAACACAGTGCCAGCGATGCTGAATAACCTAAGCTTAAATTACAGGTGCATCAGTCAAAAGCTATCAAGTGACTTAAAATGTCAAGGAGAACATCTCAGAAATAAAAATATGCCAGACATGCACCAACGACATTAGTGAAATGGAATAGCGGCTGAAAGTTGGCACTTACAGACAGAGACAGCCTTCACCGCATAATTGCTAAATGCCACAAAAGTACGGCTGAAATAAAACTCACAGAATTGAATCGGCACCTCTTTGACCCAGAAGACTAACCAAAGATATGCTTCACAAAGGAGGTTTTACACAGCCGCAACTCAAAAAATGTGTGTAAAGCCAGAATATGAGGATCACAAAACCTACAAAAGTAATGTGGCATGATGAGTGACCTTTCACCATATTACCTACATCCAGACAGGCTTATGTTGGAGAAAACCAAACCCACTTCGTTGTAGATCTCTAATTGTATGAGACACTAGATCTTGTGAAGGTCATTAAGTCTCATGATTCTACAGGATTGTTGTATAACAGCCCAGGAATATTAGATTTTACATGATCACAGTGTTATTTTCCCACTCGCGTTGAAGTTGACACATCGTTTCCACCTTCATTACTCAAATAATTACGATCTTAAAGGGTTAGTTCACCCAAAAATTTTAATTAGGCTGTGTTTTTACTCACCTTTGAAGCATCTTATGTGTATGTGACTTTCTTCTTTTAGACGAATCCAATCGGAGTTATATAAAAAATTGTCCTGGCCCCTCCAAGCCTTACAATGGGACTAATATACATATACTCAAATACACCTGTGTTGTATTATCTAAATCAATTGGTCTAATTCAAGTCAAAAAATATTATTTCATACGACTAAATATTCAGTCGCAACAATACACTTATTTTAAAAGGCTGGAAGAGTAAAAATTGTTTCTTTAGGTAACAACTGCACGTTGTCACTCTTTACAATGCATGAAACACAGACTGACACACATGCATAGCATACATTTCAATCAAATATACAACAACTGTAGCACAATACCCCAGATTCTATTTCACGTCAATATTCACTACAAAAACAACAATCAAAACCACTCAACCCCACCCTCTCTCCTCTTCATCTGCCTCTCTTTTTTTCAATGTTCCTCAGCCATTTTTTTCCAGGGTTCCTTCCGCAGGACCCTCAACACTGCACAATTTGGATTTATTTGACACACTCATTTCACTTCATAGAGCATTTTACAGATGAACCGATCAATTAAAACTTTTTATCCAAACCGTGTAGTGTTGACGCCCTCCAAGACCTGGATCAAGAAATACTAACCTATAAGTGCTTCTCAACCCTGTTCCTGAAACATACACATTTTGGATGGCTTTCATGTCGCCGTTATCCTAATCTCAACATTAAAAAATACAAGGAAGGTTGAATCATTACATTACGTCATTTTAGGGACTACACAATTTGTGTTTCCTAATTTTATGTTGTTAAATTGTATAATGTTAATAAACCAACATATTTAAGCTGCAAAATTACTGCAAAATGTACTGATAACAACACAGCTGATACAACGGAAGCCCACATGATCACCCACGTTGTAAAAAAGTTGTAAACACTCAATGGAGTGTGTTTTACAAGAAAATACTATTTCAGTCTTTATACTTCCAAATTGCAAATTGAATTCAATGTGTTACTTTTCCCGATACTGATATGTACTACTAATTACTATTAACAAAACATCTTAAATATTTAAATAATACTAATAATTGCAACAAAAATAATAAAAAAAAATTTTCAGATATTTCACTGCAAAATAGCCTATGCATGATGTCTTAAATGTAATGTAAAAACTCTCTTTAAATTAAAGGTAATTAAGACTTATTAAGACTCATTAATACACTTTAAAATATTTTACAATGGAAAAAAGAATGTCCATGCCAAATACTTAAACGAAATTAGTGCACAAAAATGTGTGCACGAGTCCCAAAAAACGAGGAGAAGAGCTGGCACACATAATAGTATCAGATTTCTTACAAAAAAAATTTTATTTAGAGGCCAAAAAAGTGCAAAAAGCACAAAGAGCTCAGTGCAAAAACAAAACGTTTTCAATTCACATCATCATCAGTTTTTTTGTTTTCTAGCAGTAAATGATACTTATTGTCTTTTAAACACGCCATTTATTTGCAGAATATAATAAGGTAACTTTTGTTCTCATTTTAGGTCTTCATTCATCCAAAATGTGCAGTACTGGGGCTCCTCCAGGACCCGGATCGAGAAGCACTGCTCTACATCAGCCGTCATCTGTTTCAGCACCGCGGACAGCGACCGTTCAAACACAAGACAAGCGCTCAAAAACACTTCAGGTCAACCTGCCTGCTGTTTACTACGCTGCAGGGCCCATTGAAATGATGTTTTAGTGGGATTTCTACACTACAGCAGCTGAGCTGGTGTTTCTGAGCACAGCGTCTGTGTGGTGCCTCGAAACTGCTAAGAAACCTCATTATGACACATTCAATTAAATTGTTTTGGTGTAAGATATATGAGACCACTGACGAGAACAATTACTGCACACAATTATATTACTTACTGCGTCGTGCAGGCTCTTTTGGGAACAGTCTGTGGAGATGGTCCTTGGGGGATGCTTGATATAGCCAACGTGTGTGTGCGTGTGTACGTGTGCGTACTAGTAAGACGACAGGTAAATAAATATGCTCTTTTAATTGCGCGCGTTAGGCGTTCACGTATTAAACTTCAACCGCCACCTGCCTCCGTGCGCGTGAAATTGCTCGTGTACGATTAATATTGCGTGCGTCGCTTGTGTGCCGAGATTAACCTTGCACAATTGCTTATATATAATACATATATTCGTGTGATTAAATAACAGTCGAATGTTTTAAAATAAAAAATTAATTAAGAGAACAAAATATACGGTTGTGCTTCGTTTAAATGTATTGCTCGATTACAACGACTGACAACAAATTCAAATAAAGCGCACACGCAAAAAAATATAGAAAGAAGCTGTGTTCGACCTAAACGTTCACACACTATTGCTTACAACCGTCCGACGGACTGTCGTTTTTCGCAAATCATACGAACATCAGACGCTAGCGTACTTGCCATGATTCCGTCGCCTAAAAGACTTGCAGGTAAAAAATAAATACCAAATATCGATGGGAATTAAACGGCTCATGAGAGTATCCGCGGTGGAAGCCAGTCAGGACTGAATGTATATGATGTTATATCGGCAAAAAAGAAACATGATAGCTACACACAGACGACGAACGACGACGGCTCGCGGAGCCTCCCTCTCCTTCCTCGCGCTCTCGGTAACGTTACTGTCCCTCGCTCGCTCGCGACGTCACAGGCCAGTGCGCCTCTCTCTTATCTGCAGTCTGTAGTGTGCAGTCCGCTCACTACATGAAGACACCGCCGGTGAATAGAGTGGGAATTAAAGCGCTCATTGGCTGACGGAAAGACAGATGGCGCGCTCATATCCCAGATAAATAGTGCAGACCTCCTCCCTGCGCAGGGTGGAGGAGCCAATGGAAGCCCGTGGTCTCCAGATCTCCTCTTAGTGAAGTGTCACTTTGATGTATGTAGTCATTATGTCACTGTATTATATTTATTCGTCGACTGGAGCATCTTGATTCTTTTTTGAGGAACGAAGCTGATTTGCTGGCTTAGTCTTTTGGCTGGTTTTATTGCACTTTTTTAGCTGGGAGTCCAGTTGAACACCATGGAGACCATAAACCAGTTGTGACTTCCAAACCATCTCAGGCTGGTGTAAGCTAGGTTGGTGCTTCAACTGTTACTTTCTGGATCTTTCTACTCATTCTTCCAGTGCTTTCAAGGCAGCATTGTATTCCCTACTGGAAAAAACCATCTCAAGCTGGTATTAACTGCCAGCGGTAATAAATAACAACTTATGTGCTGCTTAATAACGTATTTAAAATATAATTTACAAATTCACTCATTGACTTTTTATTTAGTTAAATACCATCACATTTCCCCTGTCCTGGCCCTTAGCTCTTGCTCCAAATTTTTAGCCTCCACTTTTGAAGCAATATATGAACAAATAGAAGAGATTTAGCACAAATATCTATTATTATTTTGGACTCAATAATTTGACATTTGAGGACATAAAGTGAACTAATAAAGTTTTTGCCCCCATTTTTCATGAGCTGAACTCAAAGATCTAAGACTTTTTCTATGTACACAAAATACCTATTTCTCTCAAATATTGTTAGTGAGCACTTCTCCTTTGCAGAGATAATCCATCCACCTCACAGGTGTGGTATATCAAGATGCTGATTAGACAGCATGGTTATTGCACAGGTGTGCCTTAGGCTGGCCACAATAAAAGGCCACTCTAAAATGTGCAGTTTTACTGTATTGGGGGTGGTCCGAAAACCAGTCAGTATCTGGTGTGATCACCATTTGCCTCACGCAGTGCAACACATCTCCTTCGCATAAAGTTGATCAGGTTGTTGATTGTGGCCTGTGGAGCGTTGGTTCACTCCTCTTCAATGGCTGTGCAAAGTTGCTGGATATCGGCAGGAAGTGGAACACACTGTTGTATGTAAACACACACACACTCACACACTCACACACACACACACACACACAAAACATATACACACATTTTTGTGTAGAAACAATTTTTATTCAGAAATTGTACATTTCTAAATTTCACACACAATTGCAAAGAAACAAGCATTTGGTTTTATTTACATTTTTTAACAGTGTGCATATGTATATTTGCATGGAGATTTGCACCGGTCTTCTTTCGTTAATGTATTTGCATAATGAATTATACAACTGATTATTTCTGCCAGGCTGTGTTATATGACAGCAGCAAAGCATCAAAACCAAAGACTATACCTACAACTAAAGCTGTTCAGTTTGTTGTCCTATTACCCAGTTGGAAATTAGCATGCTTGAGCCTTGGATTCTCTAAGGAATTGTCAGTGGGTTTTGGAATGGCAATTTACAATTTATAAATAAAATCAGGGCCTTGGCTTATATTGTTTTGAAGAGATGTTTTGTTCTACAACATAAATTCCATATTAGCATAAAGAAGACACTCTTTTCTTAAACCAAGTCTTTTTGCAGCAAATGCTTCAAAATAAAATAAGAAACTAATTGAAAGTCTTTTCAACACACGTTTTTTTACTTCTAATCCTAAAACTATTCTTAAAAACCTATAAGAAATTCCCAAAGGGAACTAAATCGGGCCTACAAATCGACGTAACGACCAAACAGTCATACTCTTTCTGTTTTTCCTTGAAGAAATAAAAAGTTAGCTCCCAGTCTTGGCAGGGGAAGCCGAGAGGATGAGTCATGCTGGTTGAAAATGATATCTCACTATATGATGAGAGCAGCATTTATCATGTGAGTGAGGGTGCAGGCAAACATTTAATTATAGACCTAGTCCATTAGGACTAGTCCATTAACACCTCAGCAGTCTCTTTCCCACAAAGTCAATAATGACCTTTAAAACTTTCTGATTTGCTGGGAAGAAATGCAACACAATTGTCATGTTTGCAACCACTGACGGTGCACCAGAGTAATCAAATGGATGGCCATGCGTAAAGCCAAAGCACTGCCACATCTCATTACATCAGAGGATCACTCTCAAACTCTTTTGAGCATTAGTTCTGTGCTCTCCCATTAGACAGAAGGAAAATTGGACAGTGTGCAGTGGGCTGCAGTAATTACTCATACAGACACTGTCATACTCATGACAATAGATTGTCCTTGCTGAGTGCAAACAGAGGAGTACAGTAGGATAGGGAGCACTTCATTATTCCCCACTGCAAATGTTTTTGTGCAACCACTTTCAAGGAGCTCTCATTTACATATACAACGGCATGCAGTGGAGACAAATCATTTACATCAGTCCATAAGCACTATAGTTTCACGGTAGGGGATGTACATTCGCACAAGAGGTGCTGTTTTCACACACCAGTAGGCCTATTACCATTCATTTGGAAGAGCCAAATGTATCTCTCTGTGCAGTATTGGTTTACATGGCTATGAATAATTTGAAGTATTAATTTGAAGCAATTATTATTACTGTAGTTGTGCTTGCTGTAACAAGCTTAACTCATCATGTACCATATGCACCACACATATGAATCATATCTCAAATTGTGTGGCTTGATGAATGCTATTACTTTTCTAAGTGCTTAGATTTATACAATTTTGACCAGTGGGTGATAAAATGGTTTGTGGGGTTGAGCGGAACTTTTCACTGGAAATTTACTCAGATTTACACTGGAAGAGCCATATCTGGGGATAAGAATATGACAAGAATAACATTCAGAATGATAAACATCTAGTATATAAATTATATATATATTTATGGATGGACAGACGCACAGAGATAGATAGATAGATAGATATAGATATATAGATAGATAGATAGATATATAGATAGATAGATAGATAGATAGATAGATAGATAGATAGAAGATAGATAGATAGATAGATAGAAGATAGATAGATAGATAGATAGATAGATAGATAGATAGATAGATAGATAGATAGATAGATAGATAGATAGATAGATAGATAGATAGATAGATAGATAGATAGATAGATAGATAGATAGGATTCTTCCATCTTCTTAATTCTGTCTGGGTCAATTTTTTAAACCCAGACTTCAGATACATTTTTCCTAACAAAGCCAACTGTTTACACTCTCTATTTCTGGATCAATTCTATTCATCAGAACTGTCTTGATCTCACACTCTCTTTTTCTTCAGCTCAGAACAAAGCCTTCCACTGGTCAATCTATTCCAAGGTTGTTCACAGATAGGTAAGATCAGTGAAATCACGACTACCTCACCTGGGATCTGTTCCATTAGGTGTGACTCTTGAGTTCTGATCCTGGGACAAACTCAGCCGGTCTGTGATGTGACAGCACGTGTCTGATGGACAGATGTCAGATGTCTGACGGTCTGATGTGACAGCACGTGTCTGATGGACAGATGTCAATGACCCTGATGTACCCTGACTAAATGGTGTCAGGAGAACCCCTCTCATCAACATCGACAAGACCAAGGAGCTGGTGGTGGATTACAGGAGACAGAGCAGAGAACACACACCCATTCACCATCGACAAGACACCTGTGGAGCGGTGACAGCTTTAAGTTCCTCGCGTTCACATCACTGAGGATCTCACATGTTCTGCTCAACAGATGCAGTGCTGAAGAAGGCACATCAGCGCCTCTTCTTCCTGAACGGCTGAGGAAGTTTGGAATGAGCCCCAGAATCCTCAGATCCTTCTACACCTGCACTGTGAGAGCATCCTGACCGGCTGTACCACCGCTGGTTTGGAAACAGCACCGCTGGCAACGCAGGGCTCTGCAAAGGGTCGTGCGAACTGCCCGCCACATTGTTGATGACTTCCCTCCCTCCAGGATATCTACACCAGCGTGTACAAGGAAAGCCCGGAGGATTATCAAAGACTCCAGCCACCCCACCCGTCCCACAGACTGCTTCTCTGTTGCCCTCAGGCGCGTTTCCGCAGCATCCGATCCCGCACTAGCCGACTGAGGTCAGCTTTTCCCTCAGGCTATCAGCTAAATGAACAGTCCACAAATAACTACCTACATCACACTCCCACTCACACAACATGCCATGCACTGCACTTTAACACGTTCAACTGGACTACACGCACACACTGCACTAATCACAACCTACCGCTATCACTGGACACCATACAATGCACATCCACGACCTGCATGTGCATGGTCTTTGCCCCTTGCACATCTATCTGCTGCTCACCAACCAATCTGCTGTTAATTTGTATCTGTTGCACCTCACATTATTGCTATGCATGGACTACATTATGTATAGATACTGTACATAATGCAGATGTGCCCATATGGTTATAATGTCGTTGATATTAAGTATGTCGTATAGTACACTGTGTATGAGTAGATGTGTTGTGTTTTGCACATTGTCTTCTGTACAGTCTGCAAATGTGTCCGTCATATGTAAATTGCTGTTTTTTTTTGCACTGTCTGTCCATATGTAAATTGCTGTTGTGTTTTTTTTGCACTGTCTGGAGCACTGTAAATGCTCCAGTGCAGTTTTTTGCACTGTCTGTCCATATGTAAATTTCGTTGGTTTTTTTTTTTTTTTTGCACAGTCTGTCCATAGTAAATTGTCTGTTGTTTTTCTGCACTGTCTGGAGCACGTCATAAGAATTTCACTCACCAAGCACTTGGGCTGTGGTGATGTACAATAAAAGTGATTTGATTTGATTTGATTTGATTTGAGATTCTGACGGTCTGATGTGACAGCACGTGTCTGATGGACAGATGTCAGACGTGACGTCTGATGTGACAGCACGTGTCTGATGGACAGATGTCAGATGTCTGACGTCTGATTGACGCACGTGTCTGATGGACAGATGTCAGATGTCTGACGGTCTGATGGACAGCACGTGTCTGATGGACAGATGTCAGATGTCTGACGGTCTGATGTGACAGCACGTGTCTGATGGACAGATGTCAGATGTCTGACGGTCTGATGTGACAGCACGTGTCTGATGGACAGATGTCAGATGTCTGACGGTCTGATGGACAGCACGTGTCTGATGGACAGATGTCAGATGTCTGACGGTCTGATGTGACAGCACGTGTCTGATGGACAGATGTCAGATGTCTGACGGTCTGATGGACAGCACGTGTCTGATGGACAGATGTCAGATGTCTGACTGTCTGATGGACAGCACGTGTCTGATGACAGATGCAGATGTCTGACGGTCTGATGTGACAGCACGTGTCTGATGGACAGATGTCAGATGTCTGACGGTCTGATGTGACAGCACTGTCGATGGACAGATGTCAGATGTCTGACGGTCTGATGTACAGCACGTCTGCTGATGGACAGATGTCAATGTCTGACGTTGATGTGACAGCACGTGTCTGATGGACAGATGTCAGATGTCTGACGGTCTGATGTGACAGCACGTGTCTGATGGACAGATGTCAGATGTCTGACGGTCTGATGTGACAGCACGTGTCTGATGGACAGATGTCAGATGTCTGACGGTCTGATGTGACAGCACGTGTCTGATGGACAGATGTCAGATGTCTGACGGTCTGATGGACAGCACGTGTCTGATGGACAGATGTCAGATGTCTGACGGTCTGATGGACAGCACGTGTCTGATGGACAGATGTCAGATGTCTGACGGTCTGATGGACAGCACGTGTCAAGCTGTGAATGCAGCATCTTGTAACATGGCATACAATACTTGACCTGAGATGGTTTTATAATTCTTTTAGTTAAAAAACATATTATAATTAACAATATTATTAATAATAAAAGTTTCTTGAGCAGCAAATTAGCATATTCAAATTCATTCAAAAGGATCACGTGACACTGAAGACTGGAGTAATGCTGCTGAAAATTCAGAAATTAAATACATTTTAAAATATATTACAATTGAAAACAGTTATTTTAAATTGTAGTAATATTTTACAATATTGCTGTTTTTCCTGTACTTTTTGCCAATTCACGAGTTCACACTTACCTATAATAAACTGAATAAATCGTTATTCGGTAATCGTTCCCGAGCCCGGGGTACTCCCCTGGCCCGGGGAGAGGGGTCCAAGCTAGGTATTTAGCCCGGACCCAAAAGCTCCCCCCTTCCCTATGCTGGGGAGGAAACGGGCTGGAAGTGAGGAGTTGGGGTGGTGGAGGGATGCTGGAATACGAGAGATAATGGAGGTAAGGCTGCTTGATTATTTATAGGAGTTCTCTCTCGTGTTTATTGGATAATTAGTGTGATTACTGATGATGAATTGGCCACGTTAATTATCTGTGCGTGCTCCTCCCGAAACTTGTTAATAAAACATCACTTAAATGCAGCCTTGATGAAAACATGTAAAACACTTTCAATTTTCTTAACACAAGTAAATGTTGCAACTCTTTAACAAACAAAAGTTGCATCAATGATAAGAATGCTACATATATAAATGAGTTCTGATGTATGAACTTCATGATAGAACGAGGCTGTTTCCAATCTGTAATGTACCTCTCCAAATTGACAATCAAAATAATGCATTTTCTGATGTGTTTCCCCTCAGGTATCCCAGCAGTGGAATATGTAAGTCACAAAGTCCTGAGAGAGAGATTTCGACATAATGAAAACCAGAAAGAGAGAAAAAAAACATTGTGCGGGAGAAGCTCCGGTTACAAATGCTGCCGGTGACACCTCATCTTTCAGTTCAAACTCGGCTGTCATCATCTCGGCTGTCTCTTTCACAAACTCCCACACCTAATGTCACCTTCACTCTCTGCAATCACAGAGAAATTAGTCCCTCACCTTAAACTGCCCTCACCGTCCCTTTCAACATGACAATTATCGCATTTTACATCACATTCATCCTTTGCTCTAGTCCTCACACACTCCTTTCTCTCCCCAGCGGCTGGTTTCAATGAGTTCTCTGCTCGATATTTATATCATTGTTGAATAATTAAAGACTGAAGATAATCTCATCTCTTTCTCTTTTCATTATGGAAGTTCTGTTCTCCAGCACATCTGATTGATTTCAGGTAGCTGGAGTGCCCCACTGCTCTCGGCTCAACATTCAGCCTAAAATACCTGAGAAAAACTCGCCATTCTTCTTGATTACAATTACCAAGCTATTGCGACGCTTCAGTATAACTGGTAATTAGTGGTGTTTGTTAAACCAAGCGTAACTGGTACTAATAATCATATTCAGGGCCAGCAAATCTAACAAGCCCACAAGACATCATAGCAACTACATAGCGATGCCCTAGCAACCACCAGGACATCCCTTGTATATAATAATTTCATAACTGCCAGAAACTAATTATAAAATATATAACTATAAAAATGTAATTTAGCGATGTAGTCACATTGCAGAAGATAGGTTGTATTATTAGTTATAATGTCGCAATTACAAGAAATAAATGCAATTCTGAGACAAAGTCAAAATAAGAGTGAGTGTCACATTACTAGAAACAAAGAGGTAACTGCAAAACACAACTGTAATGAGAAATAAGGCTATAATTACAAGTAATAATGTTGAAAATAATATATACAGTTGTGGTCAGAATTATTGGCACCCTTTGTAAATATAATGAAAGAAGGCTGTGAAAATTAATCTGCATTGTTAATCCTTTTGATCTTTTATTTACAAAATTCACTAAAATCTAACTTTTCATTGGAGGATAAGAATTTAAAATCGGAGGAAATATTATAAAAAAATGTATCTAATACTCATTGGCAAAAATTAAAGGCACCATTTTATTCAATACTTTTTGAAACCTCCATTTTCCAGTTTAACAGCTCTAAATGTTCTCCTATAATGCCTGATGAGGTTAGAAAACACCTGACAAGAGCTCAGATACCATTCCTTCATCCAGAATCACTCCAGACCCTTTAGATTCCCAGCTCCATGACGGTGCTTCTTCTCTTCAGTTCACCTCCTCATTTTCTACAGGTTCAGGTCAGAGGACTGGAATGGCCATAGCAGAAGCTTGTTTGGTGCTCAGTGACAAATTGTATGTGTTTTTTGAGGTTTGTGTTTGGATTATTGCATGGTTGGAAGATCCAAACATGGCCCATTAAAAGATTTCTAACAGAGTAAGTCACTTGTGATTTGTTATGTGTTGGTATTTGATAGAATCCATGATGCCATGTGTCTAAACAAGATGTCCAGGATCTTCAGCAGAAATATAGCCCACAACATACAAAATACAGCAGTATATTTAATTGTACACATGGGGTACTTTTTATCCCTGTATGCACCAAACCCATCTTGAGTGTTTGCTGCTAAAAAGCTTTTTTTTTTCAACCATAGAATCCAGTACCATTTGAAGTTCCAGTCGTGTCTGATAATGAATATCTGCGGAATTTGTTTTTGATGAGCAAGGATCATTTTTCTTGAAACCGTCCCAAACAACATGTGGTGATGTAGGTTCTATTTGACAATTTTTTTTAAGGTTTTCTGACCCCGAGACTATACAATTTTCTGCAATTCTCCAGCTGTGGTCCTTGGAGAGTCTTTAGCCACTCAAACTGTAGTTTTCACCGTGCATTAGGACGATATAGACACACGTCCTCTTCCAGGCAGATTCATAACATTTTGTGTTGATTGGAAATTCTTAATTATTGCCCTGATGGTGGAAATGAGAATTTTCACTGCTCTAGCTCTTTTTGTATTTTGAATTTGTGAAGCTCAATTATCCCTCTACTGCATAGCATTGCTCTCAGGCAACGGAAGTTTTTCTTATGCCCCATGTTAAGTGGATGTTTTTTAAATGATTGCAACCAATTAAAATGTTTGAAAATTATCAAAGAACAGTCCAATATTTTGCATGTTCAGAAATTCAGTTTTGCTGTTGCCCTGTTGCGCAATAAGGGGTAAGGAAGTTGGGGTCCACAGCTCCCATCCCTAACCAGGATTTCCCATTATGTGTGACAAAAAGGGAAGATGCAAGGTTCCTGTGTGCAAAGGAATACCCAAAATGATGTGCAAAAAGTTTAATGTGCACCTCTGTTTCATAGCAGAGAAGAAGTGCTTCTTGAAGTTTAATACAGAGTACATTTACATTTATGCATTTAGCAGACGCTTTTATCCAAAGTGACTTACAGTGCATTCAGGCTATACATATTTTGGTCAGTACATGTGTTCCCTGGGAATCGAACCCACAACCTTTGCGCTGCTAATGCAATGCTCTACCACTGAGCCACACAGAGTAAAATCTCATTCCATGAAGTACATGACACGACACGACACACTACATCAGGTCTGGGAAACTCCGGTTCTGGAGGGCCACTGTCCTGCAGAGTTAGCTCCAACCCTAATCAAACACATCAGAACAAGCTAATGAATGTATTTTAAGATCACTCGAAAGCTACAGGCAGGTGTGTTTAATTAGGGTTGGAGCTAAACTCTGCAGGACAGTGGCAGAAGTTTTCCAGCCTTGCACCACGACACAAACCTATGTCTGTATTAAATGCAATATATCAATGAGTTTCACCGTTTCATTTAATGATTTCTTGAATATTTTTGACAGATTAGTGATTTTGAATTGCTCTCTGAACATTGTCTTATGATATGTGAATGGAGAATTTTCTCTGTAATTCTGTACCATTGTTGCGCAACGTGGCAAAAATATTTTGGGATGGGGGGTGGTCAAACATTTCTTGTGATATAAAATCACAATTGAGAGATACAAAGTAGCAATTAACAACCTTCCATACTCCACACTCCAAGTGAGATTAAATAAGAAAAAGAAGAGCATAGTTGTTTTAAAGAGTCAAGTTTTAATATCTCTAACTGTGCAATAAATTAACATGTACAGAATAAGTTACAGTATCAGTCACGTAAGGATTAATTGTATTCATCATACATCAGCTTGTATTTACATATAGTTCATGTGACCTAATGAATGGAGAGAGACAGCAGCATACTGGATTAACTCTACAGAGCATCATCTATTTACTATGAGGAGAGATGAGGAATCTGTACACAACAGGTTATAATGGGGGAAGGATGGATTTACAAGGTTTGTGGACAAAAACTACAACAACTACATTTAAAAAAAATCCAAAACCGACATAATAATTGGGGAGAGGAGAGTAGGATGTAAACTTGCAAACAATACTGTTCTGTCCACAGCACGGTTTGTTCAAACAGCTAGCATATTACATGATTTCAAAGTGTATATCTGCAAAACACAGTTACGTCATCAAGTATACATCATTCAGCCGCTCCACTTTTGTTTTATTTACTTAACTTTTCTTGTAAAAATCCAGCAGAACTGACAAAACTGTAAACATTTGACACTTTTTCTGCCAAGACAAGACCCTCTTTCGTCCTCGACTGATCTAAAATCTCTCAAATAGATCAAAATCAATAAAACCAGTACAGTAAAATATATAATAAAAGCCAAAAATTGATGACCTAGAACTTAACGTCACATGTTGCACAAAATAATACCAACCAACAGCCAAATAAAAAATAAAAACTAAATATTTCAGATATCTACACTTGATGAGAGAAACCTGGAGATGGGAACCAAACACAGCAATATTATAAAAAATATATATTCCAGGTTACATACAATTTAAGTCAGATGAACAGTGTCATATTACCCATCACCACAGAAAATACGTTGAGTCAGATTGAATTTCATTCTCCTAAAAAAAGTGTTTAACGTTACACACAAACAATGGAAGCCTATTATGAATGCGTACAACTGTACCCACAGACCTCCACTGTAAGAGCTTTTCCCTTTTCTGAGGTAATAGAAAGAGATGCGAGTTTGATTTGCAATGTTCAATCCATTTCTCACTTGTTGTCCCTATCTCTCGCATTGTGTGGAGTGTCTTTTCTGTCTTTTTTCCCTGGGTCACTGACCGACAGTGAAACAGTAACCAAGAAAAGACCGAATCAGAGCGTGAGAACTACAAATCCCTGCGGACTGACTAATATACATCCTCCTTATTGTTATTCATTCATATGCAGAGAACATCTGAACCCCCTTCACTATAGTGCAGATAATAATGCCACGTCAATCAGTGTAGGTGTGTTAATATTCTCCTTCCTCTCATTCTTATGTCCAAATATGGATTCAATATAATGTCTGTATCTTAGTCACCACACCTGGAGGAGCTTTCCACTCATTTGAACCGTGTGGTAGGACTATTAGTTATGTAAGCCAGTTTCCACCATTTTCAGTAAAAACAATAAAATAAATATAATAATAATAATTAAAATAAATAAATAAAATGAAGAAGATAGGTTTATTTCTTGCAATTCCATGAAATAAAATCACAAAACTTTCTCGTAATTGCAACTTTAGGTCTCACAATTGGCCTCATTCATGAAACATGAACAGAAATCATTTTTGACTAAATTGCTCGTAAAACCACTGATGTACATTTTTGAAGTCATGAAATATAACATATGACAAAATTAATATATATAGTTAACCAATTAGTTAAATATGAAAATAAATGTAATTCATAAAACAAAATTGATTGAAAACAGCTGCATATTCGTAATTCAATTATGCCAATTGCGGGATTCATTTCATTCATGTTTTATTATCAAATCTAAGGTTTGAAGCATTTGTGAATCTGAAGAAGAGTTTTCCGGAAGCTCCATTTTATGTGCAAATTACTCCAAATGTACTCGTATATGGACATATGGAATATGTACATTGTTATCCTCGTAAAAAAAGTTTAATTTACATACTTTTATCCACAAATGCTTGTCCTGCATTAGCTTTGAGATGCGCAAAGTATGAAGTCGAGGACGTGCATCACAGAAATATTGCAAGACAAGGATTTGTGGTTTCATTTTTTATTTAGAGGAAAATGACCAATCGTTTCACTAGACTCTTTGGAACTGCAATTAGCACCTTCAACCCATTGGTCACTGTTAAAGTCCGCTATATGGAGAAAAATCCCTAAATGTTTTCCTCAAAAACCTTAATTTATTTTCGACTGAAGAAAGAAAGACATGAACATCTTGGATGAAATTATCAGGAAATGTAATTCTGGAGTTTTTTTTACTCTCAGGTGGAAACGGACTTCCATAGTTAGTGCTGTTAAAGATGGAGTGTGTAATTTTTGTTGATATTCTCCTAATGTAATATGCAGCAATAATGAAGCTATTAGTATGTCGATTTCTGCGAAACGTGTAAATTCTTTATGAGCATCCAGACCAGCCTGCTACTGCAACACTGGCTTAACCAATGGCATAGGTTTGGGGGCGGATCATCTAACCAATGACAGAAAGTGTTTCGGGAAACCTGTATCTTTTTGCAATTCCATTATGTGCCACAAGGGGCGCTGAAATTACACACTTCACATTTACAGGGATAGTTCAGCCAAGAATTACACACTCTCATGTCTTTATAAACCTGTAAGACCTTTGTTCATCTTTGGAACACAACGTGAAATATCTTTGATTAAATCCGAGAGCTTTCTGTCCCTCTATAGACAGCAACGCAACTGAAATGTTCCCAGGCCCAGAAACATAGCAAGGACATCGGTAAAAAAGTCTGTTACATCAATGGTTCAACTGTAATATAACGAAGCTATGAGAATACTTTGTGTGTGCAAAGAAAACAAAATTAACGACATTATTTAATAATTCTTCTCCCCGAGTTACCGTCTTCCGCCATTATAGAGAGTACCACATGCGTTGTTTACGTGCAGAGGAACGCACACTCATGCATCAGGGTACTCTCGATAATGGCAGATGACGGTAACTCAGGGTTATTTTTCTTTTCTTTGCACACAAAAAGTATATCGTAGCTTCGTAAAATTATAAATGAACCACTGATGTCACATGGACTGTTTTACCAATGTCCTTACAATGTTTCTGGGCCTAAAATTTCAGTTGCGTTGGAGGGTCAGAAATAGGGGTGTCGAAATTAATTGTTTGTTTCTATGGTGCATCGCGATGCAGACGAGGACCATTCGGTATTGGTTCAGTAATAGACCATAACCGATTATAATGTTGTACTGAAGCTTTTCTATCCCTTTAAGTGAATGCAGAGTGTTTTCAGTCTGATGCATTTGTAGTCAGTTGAGAGTCTCGCCTGGAAGCCTGCAGGCAAGCTTTAGCCTCCAAGATCGGGGTGGAGTAACAGGCAACTCTAATTTCCTGTTTCCTCACAAACTAACACTTCTGTGGTGCTGCTTCACAAAGCTCTCTCGATCTCTATCTCTCTGCTGTCTGTCCGTCCCTGAGGCACCTTTCTCTGCATCCTGTCTCGAAAGGTTTACCACCTCTCTCTCTGCAATTTTATCATCGACCTTAAATCCTCTATCATTCTCTGCCTCTTTCTCCTCACCTATTATACTTCCGACGTCACTCAAGTTGCCCAAATGCTCCACAGAATCAAACTTCTCCAGGTCGGAGGCGATGGTTTTCAGGCTGATGACTGACATGGAGTCTGACCCTGCCTTCTCTCTATGGCCCCACCCCTCCTCCCTGTGTTTCTCTACCCACTGCCTGGTTTTCTCTTGATCGGCCCAGTCATTATCCATTAAAGGATTGGCCACCACCCCTCCATATGCCCCTGCCTGGATTACAGACTCAGACTCCGCCCCCACCGGAGAGCTCCGCCCCCCACGGGCTCTGTTGCACTTTCTGGGGGCACGAATGCGCCCTCTTTGCGCATGGATCTGCTCGCTGATTTGCTCAAGGTTGCGGAGGGCAACAGAATATCGGGTCTTCACCTTCGCCACCCGTTCCTCCAGCAGGACGACTTTGGACTTGTGCTCCTGTTAATGAGTGATGGCAATCATAGCACAATAGATAAAAAAGACAAACAATTTGTCATGTTTATGCACCAAATACATTAATGGCATTATGGTAACTAGATAAACAGATAATCATTAGGGATGCACTAATATTGAAATGCAACCCAATTTTTTTTGTTATGGCCAACAACCAATAATTGGCTGATGTTAGAAAAAGTTTACTTCTTTATACTACTAAATGTAATAGACTTACTAAAAAAAAATAGTAGTTTGTATGCTACAAGTCAGGTTTCTATTCATTCCGCCCACCCCTAGTTTGCATTTCATAGAGGATTTAATTTTGTAACTTAAATCGATATGGCCAGCAACCTTGAATACCTTTACAGCAGAGGCCAATCTCTGATGCATACCTCTAAGATGTGGTTGAACTGAGCCTTGAGTTCAAAATAAGGCTTGGACTTGATAATGACCCTCTTAAGAGCCTTCTGCAAAGTCTGCACACGCGCTTCTGCTTCCTGACAAAGCTGAGTGACACGCTGGTGCTCCCTCTCACTCCTCAAACGCTCCTCTTCCGCCTCGTTCACCTGAAAACAGAAACATGTCAAACGTGATATCTTGTTCTGTTCTCAGCAGACATTTAACCGAATTTATTCTCTTATCCTTCTGTATAATTCATACAAAGACTTGACAAGTCAATATCGCATCAACCCTGTCAATAACAGATTATTCTTAAGAGTTTACAGAGGTGTAAAGTACTTGAGTAAATGTAACTAAATGTAAAGTGTTCCTGTGGCTCAGTGGTTAGAGCATTGCGTTAGCAGCGCAAAAGGTTGTGGGTTCAATTCCCAGGGAACACACATACTGACAAAAAAAAACATAATTATATAGCCTGAACTGTAAGTCGCTTTGGAGAAAAGCGTCTGCTAAAAAGCATAAATGTATAACTAATTACTGTACTTAAGTATCTTTTCGGATACTTTGTAGTTGCACTGAGTATCAAAGACATTAACGACTTTTACTCTCTACTTCACTACATTTCTGAATGAGTATCTGTACTCTTTACTCAACTACATTTGATATGAGTGTTGCAGTTACAAATTAAATTTTGCATGGCACCTAACTTTTCTGCAGCAGTTTATTTATGCTACAAAAGATGTGATATCACCAACTACAGGACACTGAAATAACTGTATCTTGTGGATTTTGCCCTTGCTCACCCAAACGTGTTAACAGGGTTAATTTAAGTGAATGCAAGCTCCTTAGCAAGTAGTTGTGAATCACAGGTGCTTTATATATGAGATGAGGACATGACTGCAGCCGAAACCAGCACATCCAGTGCAAGAAGACTTTTACTTTTACTTAACATTATTTTATTTATCCTTTATATTGCAGAGACCTTTTTGAAGGTTATTATTATTTATTTATTTTTGCAATTTTGAGGTGTTCAGTTTTATTTTGGTTTTAGAAAATAAGAGTAATTGCTCTCCTCACAAATCAGCTCTTTCTTGTTTTTGTTGCAGTTTCTGTGCCTAGTCCTGGACTTATGTCACTTCCTGACTCCCGTGGTGTTTGTAGTCAGTTTGTATCTTATCTTGTTCAGCTTGTTAGCCTCCTGTATATAAATATACAGCCCTAGTGTTTCTTTAGTTCTTTGTTGAATGTAATGGTTGTTTGTCTGTGGTTTTTGGCTTATTGCTTGTTCTAGTTTTTCCATGAAATGCCTGAACATAGATCCTTGCCTCTGCATGTTTTCCCAGATTCTCCACAACGTTACAGATTTTGACAGGGATGTCTCTTTGACTAGTGCATCTTTGAGCTTATATTTAGTATAAGTAAAATACTTAAGTACTGTTAAAATCAGATACTCTAATACTTTTACTCAAGTTGGTTCGGAATTGGTGACTTGTAACTTGTAGTGGAGTCATTTTCACTGTAAGGTATCTGTACTTTTACTCAAGTATGGTTTTCAGGTACACTTTACACCTCTGAGAGTTTGTAGAAACATACAAAGGAAGATAACATTCAGGAATTTTAAAGGTACGGTACATCAGTATCAAGTTGATACTAACAGTTAAAGAAAATCCAACAATCTTAATTGGTCTACGGTGTAAATGTCCAATATATTTCTGAGTGTTTACTTTGCTGTTTCTGAAACTTTCACAGGTAACTTTATTGGTATTTTTGTTCTATTGTTTTTGGTTGTTCTATTACTGATAATTTATTTATTTATTCTATATTTTATTACTGATTGTTTGTTAGCTTCAAGTTAACATGAATTACCCGAACAACCCATTTTCTTTCTGTAATGTGATGCATTTCAAAGTAATACAGGATACTGAATGAGAAAAAGCAAGACTTTTTTTCCCTGGGAACTGAATAAATAGTTAAAAGAGGGCAAAACAGAATGGAGCCAGACTGAATGTGAGTTCGCTGAAATAACTATCTGGCTATCCAGAAAACCTAAGTGACATCAGGAGAAAAGTCATTGCAGAGAAAGTTTTTACATTCGGATTGAAGATAACAAAGACAATTTTATTCTTTGGAATAACATACACCAATAAATCATTCACAATAAGACCAGGCATATTCAATGTTTGGTTCTGTTGTAATTAGTTTCTTTGATATTTTTGTATTACTGACTGTTTAATCAAATGATTAATTAAAAAAACTCCTGTTGTTGCTATTCTATTGCATGCAATTTGTTACTTTATTCTTTTTTATTACTGACTATTGACTTGAATGATTAATTTGAAAACTTCAAGCACTGTTATTTGTAATTTTGTTACATTCCTTGTTATTTTTTCTGCACTTTATTACTGACTGTTCACTTGAATGATTCATTTATAAATTTAAATAAATGTTTACGTAATTTTAACTTTGACTTGAATGATTTATTGAAAAACCTGAGGCAATAATTGTAAAAAAGGGAGTGTGTTTAACAGTATTGAAGTATTTTCTATGCTACTGGAATTGGCATCAAGAATCTTGAAAATTCACTAGCATTGGTATTGACTACTGAAGTTTTGGTGACAACCCAACTGGAAACAAAAACTGTAGGATGATTTCACATCGAAGAAGTTCTGCTCCATTTTACTGGCAGGGTTTGAATAAAATATAAATTAAGACATGTAACCTTGATCTGTAAGTGTAGGTGTGCATTCATCAGCATTATTGCTTGCTCCCACTGTGACAATCAAAGCCACACTGCCATTAAAATCCACACTAACCAGCTGTGCGCATTTGAAGATGACACATTAAGATTTAACAAGGCAAACCTATAATTCTGACGATGAGGGATTGATTTTAACAATTAAGACCTGTTGTAAACCTAAGAGCACTTGTGTTTTTGAGCAAATTTATGCCACCGCCTATTGCCGTAATTATCTAAGAGCGATGCTGAGTCACTGTGTCGTACCTTGGCAGTGGCGTGGTTTAGCATCTCTTGCCAGGTAGGGTCCAATGTGTTCCTATCAGCCAATAAACCTTGCTCAGCCACATAAACCATCTCTCTGGCAGCCGTGTGCATGGAGACAGCCCTCTCGTACCTCAGCGCTGCCTTCTGGGTCTCCTGTTGAGCCTGTGGGTAAGGTCATCCATCATATTTTAAATAGAGCAATCAATCACTCAGCTCTGCAAACATGCAGCCATTCAGAGGAAGGCATGCTGACCTTACAGAAAGCCATAAAGTGAATGGGCACTAGGGCTGTCAAAAAGAAAATCGAATTTCGAATATTCGTCGAATAAAATAAAAAAATAAATTTTAAACCTATAAGTAAGTGTATTTGTATGATAGCACTAACTGTAAAGTGACTGTAATGGGGTAATCATAATAGCCTTTTTACTCAATTAGCCTAGTCTGTGCTTTTTTATTTTTTTCATTTTTTAGTTTAGTAAATTTAACTTTGCTTTAAAAGCATTATTTTTGTTTTTAGATCGCAATGTTACAATGTTAGAATGTAATGTGATAAATAAATAAAGATGATAACAAGAAGAGAGAAAAATAAATAATAATACAAATAAATATAAAATGAAATAAATAAAATAACAATAAATAAAACATAAGAAAAGAGAGAGAAATAAAAAATAACAATAAATAAAATAAGAGAGAAAAAGAATAACAATAAATAAAAAATAAGAAAAGAGAGAAAAATAAAAAAATAACAATAAATAAAAGAGAGAAAAAGAATAACAATAAATAAAAATAAGAAAAGAGAGAAAAATAAAAAATAACAATAAATAATTAATAAAAAATGAAAGAGAGAAAGAAAGAAAGAAAGAAAGAAAGAGAGAAAGAAAGAAAGAAAGAAAGAAAGAAAGAAAGAAAGAAAGAAAGAAAGAAAGAATAAAGAAAGAAAGAAAGAAAGAAAGAAAGAAAGAAAGAAAGAAAGGTAAGAAAGAAAAGAAAGAAAGAAAGAAAGAAAAAAGAAAGAAAGATAAATAATTACAGGGCAGTGATACAATCAATAGTTATTGTTTGGGACTGACAGCAGTTGCTTACAGGAGAGACTTGAAAGGTTTTATTTATTCAGCAGATTAAAACATCTGCTTGAATACATATCTGTATATGAATGAACAGCTGAAGTCACAACCGCATTCAGGACACTAGCGTGACAGAATCAAAAATGGCATCATACCGGGAGTTTAATCACAGCTGACAGCCTGTTTTTAAATAAATAATCCCAGTCGAAGCTTGTCCTATCCATCACACATTAAACAACTAACAATGACTTTAAATGCTTCGTTAGCGCGTGCAGAGAGCGCGTTTGGTCCTCGTGTCTCAGAGCTTAAGATGAATGCGAATCATTTCTCCTTCTCCGTCTCTGTGGGTGCATTAAACCCTTATAATTATATAGGCAACTCGATGCCCGTGCTGTTCCGTTCATTCAGCGCAGCTTTGAATGCGGTTGTGAATCCTGACAATGTAAAGTGTCAGTGCGGCTATATATATATATGCGGTTCTGGCGGTCGAATAATAATAGAACGATCTATGAACGCTCCATGAAGTGAAATGTTGCCATACTAGCCTTTACCTTCTGCTCTAGAGTCTTGTTTGTGTTAAACATGGTAGAAAAACAGTCTTAAGTAGGGATAACTGCAGGCTCGCCCAAGGGGCGTGGCTAAAGGTGTGACGCGTCGACGCACTAAATGCTAATCGACGTATTTTTATAGTCGACGTAATCGATGACCTCTACGAATCGCTGCAGCCCTAATAGAAGCCAAAAGCTTTTTTTCCTAACTGAATTTATGCCTTTTAAATTTGAATATAATTCGAATTTTGATAATATTTTAGTATAAGATTTGAATTTAGTTTTTCAGTCAATTTGACAGCCCTAATGGGCACTGCAAATCCTTCCAAACTGTATATAAGGTTATATGCATGTAATAAAACACTAGCTACAGGATGTGGGATTAGTATGGAAGAATATAACAATTCTACAGCAATATTATTTTTAATGTAATAAGACAAAATTCAAGACAGATGTACTCTGCATAGCACTTCATAAACCATACCCATTCACTTTAAATAATGAGGATGTAATGGCCAATGGGAGTTGAGGACTGTAAAGCTGACATCCAATCATACCGCAAACAAGGCTGGATCTGAAAACCGTTTAGCTGAAAGAGCCTGGCTTGCTGTCAAAGTAAATTGCTGTGCATAGATCAGAACACCCAAACCAATCAATAAAAGTAAAGAACCGAGAATGGCAGGCCATATTTCATTGGGATAACTTGCTGGAAATATGGCATCCTCGCCAAGGATGATATCTGACTTTGGCTACGTTCACATCGAAAATTGCATATACTAGCAGACTCTTCAAATTTAGATTGTTGCGATAGACATGAATATCACCTGTAAACTTAGTGACAGCAATAAAAGTAAATATCTAAGATGGTGTCATGCAAACTCCAGAAAGTCTCATCAACACTGAAACTCCATTGTTTTATAAATGGAAGGCACAAGTCAAAGCGAAATAAATCAACAGTACGTTTGAAAAAACGCAACACATACGTGCACTTATATATAATAATTATACATCAATAATTCATCACGTATAGCATGAGAACGGCAGTAGGCCGTCGAGAACCATCTGCTGACCAAAAGGGTACAGGAAACAACTGATAGCGATCCGGTTTAATCTTATCACCTTAACATTTGATTGTTCTCACCTGAAAGTCTATCAAAGATGTGGGAACGGAAGGCTATAACTTTCTCTGTTATCCGCAATTTACATTTAAAACGAAACTTAATTTACATGTTCAGCGGGAAGATGAACGTAATACAGTATTAAATGTTGGCGCTTAGGATTTCCGGGATTCATTTCGACTGAATCCGAAGTGCTGTTTGTTCTTTGTCACAGCTACGCTATAATTAAAAGATTATTTTTCATCAAGAGCTTAGACATCTTCACCAATTTTTCTTACAAAACCCTATCAGACAGTGTAAGACTTAAATACGAGAACTGAATTCAAAACGGTTATAGGCACTGGATCTTGCTTAAATATTAGGGATGTGCAAAAAACATTTTCAAAATTAACCAGAAGGTAGGCTGTCTGAACGACCAGTCGACTAATCAATCTTAAGGAAGCCCTGTATAATTTGGCTGTTGTTTGGGTTCATTTGACACAGACATGTTTCTTAAGGGAGGAGGCTACATAAAAAGTATCCTTGTGCTCGGAGAGACACATTTTTAAAAATGTGGACTATTTCTTACTTGACATTCTGTCTTAAAAATGCAAAGCTCATGGCGACATGCTCAAACAACAGCACAAGACATGATGCCGTGCCAGAGCTATCCGTATGCATGTGCATGGCTGAAGCAGCGCTGCTCTAAAAGAGATCAATTTAAAGAAGCAACATTTTCAAGGGCATATTGTATGCAAGCTATCTAATACACACACACCACACAAATATAACATATGACAAACACGGGATGAGAGATGGAATACAATGAAAACAGCCGCAGCTATGGGCAACTGGTGAGGGCAGTTGCCCAGAGGCTGCCTTTCAAAAGTTTGGGATCAGTAAGGTTTTTTTGTTTTTTAAATACATTTCTCAAGCTCACCAAGGCTGCATTTATTTGATCAAAACAGTAATATTGTAATACAGTACAAGTTGTATTTGGACCGTTTGTATGTATATGTCTGTTATGTTTATAAGTTGATATTAGGAATGTGTTATCTTGTTCTGTATTTGTTTGGAAACAAATTGAGAAAAAAAACACACAAAAAAAACAGTAATATTGTAAAACATAGTTACAATTTAAAATAACTATTTTCTATTTTAAGTTTTAACATAATCTAAATTATAATTTATTCCTGTGATGCAATGCTGATTTGATCCTCATTTATTATCAGCATTGGAAACTGTTGTGCTGCTTAATATTGTATTATTAACCGCGAACCTCTGATACCTTTTCAGGATTCTTTTGATGAATACAAATTTAAAAAGAACAGGATTAATTCAAAATAGAAATATTTTCTAACAACATAGGTCCTCGACTCCTTACTATCACTTTTTATAAATTTAACACATCCTTAGATTCCTTATTGAATAAAAATATTAATTTCTTTCAAACAAAGAAAGAAAAAACATTACTGACCAAAAACTTTAGATTTTTGAAGGATCATGTGACACTGAAGACTGGAGTAATGATGCAGGTGAAAATTCAGCTGCGCATCACAGAAATAAATTACATTCGAACAGAAAACGTGTAAAAACAAATTAGCGTAAGAAACTTTTATAGACCCCAAACTTTTGAATGGTAGAATTCATCTATTCAGATATATATGTGTGTGTGTTTTTATATATATATTATACACACATGGTCAGAAATCATAATTGTTGGTACTAGGGGTAGGAATCTTCAGGCACTTCGCGATCCGATCTGATTCCGAGAGTCACGATCCGATTCCAAAACGATTCTTGATCTACATATTTTCCCCAATTAATTCTTCTGCTGTACAAATACATCTTTACATCTTAACCAAAATTGGAGTTTATATGCTTTTTGTTTATAGTTGGAATATCTGTGTGTCAGTACTGCCATCTTAAAAGTAGGGGTGTGAATCTTGGTTTCACGATTCAATTCAATTACGATTATCATTATCAACTCAATATCACGATGCGTCACATTCTCAGTTTTCAATATTAGGCCTACTGCAAATTACTACTACATTTTCATCTAAATTTTAAATCAAAATTTTTTTGTGCAAAATGTACTTTTTTATTTATAATATAAGTAGGCTACTTTTTAAATCAATTACTTATGTAAAATAAGTGTTCTTTAAGTTTCCGAAAGTTTACAGACAATAGTTAAGGGTTTTTCTTTTTTCCTCTGCATTATTGCCATTGGATTATTAGTAGAGATCGACCGAAATATCGGTTTACCGATATTTAAGCATTTTACCATTATCGGATATCAAAAAAAAAAAAAAAAAAAAAAACATTTTATTTGTCACATACACAATTATACAGAGTATAACCAGCAGTGAAATGTGTTCTCTGTATTTCACACACACTTGGAGCAGTGGGCACTGTTCACTCAGGAAATGCTCCAGCACGACCACCGCATGTAACTTTATACAAGATTAATTTGTTTGAAACACACTAAATTATATTAACATTTACTATAGAACCATTATTTCGCCAATAAACATCTCTATCGAAATTAATTATGTATTATCTCCGCAAGCGATCGCAGTTGGAGTATGGAGTGAAATATCATTATGAAATAAATAAAAAATCTCAAATACATGTTGGAACAATTATTGGCACCCCTAGAAATTCTTATGAGTAAAATATCTTTGAAGTATATTCCCATTCATATTCACAATTTTGAGCACTCCAGGGTGATTATGAACATGCAACTCTCCAGCCATGTCTTCCTGTTTCACAGAAATATAAATAGGAGGGCAAGCAAAGGCCAAATTCTCTTAATCATCCATCATAATGAGAAAAACCAAATAATATATTTCTGATGTGCAGCAAAAGATATTTGAGCTTCACAAATTAGAGCTAGAAAAGAAAAGAGCTAGAGCAGTGAAAAAAATCCCATTTCCACAATTGGGGCAATAATTAAGAGTTTGCAATCAACATAAAATGTTAGGAATCTGCCTGGAAGAGGACGTCTATAATGTCCTAATCAAGTGTCAGTGGAGCGTGAGAAGCACTGAATAAAGACATTCAAATCTGTATTCATGCTGCTGCTGGTCCAGAAAGAGCAACAGAAACAGTATTTTCAACCACACATCATTATTTATTTGTCATAAAACATTTAAATAACAGAAGTACTAGGGAATAGGGATGCACCGAATGTTCGCCAACCAAAAATAGCAACAAAAAAAAAGAAGCTCTTTCGATGTTCGAATGAATAAGCGAGACGACCGAATAAATTGTACCGAACAATGACGTGACACGATCAAATAGAGGCGTGCACTAATGCAGAAACACATCTGCAGCGTGAAAGTATTTAAAACTGTATGAGAAAGAAATGTACAGAAATCATTACAAGCACGAAACATCTCATGTCTCCGATGAGAAGAGGAAGGGTGGTTGATGCTGGTTACTGTATGATGAATGAAATCGCGAAATGGCCTCAAACGATTAGTAAATAAACTGCAGAATGTTATGTTTTCTAATACACGCACGGATTGAATGTAATGCTATTCAAACAGCGCTGCACAAGCTTGCGGCGCCAGGGTTCAAAGTCCAAAGCGTGAGAAAAATCTGCTTACTCGTCAGCTGCTCAGTAACATTTTATTAGTTTTTTTTAAAGGCATGTGCCAATGCGATACGTGCGAGAAAAACATCTTCCCAAACTCGTCAGAATCATTTATAAATCTGCTGTCAATAAAAAGCACTGAGGTCTTCCTGGTTTGCGGGTTTCTGCCAAAATATAAGCTCCATCAACATTCATAAATGTTAGTATTGTAATTTTATTGTTGTTCTGTAAAATTAAACAATAAAGTAAGACAATAATAATCACCCTACAACAGCTCTATTAATACATTTACTATAACATTCACACAGGGTTCAAATTGGGATCTGTAATATATTCTAATGTTTTAAAAGAAGTCTCTTCTCAGCAAGGCTGCATTTATTTTTACAGAAAAAAAATCCATGCCTGATTCAAGAAGGGGATCTCAAAAAGGTCCAACAATTGTGCTTTGTTTGTATAATGTCTGATAGAATGTTAAAAAATGTTCAGTAAATATTTTTTAATTGTTGTTTTGTCATTTATTTATTTTATTTAAAAAGCAGTAAAAAAACAGTAAAAAAAACACTTTTTGGCTATTTAATTTATGCAATGTTGAAAAAAATGGCAAACTAGGCCTACATGGGGGAAAAAGATAAAGTATCTTAACACTTGTATTGTAAACGACAACCCGTTTAAAAAGTATTTTCATTGAATCATTCATTCAGGAGATAATAGTGATAAAGTCTTTATGAAGTGCTACACTGACTCCATTAAAAAATTTTTATTTTTTCAAATTAATATATATATTTTTAAAAGACTTAAGCAATGAACATTTTGTCAGAACCACTAGTAAATTACGTTATTTTGTTTAGTTTTCTAATCTTTCTTTTTCAGAATCGTGATCTCCAATTTATAACAAAAATTGTGATTCTCAATTTATCCAGAATCGTGCAGCTCTAGTTTACATGTTGTTATATAATTCGTTGAAATAGAAGTTTAATTTCATGAAGTACAAGTTCATTTCAAAATGCACAATTTTTTGCATTTTGTGTTTTTCAGTTGAATAAAAGGCTATTTTTCCTGATATATTTCATCATTGAGGATTTTTTTTAAAAAGTCTCAAAATCTCGTCTCGTCTCGTTCTCGTGAACTCAGTCTCGTGTCTCGTCTCGCGGGATAAGTGTCTCGTCACACCCCTATCAGATGTAACTAAAAATTTTGCTTTTTAGCAGCAAACACTCAAGATGGGTTTGGTGAACACATGGATAAAAAGTACCCCATGTGTACAATGAATTACACTAAATTTAAATAAAAGTATTTTATCTCTCTGAGAGAGAGAGAGAGAGAAGAGAGAGAGAGAGAAAAGATTTTGATTTTTAACAAAACAACTTTATTACATCACTTTTTCACTTCATGACAAAATTAACTCCACGACAGATCAAAACACAACTCTCCTTTCACCACATTACAGACAGCATCCCTATAACACCACTGCTGTACAAAAGTTTCAACATCATTCATTGCTCTATAATACCTAAAATCTATTATTATCCTAGACCTAACAAATGCTTTAAAAACTGGCAGAATCTCTTGAGCATGTACATTTTCAATTTTGTTTCTTCTTGTGGTAAGTATTGCAAGTTTTGCTTGACCCACTAAGAAGTTAATTTTGCTTTTGCTTCTGGCTATAACCAGCAACCAGAATAAATGTACGTTGCGTATATTCCTCTTCACATCTAAAAAATACTCTTCTCAATAAATCAAACACTGGCATCAATCTTATGCTTTCCAAATTACAATGAAAAACAGTCTCTCTACATCCACAAAAAATACATTTGTCATCAACGCTGGGATTAACAACAGAAATAAAAGCATTCACTGCTACAATCCCATGTAAAATCCTCCACTGTAAATCCCCAACACGTTTCGTCAATGGTGGTGAAGTTCTTTACATGCATTTGACTGCTCTCAGCTGCCCGTGCCGTAAGTGCACGATTACATGCGCAACAGAAAAACAAGTGCGGCTGGCTTGACCATGTTTTTCAAAGCACGGCTGGTTTGACCGCAGTCCCAACCCGTAGTTGGAGAAAAGGAGATGCACAGTGTTGCCAACTTAGCAACATTGCAGACCCCTTTAGTGACCTTTTTTAAATATATATAAATATATTTATATTTTTAGAAAGAGACAGAAAAGAGACTCGTGCCGCACCACTCTCACGCCAACTCACTCCCAGCATGCACTCAGACAGAGAGAGAGAGCAAACAAGATCTAAATATACAATCACTACATTTAGCTTGTCTACTCATCTGCACTCAAACTTATTTACAGTTTTCATGAGAGGGCCGATGATGACCCAGTCAAAGTTTAAATTCTGTGTTGGTTCAACTGTTTTCAATTACTCTCTATAGCCTCAGCTAAACGATTTTCATTAGTTCAATTACATATTCGAAATTTGCTGAAAAATGCTAATGAAAAGTGATGTGCAAATCACACCTCGTGTTATCAGGGTTAATCACATTAGCACACTCACTCTTTCACAATAATGATTACTGCAATGAGAAATGTTTTCTGCTTCAGCGGGAGGCTTTTCGCAATAATGAGAGACTGTAAATGAATCAGCAAACTACAAAAACCTCTTGAACTCATCTGACACACACACACACACACCTCTTTAGCGAGTCTACGGGCTTCGTAGTAAGGTCTGGCTTTCTCAATGCAGGCTCCCAGCTGAGAGCCCTGAGCGTTGAGTTTGCGTGCCGAGTCTGTAAGGATCCTCCTGTAGCTGGATCTCGCTTCCTAAATGAGTGATAGAAAGAGATAATGAGAAAGAGTGAGATAAACAATAATCGACTTGGCACGATGAGAAAAAAATTAAAACAATACATACATTATTACTCTAATTTAGTAGTTCTCAACCGATGGGGACTCACAACCCAAACATGGCTCATAAAAACAGTAGTATAATAAATAATAGCGAAAGAAAATTATAACGGAGTTGGCAGAGGCTATTTACACTAGCTCCTCCCCCCAACATGTTTTTGTGCTAGACAACATTGTAAAAGACTGCTGCTGAACGACAGCTGCAGTGGCAAAGGATGGTAAAGCGGAAAAGCACATAAGTACTTTTTGATGCGATCGACCTGAGTTCGATTCCACCTCTTGCCGAACTTGTTCTCCCTTTTCACATCTTAGATCACATCGTTAAGGCATGTATTTTCAATACAAATTAGGGAAATAATCAAAAAGTTGAAATTTAAGTATTGGGTTTAGGTATAGGGAGGGTTTTATTTGTCCCAATAAGGCGGTATCCATTTAATAACTTTAATACAAAAGATTAATTTGCACTCAAAACATTATTACTGCTTAATGTTTTTTTTTAATGTAAATACAATACTGATGATGTGGATTTTCAAATTTCAATATTTTATTCAGAATACAACATAGATGACATATCAAATGTTTAAACTGAGAAAATGTATCATTTTAAGGGAAAAATAAGTTGATTTTAAATTTCATGGCATCAACACATCTCAAAAAAGTTGGGACAAGGCCATGTTTACCACTGTGTGGCATCCCTCTTCTTTTTTATAACAGTCTGCAAACGTCTGGGGACTGAGGAGACAAGTTGCTCAAGTTTAGGAATAGGAATGTTGTCCCATTCTTGTCTAATACAGGCTTCTAGTTGCTCAACTGTCTTAGGTCTTCTTTGTCGCATCTTCCTCTTTATGATGCGCCAAATGTTTTCTATGGGTGAAAGATCTGGACTGCAGGCTGGCCATTTCAGTACCCGGATCCTTCTTCTACGCAGCCATGATGTTGTAATTGATGCAGTATGTGGTCTGGCATTGTCATGTTGGAAAATGCAAGGTCTTCCCTGAAAGAGACGACGTCTGGATGGGAGCATATGTTGTTCTAGAACTTGGATATACCTTTCAGCATTGATGGTGCCTTTCCAGATGTGTAAGCTGCCCATGCCACACGCACTCATGCAACCCCATACCATCAGAGATGCAGGCTTCTGAACTGAGCGCTGATAACAACTTGGGTTGTCCTTGTCCTCTTTAGTCCGGATGACATGGCGTCCCAGTTTTCCAAAAAGAACTTCAAATTTTGATTCGTCTGACCACAGAACAGTTTTCCACTTTGCCACAGTCCATTTTAAATGAGCCTTGGCCCAGAGAAAACGCCTGCGCTTCTGGATCATGTTTAGATATGGCTTCTTTTTTGACCTATAGAGTTTTAGCCGGCAACGGCGAATGGCACGGTGGATTGTGTTCACCGACAATGTTTTCTGGAAGTATTCCTGAGCCCATGTTGTGATTTCCATTACAGTAGCATTCCTGTATGTGATGCAGTGCCGTCTAAGGGCCGAAGATCACGGGCATCCAGTATGGTTTTCCGGCCTTGACCCTTACGCACAGAGATTGTTCCAGATTCTCTGAATCTTTGGATGATATTATGCACTGTAGATGATGATAACTTCAAACTCTTTGCATTTTTCTCTGAGAAACTCCTTTCTGATATTGCTCCACTATTTTTCGCCGCAGCATTGGGGGAATTGGTGATCCTCTTCCCATCTTGACTTCTGAGAGACACTGCCACTCTGAGAGGCTCTTTTTATACCCAATCATGTTGCCAATTGACCTAATAAGTTGCAAATTGGTCCTCCAGCTGTTCCTTATATGTACATTTAACTTTTCCGGCCTCTTATTGCTACCTGTCCCAACTTTTTTGGAATGTGTAGCTCTCATGAAATCCAAAATGAGCCAATATTTGGCATGACATTTCAAAATGTCTCACTTTCAACATTTGATATGTTATCTATATTCTATTGTGAATAAAATATAAGTTTATGAGATTTGTAAATTATTGCATTCCTTTTTTATTTACAATTTGTACAGTGTCCCAACTTTTTTGGAATCGGGTTTGTAGTTTAAACAGCAGAAAATCCTGCTATTTTTACATAGTGTAAATAGAATCTATCGCTATTTGCACTATATCATCTCTTCTCGCCAGACACTGTATAGCCATTAATAAGAAGGCAGTGGATATTTGCACTAAATAGCGATAGAGGCTATTTACACACAGGTGCATCTCAATAAATTAGAATGTCGTGGAAAAGTTCATTTATTTCAGTAATTCAACTCAAACTGTGAAACTCGTGTATTAAATACATTCAATGCACACAGACTGAAGTAGTTTAAGTCTTTGGTTCTTTTAATTGTGATGATTTTGGCTCACATTTAACAAAAAACCCACACACCCATGTCCACACACCTTTTACACAGTCTTACTCAATTTACTTTTTATTGAAGGAAATTGAAGTATAATTAATATAATGCGTTTTTTAAGATTTTATTAACTATAAAACTTGTGCAGTTATTCTAGTTCAGAAAATAAACTTTGTGGTCAAATGACAGCAATATTACCCCAACAAGCCAATGTAAACATCTAAATTTCATTGTCTGTATATTTACAACAAACAAATGTACGGGGTCCTATTTTTTTATTAGTGGCAAAACAACCGAGGACAGTTAAAAAGGGCTTATTCAAAAATAAATAAATTCCAAATGGTACCATAATATAACTGACTATTTGCAGGATTTTTTCAATAAAATGTAAGACCTTATTAAGACCTGCAGTTTACATTTCAGCCTTTAAACATTTTTTAAAAAAGGGATGAGTAAAAAAATGTATACTTTATAGATTTTTTTTAAAATATAAAGTATCAATTATTATTTAAATTTAAACAGTTATTATTGATAAATTATAATATTAAATAACATCATATGTATTATTTGTTTAGATTTGTATAGCTTCTTTTCGATCCACCGGGGTCCGGTTCACATTTAAAATATAATGTTTAGCTTTCGGAACGGCAGAATGTAGTGGTTTCCTCAGTAACCGCAGAGCACAAGTCAGCACTTGTGTTTGTTTTCTTGACTGCAAATTTTACCTTTGGAATCTGAGGCAAGTGCAACTCCCCGTTGTTTGTGCTCAGCGGTGTGATGGCGATTTAAATAAAAATACAGATTTTCAAACGATCCAAACATAGGCTATATATATATGTATCCCCTTGATCTTGGTAAAAGGATAATCTGTTTACCATCTTGACAGGAAAATACTGTTTTCATGGTCAGTTTTTCATTTATTATTTGCTGATGTTAGTGAATGTTTACATTAGAGTGCGCGTCCTACTAATGTTATTAATACAGGGAGATAGTGACCTCTCCTGATTGGAGAGAGTATTAATATCTTAAAGTGAAAGTAATCTTTACGTTACTTAACGTTACTTTTCAAATATTTAAAAATTTATCAAATATGATCCAGCGGGCCGTACTAAAAGACAGTTGGTCGCCATTTGCCCATTCCTAGAATATCCACGGCATTATATTAATAATAATAACTTCTAATAACTTATAAACTTATAAAATATGGCAGGGAATCAAAACGCAGTGCCATCAGGTTGCCAAAAAGAACACAGAATGTTTTACGCCCATGTTTACACAAGGAGCAGGCATTTTGAAAATAGAAAATGTTCATGAATTCCAAAGTTCAGTCTACGTCAGAACGGCTTTATGAACGATTTACACAAAAGTTTGTTCTGCTCATGTTTTATGAATGAGGCCCATAGAGTGAAGGTGATTGTATACAGCTCGGCAAAATGCAGATTCGATCTAGCGTCGATCGCATCAAAAGACTTTGTTAGCCTGACGCTCTACTGCCTACATCATGGAAAACGCTCATATATTTGTGTATTTTTTTATTCTTGAGGGTCAACCAGGCATTGGTGGGCGGAGTTACTGTAAATAGCGTTGGCTGCACTTAACGTAAAGACACACAAAAAAAAAAATATTCCCCTCTCTTGGGCCCCAAGTGCGCATGGGCCCCTGGGCCCGTGCCCATAATGCCCATTGGATAATCCGGCCCTGCTTGCCGGTGTACCGACAAAACATGCTACCTATCAGATTGTGCTACCAATAATATATGTGTGTTGTTTTAAGGGTAAGTTTAGGGTAAGGGTAGGTGTGGATGGGTATGTTTAGGGTAGGGGTAGGTATGGAATTTAAAAAAGCCTCAATCCACACGAAAAAGAGGCTGGTAGCACAATCTGATAGGTAGCATTTTTCGCTATCGATTTGTGCTACCTATCTTTTTAATGGTAGGTAGCACAATCTGAGCGGGTAGCACAAATCGTCAGAACACCGGAACTAATTTTGGCTTCACGAAATAGAAGTAAGACAATAGAACAGGTGTGAAGTGATCACCATCAACTTGTGTAATCAAATTTGATGTCAAGACATTATATCGTTTACAATAGAAGTTCTCTCTTTAGGCTGTGTACTGTCTAAGTTGGCAGCTCACTAGATTTTGAGACACATCCGTAGGTCAAACATATTACTCACATCCAGCTGTAGTTCCAGTCTGTTGATCTCATCACTGGCCTGATTCAAGTGTTCCAGCTCCTCCTGACAAATGCAAAACAGGGAGGAAAGACAGTTGGCATTCATTTACTTTTAATATAAGTATTAATTAACAAACAAAGGTATATGAATTAATATAAAACCAGCAAAAACCACAGACAAACAAATAGTTATAACATTTTGCTATTATAAACCATTAATTAAAGCAAAAAGTGAATAATATGTATCATGGTTCACAGAGTTCATCGTCACTAGACACAATATCAAGTTTATTTTGGGTCCAAATCCTAATACCTGAATCCTGGGGTCCAGCTCTTCCTCATATTGCTCCTCATCTTCATCAAACTCAGCCTTATCTTTCTCCGCCACCACAGTGTTCTCGGTTTTGCTTGTAATTTCCTCGTTTCCTCCATCCCCGCTTCTGTTTTTCAGGGTGTCGTCCCTCTCCCCAGTCTCCACCGCGGCGCTCTCCTCTCTCCACCCCCCTGACTCAGGCTCCCCGGATCCGGGGGGGTTCTCACGCTGACGCCCCGGTTCCATCCGTGGCCTTCAGAATGACACGTTGTGTTCTTATAAATCAGAATATATTAGTGCTTAAATATTTGCCATGCCTCTAAATACATATTTACCCGCGAATTTGCCGGTAAAGAGCTACATAACCGGTGAATGAGAGTCATATAACGGCGCAGGCGTGTTGTTTGCAGCGGTAGCGTCATGCAGCGATGCTGACAGCGCAGAATGACCCGAGCTGAACCGTTAGCTCCGCGGCTATCTGCAGAAATCACAGCTGCCTCTCCAGACCGCACTGCTCAGAGCTCATAAATACGGCGACAAATAGCTCCAGCAAGACATATAGACGGTCACTGTTATTGTCCCCGAATGTGTTGATAGTTTCCGTTATTTCTTACCCTCCCAATTTCTCCTTCTCTCTAAAACTGCCGTTTTTTTGGTCCAGGATGATCATTGCAAACATTTTCCATGGAAACCGTTCCAAAGTTTTCGCCTTGTTGCTCCAGATACTGATATTACTGCAAAATCAAGCTAAATTAATATGGGACCTTCAAACAGTAGAAGTAAATTTATGTTATATATATATATATATATATATATATATGATGACAGCGGTGGCTAAAGCAAAATTATCACTGTTTTGTTGTAAGGTTACTTGCAAAAACAAACTAGGCTAAGTAAAACATGTGACTCTTGAGAAACCTGACAAGTACAGGTCAAGTATTTCAACTTAAAATAGCATTTTTCCCTGGAAGCATCAAATGTAATAAATTACGTTAAAATGTTATATTTACACAAAATATTCACATCTTGCAGTGTAACATTACTTTGATAATTAAGTTAATTTCCGTATGTTCCTTATTACCTTATTGCAAAGAAAATACCACATTATGTTATTTACAGTGTTTTATTATTATTATTACCGCAACTGTTATTTTACTCTAATGAAATAATATTAGCATGTAATTCCATTCATGGGAATTTGTTTTGGAAATTGTCATGAAAATAATGTACAAATGTTCCTAAGAACAAGCATGGGCATGTTTTTATAAGATTCACCCATTAAGACTCAAATGTATTTATCTCCATCATCATAAAAGCTGAAACTATATTCTGTAATTTCCCCCTAATTACTTTTCATGGCTTAAATTTCCATGTTAAAAATTTCATGGACCAAATTTCCATATCATCAAACAAATAAGATAGCAATCAGTGTAAACAGTATTTATTTTAGTCAGTTTACCTCAGACACAAACATGTACCAAAGACAGACGGTACAAAAGCAAAATTAAGTCAATAAGGGAATAATAATGCACAAACCGTCTCATAAACAGCTAACGGCTTTGAATTATGTATAGAAACAGTTTTTTTTCTAAACAAATTAACTTGCAGTGAAATACACAAAAATAGTGTTCATTACAGATAATGTCTCCTGTCCATCTATATGATGTAATTTTCAGATTCATTCTCAAGTGAATGATGCATCTTTCAGGGCTGTTTTTCCGTTTTCCTTTATGTATGGCTCTTTTGTCTCTTCCAGAATCTCTTAACCTCGCTGTGTCCATGTGGCGTCACCACCATGACCCTGTGAGCAGGGTTCTGCCAAACCAGCACACCTAAACCCTGCAGGACAGACGTTATACTGTTAGTATTCAGTGTATCACTGCAGGACAAACAGCTGCTGATTTTAAAGCACAGCAAGTTCACATGGAAAGATGCTATTTTTTTACCTGAGCCCTGTCCCGCAACACTTCAAAATCAACCTGGGATAAAAACTGGTTGTATAACACTCCTAAAAGAATGAAAAACAGAAAAAAGATGTTTGTATATTTTCAGATGCCGTTTATGACCCCTACCCCAAACCTTATTCCAATGCAAATTTGTTATTTGCGTTACATTTGTCTAGCACGCTTCGTATACAGTCTGACATTTACATTCGAGAGAATGAACCCTGCAGGTCACCCATGGAATGGAAACAAGTTCTCTATGCCATAATATCATCAAGATGTAATTTCTTTTTTTATTGAAATGGAGACAGCCATTCCCAGAGGTTACATTTAAATGCAATAGTAACACAGTATTATTTAAATAACTGAAATTACTAATGTAGAAAAAAATTTTTACATGTAATGTTAGACGAAAAACAAACTGAGTAATGGAAATTTGCTTTGGAACTACAGAGCTGGTCTCATATGCACGAAGACACACTCACCCTCAGTGAACTGTAAGCGATCTTTCTCGAGCTCCCACAGCCTGATCTGATCTGTGATGGTTGGGGGAGGATGGGGGTCTGAAGGACAGAATGATACATGGAAACCTGCTCATGCATCAAGCAGTGAATATTTGCATAGCAGTATAGAGTTTTCATGATGTGAATCACCCTATTGCACAAGGGAGACACCTAAGGGACATCTAAGCATATAAGGGGAAACTATAGAGTGCTGTGAGGTGACATTTTTTTGTAGGCCAAAACCCAGAAACAAGTTAGCTTCTTTTTTTTTTGTATTTCCTGTTTCATCATCCTGAAATCAATGTTTTTTGGTTAAATGCCCGAAACAAGGTCTGTGGTGAACACACAAGCTCAATATATTTTCACACTTTATTCTATGGCATAAATAAAATAATACCCCATTTGTGTTTTTTAAAGCTTTTACTTGTCTTGAAAAAGCAGTTGCTAACCAGTGGCTAAATTGGACTACAAAGATTGCAGAGGACACACTGAACAGGTAAATGAATCTACTCTATAGTCACCTCTACAGACTCGTTGTGTTTATTATCGCACTCTTTCTAGCTATTCAAACTTACAGGGAACATGTTTTAAATAAAGACTGATAAAAGAGCTTAAAAATTCTGTAGTCATTTAATTACCTTCAAGTTGTTCCAAACCTGTATGATTTTCTTTCTTCTGTTGAACACAAAACAAGATATTTTGAATAATGTTGGTAACCAAACAGTTGACGGTACCCATTGACTCCCACAGTATGGTAAATAAATACTATGCAAGTCTATGGGTAACGTGAACTCTTTGTATACCAACATTATTCAAAATATCTTGTTTTGTGTTCAACAGAAGAACGAAAATCATACAGGTACTATTATTTCTGAAGATGAAAAATCAACAATAGATGTATCATACATTTTTTTGGGCCACAGAGCTTATTTTCTGCTAAATTAAGAAGCCAGTGGAAAAATCCTTTTGGCTTTTTTTAAGAGCGAACCAGAGAGCTAATTTCCATACAGGCCAAGAAAAATAAGTCATTATTAAAGTGCTTTATGGGATTAATAGATTTGTAATGAACAGGATTAATGAGATTTTAAATTAATCAACTGGATTTTTAACACACAAATTTTAAAGGAATCCTTATAAGCACTGCATTTAATTAATTCAACCCATTTTAATAATTATTCTAAATGAATAATTACTAGAAATAATTATTCATTATTATAAATATAATAATTTCTCAGCTATAATCACTCAGCCCTAAAAACAAATAATTAAACCCCTTTTATTAGCACAATGGTAAAAATAAAACCTGTTAGCAATTACCTGTTTAAGCATTACTGGGTGTGCTCGGGTCCTTAAGAAGTGAATGATCTGAAAACACATTAAAACAGCCCTATCATTAGAAGAACAAACCAATCTGCAGAGCAACAGGCTGTGGGTTACAGCGACTGCGCGCGTCTCTCACCTGCTGTGCAGTTATGCCGTTAGCGATGGCCTGCTGCACCGACTCTCTGGTTACATGAGCAACCACCAGGTTTGGAAAGCGATACAGCATCTCGCTAAACAGAGCTACTAGTGCAATCTGGAGTTCAGAGTCTGCCAGAGAGAGATGGAGGAAGCTTGTTTTCCTTGACTGATCTTGTACAGTGTATTACATTTTAGTGTGTGTGATGTGCGTGACATACTCGTGTAGGCATATACACGGTAATTTGTTTCTACAACGATGAAGCCTGTGTCTCCTGTTCCTAGTGTGGCTCCGAGTACAGAAGAGGCAGATCCAGAGGCAGGGTTTAATGTGACCCCTGCAGCTAGAGTTATGGCCAGCCTGGTAGGGTAGTACCTCCTTGACTTCCTCTGTGACAAGATGATGCAAACTGGTGGAACTGCTTTTTTAGGCATATTTAAAGTCAACTTTCCAATACAATGCATTTAAAGTCCTGCATAAGTAAAAAATTGTGACAATGTTAGATTACTATAAAATTATAACAGCACTTTGACAGTGTCCCTATTAATAAATAAATAAATGACTAGTTATTAATATTATTTACATATACACACCCTACCGTTCAAAAGTTTGGGGTAAAATATTTATTGTGAAAAAATTGATATTTTCATTCAGCAACCACGCATTAAATGCATCAAAAGTGTCAATTAAGACATTAAAGGCTTTGTATCATAGGAATAAATTACATTTTACAATATATTCAAATAGAAAACAGAACAGATATTTTAAATTGTAATAATATTAAAACATACAATTTTACTGTATTTTCAATTAAATAAACGCAGCCTTGGTGAGCATAAGAGACGTCTTAAACATAAAAAACATAAACTTAATTATTCCTTAATTTTGTGTGTGAGTGTGTGCATAAAAATACATTTTTACTATTATCTATATTAGTGCTGGGCAACGATTAATTGCGATTAATCGCATCCAAAATAAAAGTTTTTGTTTATATAATATATGTGTGTGTACTGTGTATATTCATTATGTATATATAAAGACACACTTACGCTATATATTTTGAAAATATTTACATTGGTACTCTGTGCTTCAAAGTATCGTGACACACACATACTGTATATTATGTACACAATATTTTTTTTTGATTAATCATTGCCCAGCACTAATCTATATATTATATGTATAGTTTGATAGAGGATCAAACTAGTCGGCACTTTTACTTGATGACTGACCTTTCTTTGGAAAACCAGACCGAACTCTCGTAAATGCTGCAAAAATGTGAGCAGAGACTCACTCATGCCCTCCACAGAATAATCCTGCAAGAAAAACAACAATCACACTAGTACAAATCAAAACATTTTAAGCAAGCAAGCAAATCTACTTCATGGGACTATGGCAGAATGGCTTCTTTAATTTAATTACGATAAGTAATGGCTTTTATCTATGACTCATGTTATTCACTCACCCTACCAAGAGTGGAAAAACTCAGTTGGAACAAAAAGGAAAGAATCTCCACGAGGTCCATTCCTCTTGACTACGAAAGAGAAGATCAGACTGTTAATAAGGAGGTGGAGCCACATTTTCCAACACACTAACCACATTTACATGCAGCCTAATAATACAATCAGAATGGCAACTCAACTGGAATGAAAAGTCATCATGTCAACACCTTGAGGGAATACAAATGATCAGACTGAAAGAAGAGGTGCAAGTCTTGAATAATTTACCAAATAGGAGCAATTGGCATGCAAACATCTGTATCTGACAACTTTCAAAGTCAGATTCAAAAATACCTTGTGATCATATGCAGTGCAAATGACTCTCATCCAGATGTCTAGTTATTAAAGGCCATATATTTTCATTAGATAGAGACATCATTTTGGGATGCTTTTTCAAATTCTTAACTTTCGTAAACCAAAGTTAGCAACGCAAGAAGAAAGCCATGTTTTTCAGTATGTTAGAAAGGAAAAAACACTGTTGTACCGTGCTAAGTTGTTATCTTTTTTCAACAGCACTCGGAAGCTTCTCGCTGTTATTGCACTTTTTGCACGCACATACATTTTATTCACAATTTAAACTGGGTACATGTGAATCTGCTGTCGGACTATTCTGTGCATGTAAACCTTCATATGACACATATATCATAATGTGGGGTATATTCAGGGCCAGATTTACTAAACAGGGCAAATTAGCAAGAGATCCCAATCCCATAAACACGTCGATGAGAATGGAGAGTTCTGCGGTTGATCTACTGACAATATGCAAATGAAAGAACACAGACACAGCCAAATCATACCCGTAATGACCAAGGCATAACGATCCAGAAGAGATGAAAACGGCATCATTTTTATTAAGGGAATGAAACTTTGCAAGTGATTTAAGAATCTCAAAATACACAACCTGTTTTTTTTCAAATATTTTTTACCAATTATTTTTTAACAGACTTTTTAAAAGTTTAAAATCTTTAAATTAAACGTTTTTAAAAAGTTACACATTTTATGTTGGGGTCATTTTGGACAACATAATGAAGTTACATTAGTGTAAAAAAAAAAGTGTTTTTTGGGACTAAATTTTGTTGCTAAACATGGATAAGTACACTTATTGATGAACCATCGCAGCATACATTTTTTAAAACTTTTTTTTAACTGGAAGTGAAAGTTTATGAAAGGAAAATAAAACGTTTTTGTTTGAAAACTTTTCAGGGTAGTGTTTTGATGTTGTTCGTGTTAAAAATAAATGTGTAGGTTTCACAAGTTTTTGAGTTATAAAGTCAAAGGAATTTAATAAAATTAAGATGATATATTCTTATCAATTTCATACAATGATAAATTCAAAAAAGATTTCTCTCCATTATTACATAAGTGACCCTGGACCACAAAACCAGTCATAAGTAGCACGGGTATATTTGTAGCAATAGCCAACAATACATTGATTGTATGGGTCAAAATGATATTTTTTTTCCTTTATGACAAAATTATTAGGATATTAAGTAAAGATCATGTTCCATGAAGATATTTTGTAAATGTCCTACCTTAAATATATCAAAATATCAGTTTTGATTAGTATCATGCATTGCTAATGACTTCATTTGTTTTTTTTGGTGTGGTTTGTGTGTATTTTTTCTATGTAATTTTAGATTTTCTCAATTTTTGTATTAATTAAAAGGGGGTAAATGCAGTAATAATTTAGTAATGGTAACATTCAAAACTGAAATATTTTCTCCTTCATTAATAAGAAGTTACTGAACAAATACAGTATGGTTTTCGCTGGAAAATAATAAGTTAAGACTGCTATACAAAACAATGATTCTTTGGGTCCAAAGTATTTCAAACTAAATGTACATATTTGAATGCATTTTTGGGGTTAAGACATGGCTTTTTGCGCGTTTAATAACAGTGCAAATAACAGTAATTTAACTACCGCAATCCTTAGCATGTTTTATTGAAATATTCTCCTCTCATAAATGTTGTATCTGAAAGCGAAACTCCAACAAATGCACATGCAATAAGTTCAGCCTCAAAATGAAATGTGTCCATGGCTTTTCATCGCTAATTTAGCAAATCCTAACAGTAGTTTTTTAATAGCCAAAAGTGGGTTTGCGCTGGTGCAAGCCGTTATTAAATCTGGTCTTAAATGTATAGACTCTATACAGTATGTCATGCACTGACCTGCGCTGTTTTGAGGTACTGCAGGGTGAAGTACCACAGCTGAGATGCTGTGTCCAACAGCAGGAACTGAAACCCTGCTGATGTGATACAAGGAGCATCGCCAGCCTCGCTGAGAGGAAAAAACAGATCAAGATCATTTTTTGTCTACTCTTGATGTCTGACGTACTCTAGTTGGTGCATCAGTGGAGTGATGGTGTGCTTTACCTCTTCATGAGCCCGGCCTGTGAGAGGAGCTGGGCCAGATCCTGGCTGACGGCTGCGCTGGGAGAGCCCACCATGAAGTGAAGGATGACCTCCCAACGCTCCATAGCATAGCGGTCAAGACTTTCGACATCCCTCGCATGACGATCGGGACCCAGGTTGCTGCCTTCATCTGCCCATGGTTTACCACTGACAAAGTGAACATTAGTCTAGTAAATCTGCTTCCACAACATTAAATACGGTTCTTAATCTGAAATGTGTTCCTTACCCGCCTAGAAGTGCTATTCTCAGGTTGTCTTTAAACACGGGGTTGAGCACAAAGCCTTGGAGTCCACCTTGAAGGTGCTGACTGTGCCAGAGCCGTAGGCCAGTTAACACTGACACACACTGATTGTGGTCTCTAGGAAAAGCAAAGAAACACTTACATAAGAAGAAAGTGATACATGACACTCCCGTTCTAATGTTTGGGGTGGGTGATATGTTTCAGTAAGAAGTCTCACCAAGGCTCCATTTATAGTAATATTGCAAAATATTATTACAATTTAAAATAACTGTTTTAATATATTTTATAATTCATTACTGTTATGGCAATGCTGAATTTTATCAGCCATTACTCCAGTGTCACATGATCCTACAGAAATAATTTGAATATGCTGATTTGGGTTATACTTTATTTTAAGGTGTCCTTGTTATAGTCTAATTATACATTAAAGTACTGAGTAATATTAATTAACTACATGTACTTACTATATGGTTAGGGTTAGGATTTAAGGTTACTTGCCTGTAATTATGCATAATTTATTATTATTACAATAGTAAGTACATGTAACATGTGTAACAAGAACACCTTAATATAAAATGTTACCCCAATTTGTATTAGAATGGTAGAACTAACTATTGTACTTACTTTTGACTGTCTTTTATAACCCACAGCGCGACTGCAGCTTGTGGGAGTGGATGGTCTAAAAACAGCATCCGCATCACATAATTCTTTGCCAGTGATGGAAGTTCCCTGTTTGAAAAGGAATGAGAGAGAGCCAATCAGCATTAACCACTGTGTAACCTCAGTTTTAGTATGATAATAATAGGCACAATAGGAACAATTAAGGCACATATAAAATGTATGAATGTTGTTAGATTAGATTAAAACAAGTAGCACCTTAAAAAATATGATATATGTTAGAACTACCATATACTTTTATGTAAACATTTTGTTAGCTTGAAAAGAATGTTGTGCATTCTTCTCTCTCTCTTTTTAATAAATGCCACTTGTATTATCTAATCAAATGACATTCATACATGTATATGTCTATGTGTATGTATATTTAAAGACTAGAGCCAGATGGACCTGTAGACTGCCAGGCATGTTGCTGGGTGATTGTAGAGCCTGTCGAGGACCTCTGGACTCAATTCCTTTAGATACTCATGCAAGTTCTTGCACTGCAGCTGGACTCGAAGCTTCATCTGTTTACACAGGAGAATGAAGAGGCAAAGGATGACTTGCATGACTTACTACTGTAATGAAAGGCCATGGTGAGTGATAAAAACAGCGCCATCTTGTTCATATATAATACATGTTCATATATAATACTGTACATAACATTTTTGCACAAAGGAATCTGTAACTGAGGCGCTAGAGCACATTCAATGGCTATAAGTTATATAAACAAAATACACTGAAATCACAAGTCAGCAGCAACGAATACAGTGCAGATTATATTTAATAACGTATCATTGTGCGTATTGTTGCGTGCAATTAATGATTACAGAAAAACGTACAAAAGTGTTTAGTGGCAGTGTTTTTAGCTTTAAACTATATTTAATATACAGTCAGCAGGCTTACCTTGTTTCACATGCGTCAGGGAGCGCAAAGAGTGCATTAGATGAAGTTCAAGTGAATCATTTTATGTCTTCACAAGCATTCATGTATGCACACTGGTACTGATAGTAAGAAGCCATGTTGAATGATCACGTGACCGCCGAGATGAGCGGTCTGATTGGCTAACGTGCCGTGCGAGGGGAGGGACTTTTCAGAACTCTACTTCTTTATATAAAATATGTATTATATATAGTGTTTTATAAAGACATGTTTTACTATGTATAATTAACTATATTATCAATTCTAAATCAGCCCTGCAAAAAAAATGGACTTCCACACATTCTTTTTATTTTATTTTGAAAACATGTACAAAGCATTTTTTTATATTTCATACTATTAAAATTCTGATAACCAATACATGTAAATGACAACAGCAGCAGCAACTTTCTCATGAATCTTCCTTTTCTTGGAACCTGTAACAGAGAAATCAAAGGAAAAATGTCTGCCATCAGTGCACATATAGATCTAATGGCAATTATGATCACTTAATACAATGTCTAAACAGCATTCGGAACAACCTACTGGAACAAGTATAAATTGTCAAAATAAGGGTGTGTTTAAGAACATAACATGTGAATTACCGGCAGTGTATACATGTGAAGAAGACTGTCTGTCCTTCATCTGCAGATCTCATCTGTCTTGTGTGATAAACCATTCCTTCTTTATTACAGCGGGAGCATCTCCTGTCAATCTAATGTAAAGTTTGCGGAAGATCAGAAACAGGTGAAATGTCCATTGGGGGATATTCCAAACAGAACCAATACTATTTAAGAATGACTGTATTTTGATATAACTTACCACTGGCCCCTTCAATTCAGCATCCTCTTCACTGTCAACAGTGATGGAGCTCTGGTCCAGAGGATTAAACACCACCGAAGACTTAATAACTTGACCTGTGAAATCTGAGAGAGGGTCTTACAGCTAAATTTAATATAATCTTACTGATTTATCATACACCTCTGCTGCTGGGTGCAGTGTCATATACAACATATTCAATAACTTATATGTCTCTCACCTCGAACAGGGATTTTGAAAGAGCACCGTGGGCAGGTAATAGTATTCTCCCTGCCAGGCACTGGAAGAATATTCCCACATTCCGGGCAAAAGTTGAGATCACCACTAAAACATGACATTCTGGAAAAGAATACAGAGATTTACACACTACAGCCACTGCGTTCAAAACAAGATGAGTCAGGATGTCAGTAAATACACAGAACTTACTTATTAAACCTCAAATACAATGGCCTTAAACGTGCACTATCTACGCTAGTTTCAATAACAATAACAAGATTTCTTGTCTATAATCTGAGATGTCTCTTCTCAAGGCAGTTCGTGCAGTTCCACATGTTGGGTCCTTCATCGAAACAATTCGTCGCGGATTGATGACGCCGTCGCCAGTCTTTCTAGAAGGTGCAGTGAAATTCAACTGCTTCGTACAGTATTTCGAGGTAACCACGATTGTTTAGTACTATAAAACAATAAAAATGAACACGGGAAGTGATAACAGATTTTATAGTCCGTCAGAAAACACGGGAATGTTGTGCTATATTCAGTGTATGGCCCGCTGTATCTCTGGGGCTAAATGGATAAGCTACAGCTAATATATTTAGTATAAGTTAGTTTGCTAGTTTGACCTGCTCCCTTAATTACTCGCGTATTAATTAAGATAAAACAACAGCTTTAAATGAATGTTAATTTTTAGAAATTGTTATTCTAGAGAATGCGATTTTATCAAGTCGAGTAAAACACGTACTTTTAATTCTAATGTAATTTATGATGTATTGTTACTTATGAATAATTATGTTATCATGTAAAATGTATATCTAGTTTATAGTATTTGTTATGATATTTTATAACATTATATGTGTGGTGTGTGTTAATAAAACGTTATGTTATCGTCATGTTATCACATCTAATAAAATATATGTGTATATAAATGTGTGTTGTAATATATATATATATATACACACACACATATATATGTACATACACACACATAGCAAATATAGCAGATGATAGTAGATATGAGATATTGATGATTACATTACATAATGATTAGCAGGGCGAGAGACTGTCATTGAATAATTCATTTAGTTTGATTACTTATGTATTTATTTGTTTTCTTTTCCCAATCTCTCCACAGAATGACGGATAACGACGTTGAGAACGAGCTGTTGGACTATGAGGAGGATGAGGTTGATGCAGGTGGTGTCGGGGACACAGGCCTTGGACACAACGATGGCGGAATATCCATCAGGAAAGAAGGGGTCAAAGGGTCATATGTGTCCATCCACTCCTCGGGATTCAGGGATTTCCTTCTCAAACCAGAACTGCTGAGAGCTATAGTGGACTGTGGCTTTGAACATCCATCTGAAGGTGAGCAATTCAACATGTGCTGAAATAAGGGTCTTTGCTTTCAGAATATCAGTTTGAAATAATATATTTAAATATATGTGTGTGTGTGTGTGTGTGTGTGTGTGTGTGTGTGTGTTTTCTCTTCCAGTTCAGCATGAATGCATTCCTCAGGCGATCCTGGGGATGGATGTATTATGTCAGGCCAAATCTGGAATGGGGAAGACGGCTGTCTTTGTGTTGGCCACCCTTCAGCAGCTGGAGCCAGTGACCGGGCAGGGGCAATCTTTTAAAGGCTTTAAAAACAAAGAACTAAGACATAAATAAAATAATGTCTCTGAGTGTGTTTTATGTGCCATCCCACAATTTGTGGGGTTGACCAGTGATTGCTTTCACCCAGGTATCAGTGTTGGTAATGTGTCACACCCGAGAGCTGGCCTTCCAGATCAGCAAAGAGTACGAGCGCTTCTCCAAGTACATGCCCAGTGTCAAGGTAAGAAGGCAAATGTATAATTCTAGGAAAGCTTTAGTTCATATGTTTAAGATTTACTAAAGCAGGCTTTTTAAAATCTCTTCTGATCTGCACTGTACAAGAGGTTGTGACAGATGTAAAAATTGGCACTCTTTCCATTCTTGTGTTGGAATTTCAATTGGAAGAGCAATTTACTGAATTGTAAATTAATTACTATGAAATTCAGTCACATCACAGAGGAATTTCATTAGTCTATGTTTGGAACAAAACATTACTGTTCAAAAATGTTGAGGTCAGTAAGATTTTTCTTTAAAAGAATGAATATGTGTATTCAGCAGGGATGCATTAAATTGATCACTGAATTAATATAGTGTCAGTTCAAATAAGTTCAAATTAATGTTGTTCTTTTGAACATTATAGTCATTTAAGTATCCTGAATTTTTTTTATCACAGTTTCCATAAAATATGGAGTTTTCAACATTGATAATAAGAAATATTTTTTGAGCAGTAAATCAGTATTAGACTGATTTCTGAAGGATCACGTGACACTAAAGACTGGAGTAATGATGCTGAAAATCAATCTTTCCATCAGAAATAATTATTTTTAAATACATTCAGATAGAAAACAGTTATTTTGAATTGTAATTATATTTCACATTATTACTGTTTTACTGTATCTTTAATCAAATAAATGCAGCCTTGAGAGACGACTTTTGCCTTTTTTGCCTATTACACCAAAAATTATCTATTCTGTAGACAATATATTGATATTTGGCATTTTGTGATGGAAATAAAGTGTTCTTCCACTAGGGTCTGTAAAAATAAAGATATGTCATATGTAATGAAAATCCATAGATGACATACATTTTTAAGAGGCATTTTAAAATATATATATAATACAATAGATTTTTTATATAATCGAATGTTTCTTGAAATACTCCACGTTTATGGGTAATCCATACTGATAAATGAAATGTATAAATAAAACCTACACTTCAATACACTCATACTTCTTGTTTGCTATGTCATTGAAAAACAAGGAGCTGAATTTAAAAGGAAGTCATGATCTGCTAATCTAACAAACTGTTACTTTTTAATATTGCTGTGCACAAACTTTTCTCACCTTAATTTGCTTTCACTGTCTCTCTCCCACAGGTGGCAGTGTTCTTTGGTGGTTTATCTATAAAGAAGGATGAGGAGGTTCTGAAGAGAGAGAGCCCTCATGTGGTGGTGGGAACTCCTGGACGCATCCTAGCTCTTTCTCGCAACAAGAGCCTCAACCTGCGCCACGTCAAGCACTTCATCCTGGATGAATGTGACAAGATGCTGGAGCAGCTTGGTGAGCAGACCGTTTATGAGACTATGGCTGTGTTCAGAGTGAAATTATACTGAATTCTGTGCAGTACACACACACACGCATTTTTCTTTAATAGCTGTTGGTGAAACAATAGGCATTGTTCCATTGTTGTCACATGACCTTTGTTTTATGAAACAAAAAATAACCCTTTGCATTTTTAATAAAAATGTGTAAGCATTGCACAGTTTTCTGCGCACACTATCCATACTGACACTATGTACTGTACTTCAGAAACAGTATGAATAGCATGCTGTTCCAAACACAGCTATGATAATTATACATTTTAACAATATAAATGCATTGTTCTTTTACTGTACCCTGCAGACATGCGACGTGATGTCCAGGAGATATTTCGTATGACCCCTCACGAGAAGCAGGTCATGATGTTCAGTGCCACCCTGAGTAAAGAGATCCGTCCCGTCTGCAGAAAGTTCATGCAAGATGTAATTACGCCTCTCCTTCTTCTACCATGTCAACAGCTCCTTTCTTTCACAAGACCACCTCATACACACCTGAAAGAGCAGGCTCAGGAGTGGGATCCATTTACGGCCTCCCTGAGACATCGTAACGCTAAATGCCCCTCTCTGCTGCCCGTTTGATAATCAAAGACTGTTAACTAATAGAGGCACGGCGAAAAAGATGTTAAGGATCCTTAATCCCCGCCTCAGCTGGCAGCGCTGCTTCGGCATTTGGCAAACCCGGTCACACGTCCGTTTGGCCAACCGATAATGCACCATCCATCAGGCTCTGTCCACTGTAAATTTAAGTAGTACCTTTAACAACCTTTTCTAAAGTCATGAAGAGTCCATCCAATGTATTTTAAACAGCATAAGAGGATGGGAAGGAATCTAGTGTATCTTCAAATTCACTTAAGAGCTATAAAATTCAAAGCATAAACTCATATTTCAAAACCATTTAGGCGTTCAGAGACCAGAAATCCTTCACGTTTGAATATTATTTCACTCTCAGTATCTATTTATCAAGACAAATTGCTTTAGTTCCTGCTCGACTGTAATTCCAGCCTAGAGATCTGTCCTCAAATAACCTTTAATTAAGAGGAGAAGCACTTGTCGGAGCTTCATGAATTCTGTTGTCAACTGCCAGAGACTCTCACGGGGCACAAAACTAAAACCGATAAAGTGGCGGCCCAACAAAGCAAGCCAGCTGTTAAAAACTACATAAGATTCACGACAAACTGGCACTCCTGGGCTGCCGTTAATTACTTTTTAACAGAGCAGACAGCAGGAATAAAATGAAACAAACGATTTAGTCTTTGGCGGCATAAATCAGTTCAGGTGGACCAACCAATGATGGAACAGCTCTTCATCAATCCAGCTGACAGTCTCTGATTAGAACGGTTCCTCATCTGCCCCCAAGAAAACTGTCGCTAAGTTAAAATCAAGGCAATAAAACTGGCCCGAAGCGGTGGAGAAAGAATGCGCGGGTGTGAGGGACAAGAGAAGAGAGAGAAAGGGAGGATTAAGCTGCGGAAGACCGAGCGAGAGGGATAAGATGATGAAGAAATTTAGATGAGAGAGGAGATATGCGCGGGTGTAGATAGAGACGTCTTGAAGAACCGTTAGGTGGCCATTTGCAACAAAGTTGTGACTCAAAAAGAAAAAGAAACCATAAATACAACTTTGAGCCGCTTTTAAATATTTGGAATGACTTGTGAGGGGCGTGTCTTTACTAAATATTCATGAGCAAATCTCCTTGCACCACCATAATATACTATAAAATGATGACTATTTTTAACGATTCTAACATCCACTCTTTAGTGCTTATTTAGTTAGAGATGCAGTACATAAATACTGTTGAGATGCTGCCTAATGCAATCCACTGATTTGAGGTCAACATGAGGTTGAAGACAGTATAAGAAAAGGAGCTTTAGACCAGCTCAGCAGCAAATAGAGGATATATTGACAGACAGTAAAGATAGACTTGCCTAAACGTCTCGAAGGTAAATGTGCATTTAGCAGTGCTACTGTGTCAGACACAGTTGGAGGTGGAGTTTAGCACGTCTGTCAAAGGACTAATAGTTATTGAATATGATTTTGAGCTCAGTAATTTTCCATGGCCATCACTGTTTGCTATTATACGCAGAAGCTTTTTAGCTTGTTTTAGTAGCCCAGATCCTAAAACATAAGTCTACCAGATCAGATCCGATTGAGGATGTTCTCTGTATATTTAATTAAACAATCTGGATTTGGCCTTCTGAACCTCGCACTGCTAAATGTTTAACAGTGTTGCAGTATTGTGTGAGGTGGTTTATGAGTGTTTAAAGTCAACATGAAAAGTCAGCATTCATAACTTGTATTACTTGCATAGAAAGAGACCAATTCAGAATAAAACAGTAAGAATGTGGGGTGGGACTTGATTGGATGGTGGATGGTGGAGTGGATCAGCTGCCACACGCTTTTGACTGGTTTGGTGGCTGAATATTGAAATGACCTGATTGTAATGCTTCTTTTTGTCAAATCTTTTATTATTGTAACATACCACAATAACTTGAATTCATTATGGAGTCAACTACTAGCAAGATTTTAGAAAGGCTGGATTGCATGTCATTCAAAAGCTTTAGTCCAACTGAAGTTGTTCCTGATCTAGATAATGCAATATTGGACTTGGCTTTAATTTAGCCTGTACACTACAATTGGCCTTGTACTTAATGACTCTATGGCTGTTTGGCTATTGTTCGAAGTTGCGGTTAAACAGAAGTAGCGACTGATAAACATAATATTCAGAGTTAAATAAAAAGAAGAAAATGTAGGATGGGCTTGGTTCAATCCTTCGGTTGTTGACTGGATGGAGGCAGATCTTAATGCAAGCTTGCGTTCGATTGCAGATTAATTAAAAGGGCTAAATGATTGGAGAAGTCTGCATTTCTCTAATAGCTACGAATTGTTATGGGGTTGTTGCTGTGGTCTTGGTGAAATCATCCAAAAAAAGGATGTTAAGGCAGAGAAAGGCTATACAGAGACAATTTTTTTTTTGTTCTGTGGAATAATGTGCATTGATGAATCAGTCATATTATGAACAGGAGTGTGTATTTAGAAAGCAAATAGGGTCAAATAGGATTTTGATTTCATGTTGACTTTATGCTACATATAAACTCATTTCTGAGTTCCAACATTTCTGTCAAACTGCACATTGATTGATGTAACAGAAGTAGTTTTACTTTGTGTTCCTCTTTAGGAGAACTGTAGTTTTTAAACATTGATTTCGAAATAGCACAGATAAGATTTTAGGCTTGATATTGGTAGCTAAAAGTAGCCTAGGACAGCAGGGTAGCATTTATCAACGTGTGGAGACAGCAAGTGTGCGTGTGTGTTGTGTCCTCATTGGCTTGGGACGGGAGGGGAGGGTGAATCTAACCCCATCCCTTCTCTTCCCTCCCTTTCTCCTGCTGTTTCATAACTCTCTCCTTTCTAACACCATGTTCTCCTTCTCATTGTCGTCTCCTCCCCCAAAATCGTCATACCTTTTTTGTCCTTGTTCTGGTGTCTTTCTTTCCCTTTCCACCCATGCCGTCACACTTTCATAAACACCTCTTCCTCTTTCACACCCTTGTAACATTATTTTCTGCACCACTCTCGTCTTGTCAACTTTCCTGTATGTGTCTTCCCACAATCTTAACCCCGTGAACCTGCACGCTCCTCTCCCACCCCTCCTCACCTTCCCCCTGCTTCCACTGGTTGTCCTAGCCGATGGAAATTTTTGTGGATGACGAGACCAAGCTGACACTTCACGGCCTCCAGCAGTACTACGTCAAGCTGAAGGACCACGAGAAGAACAGGAAGCTCTTTGACCTCCTGGATGTGTTGGAGTTCAATCAGGTATCTCGAGAGTTCAGCAAGACACACACAAAAATTCCCCAAACTCAAACCGAGAGTGACTTCAGGAAGAGACACTGATTTTTGCCGCTTTCTAAGAAACATTTGCATATCTGAACGCGACATGCACTCTGGTCATTCACATGCTTTAATGCAAAATACAACACAACCCATTTGAATACAGATTTTATTTGTCCAATTAAATGTGAACTACAACCCAATGGAATGGAATAGATGGAAGTAAAATTGTCTTAAACCTGGAAATAAAGCTTTGATGTAACGTATTTATGCAATTTTACAACTCTAATCTTAAACAATGTGTATATATATATATATATATATATATATATATGGTTTAGGGTCCATAAGATTTAAAGTTTTTGAAATAATTATCTTCTCACCAAGGCTGCATTTGTTTGATAAAAAACAGTAATATTGTAAAATATTATTACAATTTAAATTTCTAATTTTCAGCATCATTACTCCAGTCATCAGTGTCACGTAATCCTTCAGAAATCATTTTAATATGCTGATTTGCTGCTCAAGAAACATTTATTATTATCAGTGTTTTTGTTGCTTATTTTTGCGAAAACATTATACTTTTTTTCAGGATTCTATGATGAAATAGAAATCTTTTGCAACATTGTAAATAACTTTACTGTCACGTTTGATCAATTTAATGCATCCTTTCTGAAGAAAAGTTTACATTTACTATATTATATTTATATTCATATTTATTTGGTCATTTTATATATATAAAATCCAAACTTTTATTTGTATTGTTGGATTCTGGAGTTTTTGCCAAGCATTCCAAAAGATTGACATAAGCTATGGAAAGTGAATTCAGTGGGATCATTTTTGCACTTGGTTTGAAGTGGTTATTGGTATTTGACGTTTCATTTTAATGAAGACAGCTGGCGGGTAGAGTGTTACAGCTGTTTAGTATTGCAGGTGGTGATCTTCGTGAAGTCCGTGCAGCGTTGTATTGCTCTGGCTCAGTTGCTGGTGGAGCAAAATTTCCCTGCCATTGCCATTCATAGAGCAATGCCTCAAGACGAAAGGTAAAAAACGTTTAATGTTACAGTTATGATTTTGATTTTGTTTAGGTGCTCATATCACATTTGAGACTCTTATTATTATCCCAGATTAGCTCGATATCAGCAATTCAAGGATTTCCAGAGACGGATCCTGGTGGCCACAAATCTGTTTGGCCGAGGTATGGACATCGAAAGAGTCAACATCGCCTTCAACTACGACATGCCTGAAGATTCAGACACATACCTGCACAGGGTTCGTTTAGTTTATGTGAAAGTAATAATGTCAAAAAAGGCAAGTTATGGAGTGTAAAAGGATCCTTCTGAACAGCTTTGAACTTTTCTCATTCCTTCAGGTTGCAAGGGCCGGCAGGTTTGGAACGAAAGGTCTGGCCATCACCTTTGTGTCAGATGAGACTGACGCCCGCACTTTGAACGATGTTCAGGACAGGTTTGAGGTGAACATCAGCGAACTTCCAGAGGAGATTGACATCTCTTCATATAGTGAGTGTTAATATTCAGTCTTTACAGAGGGTTTTCCAATAAAAAGTGGTTTTAAAGGAATTATTCACAAAAAAAGTAAATTTGCTCATTCACAGTTATTTCAGAATCCTGTTCAACTACCTTTTTTCTGTTCTGAGGAATAGACAAAATAAGATATTGCAATAGACCAAATAATAACAGAAATATCATTTTGGGGTTTTTGTTAATCGAAAATGTCTAGATTTAGTCAATGTTTTGAGGAAATAAGTCAAAACCGTTATGTTATCTGAATTTGTGCACTTATGTAATTGTCTCTTTGTGTATGTGTTTCTCCTAGTTGAACAAACACGATAAAGACGACAGAACACAAGGCAGCGGTTTCTTCGGAGGATGCATGGCATTGTAGCAACTGGTAGCAACAGAGAGTTTGTCTGTCAACATAGACTGTTATGGTGTTAGTGAATAAACAGCTCATATCGCAGTGTTATTCTATAATGTAGTGGATTTCCTAATACCTCCTCAGTAGTTCAGTTTGATTTTGCTTGTTGACAGTAAAAAAAAAAATCATTATTTTCAATCTTAATATTTTTCCTTCCAATATGAATAATTCGTTGGTTTTTTAATTTTGGTTATTTATAATGGAGAGGCATAATTTTGTTTTCTGTTGTGAGAGGAGGCGTTTTCATCATTGTATTATAATGGACCATACAGTTGAGTGCATTGATGTTATTGTTTGAAAGTTATTTATTATATTAGCAGTTGAATGCTTGTTACCAGTGAAGTAGGTATCAACTAAATGTGTTCAGTGTATGTTCAGTTGCCAGACAAATGGCCACTTTGTTTAAACTACTTAATGCTTGTTAAACCAAATAAAGTATGTTTGTTTAATTTACAGACAATTTGTTTGTAATGATTTAAACGTTAGTTTTCTCACTTTCGTTTGCAAGATTTCAGAGTGGTTCACAAGAATTTTGGCTGGTACCTAAAAACTTCCCATGTCCCCAGTTTTACGTACTGATGACAAACATTACGCTGTGCACTGAAAAGAATGGTTCGCTAGATCTCACCAACTGTGCACAAGAGAGAGCGCAACACAGAAAATAAAGGACTTCCTATGAACGTAATGAATTCAGACCTTCAGAAGTCATTTACAATGCAAAGGTGTCACAGAAGTGGCATTTATACAGACTCTTTAATGCTGCTCTGAGATGGCATGAATGCATTTACACCACTATTTCAACTGTATATTGATACTAGGGGGTGATGTGCGTCAGAGCGGGAATAATTTAGTCTGGCAGTATTTTTACCATTCATCAGCTGGAATTTTTTTTTTTAAGAGCTGAAAGTGATTCCAACGATAATGCTTCTCTGTGCCTTTATCTTTACAGCTGTGTTGTGGACTCTGCTATTCCTTCATATTGAGAATGATTTTTAGAACTATCATTATCTCTTTATAGTTATCATCCTTGGTGTGGATCCTTTACAACTATGTTTCAGAGCCGAAGATTGTTTTTAAAGTTCATAGCAATTAATTCACTAATATGATACGTCTTATTTTATATGTGTATCTTAACGCACATGGGAGTCGGGTGTCTGTCTACTAAACTCACAGCTGCATTGGGTGTTTCTAGTATAGACAGCTTTATTTGAGTATGATAAGACGACCTAGTTTTGTTTGCATAAATCTTGCCTGACTGAGCTGTTGTTTTGAAAACATCTTGGTTTGAGACCAGCTGCTTATTGGAGCCGGTTTTCTGTAGAAGTGCAAAAAGCATTTCCAGATTCCACTCTGTTGGTGGAAAAGGGGCTTGAAAGAGGTCTATCAAATACGCTCTTTTTAAAGTCGTTAAAGGTGCAGTGTGTAGTTTTTAGCGGCATCTAGCGGTTGAGTTTGCGAATTGCAACCAACGGCTCAGTCCTCCGCTCACCCCTCCCTTTAGAGAAGCTACGGTGGCCGATACAGGGCTAAGATTTTTCGCGAGAACAACGTAGTGACGATACGCGCTCTGTAGAGCAGTTTGTCCGTTTAGGGCTACTGTAGAAACATGATGGCGACTTCCATGTGAGGGGACCCGCGGTATATGTAGTTATAAATCGCTCATTCTAAGGTAATAAAAACATAACAGTTCATTAAGTAAGGTCTTTATACTCCTCTGAAAACGTAGTTATGTATATTATATTGCATTTCTGTCTATAGATTATCCTAAATATTACACAGTGCACCTTTAAGTGTGAAAGCATGCTAGATACATTCTGAACCACTTAATTTCAGCTACTACTCTTTCCCTGGTCTGATGTGGCAATATGATCAACAAATTAATCAATCATGCTAGAATGAGATGTTCTAGTACATTGGTCTCAAACTCAATTCCTGGAGGGCCACAGCTATGCACAGTTTAGCTCCAACCCTAATCAAACACACCTGATCCAGCTAATAAAGGTCTTCAGGATTACTAGAAACTTCCAAGCAGGTGTGATTTGGAGTTAAACTCTGCAGAGCTGTGGCCCTCCAGGAATTGAGTTTGAGACCGCTGTTCTAGTATGATTCACCGCTGCCCATTTCCCAGAAAAATGAATCTGATTAATGGCTAAAGAAACACAAAATGAATGTCCAATTCATCTAATCAGTAACACACATCCTTTGGCTTTTCGAAAGTTGCTGTTGGTTGTACAAGAACAGGAAAAGAACGTAGTTCAGAGAACCATGAGACAGGAAGTCAACCGGGCACATGAGGAGTGAGAAAGGAAATCTGGAGCAACAGAGACGTCAAAGGTGTCACAATGGCGCCTGGATCCTTGCTGATGTTGGGGGTTTGGACAAATGATCCCTGGAAGGAAGTCAGCTTTAACAACCAACATGACACAGAGATCACGTTTACAAACCTCAAAACTTGTGACTTTAAAAGAGAAATTTAAACATTTAAGATTATTACCAAATGGACAAAAAAACAGTATATATTGCCAAATATCAAAATAGTCTGTTTTATTCTCAATGTATTAAAGTTATAAACACGTCAGGCAGTGGTTTCACACTTCTTCATACTGCATATGCATTACTATCAGATAATTTCTCTCCCAAACATTTAGATACAGTACATTTAATTAAAATGGCACACTGAAATCCATTCATTTCATCCGTAAGAACATATAAAGCGATTTCTATGGCCACTGGTTTTGCAACAAACCTACAATATCTTTAAAAAGCAATGAGAGCTCTTCCGGTCCAAGAAGAGCAGTTCAAACAAAAACAGGTTCAAGTACAGTACTCAACAGAATGGCACAAAAGAGATGCTGTCCAGAGTTTTGGTATGTCAGTTACACGAGCCTTGAATCATTTCTGGCAACAAGCTTGAACTTCATAGATTCAACGGTGCTACATAAAATTCTAATGAACGAGTCTGCGCTTTTATATGAATGCATCGATCAAATTAGACCACAATTATACACAATCTTCATTTATAATGATGTCAGGACTCATACAACTTGGCAAAAGGGCTTTTAACACTCAGATTGGTCTTTAAAAGGCTCAATCTCACTGGTCAAGAACACATTTTTAAGCAAAGAAATGTATTAAAATTAAGCACATAATAATAATAAAACTATTATTAATTATATATAATATTATTATACGGTAATTCCTGTTATAATTAAAATAATCTCAGAATAATGAAAATTACAAAAAAGTAAAATGGTCAGATTCCTTAAATATAATTCAAGGAAATGATTTTGCAATGAAAATGTTAACAACAAAGTCAGTTTTTCTGCATATATGCAAATATAATTTCTTCCATTGAGTTTTATCATGAGATTCACCCAAAAGACACTGTGGTAGGATAAAATATAATACCTCTTATATGCATTTTGGATTGATGTGAAATCAACATAGGTCAGTACGTTGAAATAAGGAAAAAAAAAACAATCAGATCATTTTTCTCCATGTCAGAATGAGTGATTCTGCATAGGAGCTGTTTGCAGCGTAACTGTTGATTGACAGCATAAATGATTGCTGTGCAAACATGATGCACCAACTTTTGTGCTGTTCCCAGCTTTCCTGGGTGTTCCTCCATAACACAACTGCAGTTATTTTATACTCACAAGCTTTCCTCAACCTTATCACACCCTGCCTCGGTTTTCTTTGGTTTGAGAGGGCGTTTCTCTCCTCCTGTACTTGTAACAATAGTTGTGAGTTTTCTTTTCTGGTCTATTGTGGTCCAAAGCTCATTCTCCTCAGCTCCAGCTGGTGTCATATTTAGTCCAGCCCTCAGGGGGAGCCAGATAAATTCTTCGTCCGCGGTAAATAAAGCTGACTACGCCCCTGTAACCGGCACGGGGAACCCCTGACTTTAAGTCATCCATAACACCCAAGTTGCGGGCCAACACTTTAAAGCTGTCTCTGCTGGAGTACTGAACTCGAAACGGCCCGGAGCCTTTCAGGCTTCCACCTTGCTGTAGTTCCTCCACCTTCACCAAGGGGGCGCTATACACTTCCTTTTCAAAGGTTTCATCGTACTTCTCCCTGACCAAGTAGGACAAGGCCAGATTAGTGAAAGGCACGAATTCAGTATTGAGTTTTATGTAGCGCAGATACTGGTCAAAAAATTGACCCAAACTGACGCCTTTCCGGCCGAACGTTATAGTCCTCGAGATCTCAGGACGAATGCACGAGCGGTCCTTCCGCTGCTCTGGTTGCCGCATCCAGTCGTCCCAGAATGCCTTGGGCCACTTGGGCTCCAGTTCTGCCCAAACTTCCTTCAAAAGCATCCATCCGAGGCCGGGAAAGAAATCTGTCCGGTAAAGGAGGTCAGCCTTGCCCGGGTTGACCAACCCATCCCGTCCGTTATCGTTCCAGGCGGAAATGCACCACAGAGTCGGATCTGATCGCAAGATGGGGTAGAGTGCATGGAAATACTCAAAAAAGTCAGGGGCCACCTACAAGATTAAACAAAAGTGGTTTAAAGACAAAGACCAAACGAATATTAACAAGAAACAATTAGCTCTACAGTCCAGGGACCCTCTGGGAGCAGGACTGGAAACCCCTGAGATAGACTAATGCAGTGGTTTTCAAACTTGTTCCTGGGGACCCACAGCTCTGCACTTTTTGCATGTCTCCCTAATTTACACACCTGATTCAGCTCATCAGCTCATTAGGAAAGAGCTCCATGAACTCAAATGAGTGTGTCAGATAAGGGAGACATGCAAAATGTGCAGAGCGGTGGGTCCCGAGGAACAGGATTGAAAACCACTGGACTAATGACTAACTTAAGTACATTTGAAATGAGTGTTGCAAATTACCTTTTGCATGGTACCTAGCTTTTCTGCAGCAGTTTATTTATGCTACAAAAGATGTGATATCGCCACCTACAGGACACTGAAAGTACTATATCTCGTGCATTTTGCCCTTACTCACCCAAACTTGTCTACAAGATTACTTTAAATTAGCGGTTCTCAATTCCAGTCCTCGCGCCCCCCCGCTCTGCACATTTTGTATGTTTCTCTTATCGCCTCAAATGTTTGTTCTATTCAATCTTAATTGCCCTGCGAAGTGGATATTACAGGATATTCTGTCATGATTCCATTTCGAAGCGAACGTATATGTTCCACTCATAGTGCATTGAAGTGTGCGAGACGTGAATTTAAATTGTATATATTTACAGAGGTATATTATGTCACACTTGTCGTCCGTGTGCGAAGACGTTGCGCAGCACAAATCCAATAATGAATGTTCCGAAGTGAATTAAACTTCAACGGATTTTCCCTGCTCAGGGAGTAGGAAGCAATGAACGCTGTGTAGGGACAATGTCAATCGAAACACAGTTCATGCACGGAGTTCACTTTTAACGAGCAGATTATCTGAATCAGGTGTGTTAACTAAGAGAGACATGCAAAATATGCAGGGGGGGGGGCAGCGAGGACTGGAATTGAGAACCGCTGCTTTAAGTGAACAGGTGCTTTATATATGAGATGAGGGCATGACTGCAGCTGAAACCAGCACATCCAGTGCAAGAAGACTTACTTTTTAATTTTACTTAACATTATTTTATTTATCCTCTATACTGCAGAGACCTTTTTGAAAGTTATTGTTTATAGTTTGTTTTTGCAATTTTGAGGTGTTCAGTTTTATTTTGGTTTCAGAAAATAAGTGTGATTGCTCTCCTCACAAATCAGCTCTTTCTTGTTTTTGTTACAGTTTCTGTGCCTTGTCCTGGACTTATGTCACTTCCTGTCTCCCGTGGTGTTTGTAGTTAGTTTGTGTCTTATCTTGTTCAGCTTGTTAGCCTCCTGTATATAAATATACAGCCCTAGTGTTTCTTTAGTTCTTTGTTGAATGTAATGGTTGTTTGTGGTTTTTGGCTTATTGCTTGTTCTAGTTTTTCCATGAAATGCCTGAACATAGATCCTTGCCTCTGCATGTTTTCCCAGATTCTCCACAACGTTACAGTTTTTGACAGGGATGTCTCTTTTACTAGTGCATCTTTGAGCTTTTATTTAGTATAAGTAAAATACTTCAGTATTGTTAAAATCAGATACTCTAATACTTTTACTCAAGTCGTTTTGGAATTGGTGACTTGTAACTTGTAGTGGAGTCATTTTCACTGTAAGGTATCTGTACTTTTACTCAAGTATGATTTTCAGGTACTCTTACACCTCTGCTGGAGATCTACCTACCTGCAGACTTCAGTTCCAGCCCCGCTGCAACCCAGATGTCTGTAAGTATCAAATACTACTTAAGAGATTAATTAGCTGCTTGATGAGGGTTGGAGCTGAACTTTGCAGGATGGTAGATCTCCAGAATCAGGACTGGGCAGGGGTACCAGGGGTATCCAATCCTGCTCCTGGTTGGCCACTGTTCTGCAGAGTTCAGCTCCAACCCCAATGAAACACACCTGAGCAAGCTAATCAAGGAGAGGCATACTAGAAATGTCCAGGCAGGTGTGCTGAAGCAAGTTGGAGCTAAACTCTGCAAGACAGTGGACCTTCCAGGACCGAGTTTGGATACCCCTGTTTTACAGCTTTATTATTATTACTTTTTATATTATATTTTTTTTTACAAAGGATTAAATTCTTGGAAAAAAAAACATATATATATATAGAATGCCAAATCAAAGATTTGTGGTACAACCAACAAATCTGGTGCAACCAGCAAGCAGAATAAAAAAAAAAAAAATAAATAATGTAATGGAAAGGACCCCTGATGAGTCTTAAAATATCAAATAATTTGACCTTTTTATGACAAGACAAGGTTAGTTCAGGTTGTAAAATGTCATGTGACATGATATTTATAATATAAATTCAGGATATGTGGGGGGAAAAACATTACCTACAAATATTTAAGAGCCTTCTGAAAATACCTAACGTATACACATACATACACACACACACAACATATATATATATATATATATATATATATATATATATATATATATATATACAGTGCCCTCCAAAAGTATTGGAACAGTAAAGACAAAATTGCTCTGTTGGCTGTGGAGTCAAGACATTTACAAATATGATTAAAAGATGAATATGAGACAAAACTACAGAATGTCACATTTTATTATTAGGTGATTCAACACATAGTTTTACCAGCTAAGAAGATCAGCACTTTTAGAGTTTCATCCTCCTATCTGATGTGAGCATAAGTATTGGAACAGTTGCCTCACTGGTCTTTCTAAGTGATCAGCTGTGTCCTGTTGCATGAATTCTTCAGGTATTAAAAGCAGGGAATGTGTCGTATCAGTTATATCCATTACTTCTGCATTCTGAATCTTGCATTCGATGATGACACACACAAACCAGGATGAAGATGAGGGAGCTGACTTTTAGAGAAAAGCAAGCAATTTGGATGCTAAAAGAAAATAGGAAGTCAATTAGAGCTCTAGCAAAACAAAGGGCATGGAGAAATCAAGAGTTTGGAAACCACCAGCGACACCAGAACCAACAACTACCTGATCGGCTGAGAAAACAACAGTAGTTGATGACAGACAAATAAAAAAAGCTATGAAAATGAACCCTAAAAGACGTGTCTGTAAAATCAGCAACAACTTCCAGAAAGCTGGGGTGACAATCTACTGTCCTCAGGAGACTTTGACACAGAATTACAGACAGCTGGGGTGATGCTCTAACAATCTACTGTCCTCAGGAGACTTTGACACAGAATTACAGACAGCTGGGTGATGCTCTAACAACACTGTCCTCAGGAGACTTTGCAAGAATCACAGATGCTACACAGCAAGCACAATGCTCTGACCAGCACCAAAAATAGAAAGGCAAGATTAGAGTTTGCAAAAAAGCAAAAAGGTGAGCCAGAAGAGTTTTGGAACTGTGTTTATGGACCGATGAGACAAAGATGAACCTTTATCTAAGTGATGGGAAAGAAAAAGTGTGGAGAAAAAAGGGAACTGCAAAAGATCCCAAGCATACAGCCTCATCTGTAAAGCATGGTGGAGGTGGTGTCATGGCATGGGCATGTATGGCTGCCTCTGGAAAAGGCCCTCTCAACTTTACTGATGACTTAATGTATGATGACTGTAGTAGAATGAGTTTGGAAGGGTACAAAACCATCTTGCCAACCAATATTCAAGAAAATGCCACCAGATTCATTGGAAAGTGCTTCATATCGCATCAGGAGAATGACTCAAAACACCCTGCCAGTTAAGTCAAGGAATTTATAAAGGGCAAATAAATGTTAAGTCTTAGATTGCCAAAGTCAATCTCCAGTATTAAATCTGATTGAACATGAATGTCACCAGCGGAAGAGGAGAATAAAGACAAAAACTCCCCAAAACAAGCAACAATTGGAATTGGCTGCATTTAAGGCTGGGAAAGTATTTCAAAGGATGAGAACAAGAGTCTGGTGATGTCGATGGGTCACAGACTCACTGCTGCGATTGTGCGCAAGGGATCTGCAACTAAATAATAGCTTTTAATCTTTTATATCTGCCTTATGGTCAACTGCCCCAATACTTATGCTCACATCAATGAGTGGGATGAACTCTAAAAGTGCTGTTCTTTTTATTTGGTAAAACATGTATATGTTGAAACGGCTAATAATAAAATGTGACATTCTCTACTTTTGTTCATATTCATCTTTTAATCATATTAGCAAATGTCTTGACTCCACAGCCAACAGAGCAATTTTGTCTTTACTGTTCATATATATATATATATATATATATATATATATATACACACACATAGAGTGCCCTCCATAATTATTGGAACAGTAAAGACAAAAAAAAAAAAAAAAAAAAAAAAAATATATATATTATATATACACACACACACATACAAGGTGTAAGGAATATATGATTACTTTTCACTTCACAATCGTTCAATTATTTTTTTTTCATGAAAATGGCACACAACATTTTCAAAACCATTTAAAACTGACATATACAAAGAGTTGACTTTTAAGAGCTTGTTTTCAATTCGATTTTAAAAAGATTTGTCTATGTCGTGTTCATGGACACTGTTACTTGTCAATGACTCAGACATTTGAAGGTAACTATTTCCCCTGGAGTACAACAGATGTTTGTTTAAACAAATACATTTAAATCACCTTTATAGCACTACAACGACAGCCATCAAATCCATCACAGAACATAGTAATGAGTATGCTGAAATCGCATTTGGTCTCGTACTGTATCGCGTCTCGTCAGTGTCGGGTGCTTGCTTGGCCATTTATTGTGATTAACAGGAAATTGTGTTTAAGCGCCAGCAGAAGATAGAAGTGTAAATAATGCTCTTTGAGAGGAGCAGCCTATCAGCGGAAGTTAAAAACAACTAGTGAGTGTATTTACTTGTCTCATTAGTGTTTAGCACAGTTGTTGTTGCTAGGAAACACTTGTTTTGTTTACTGTGTGGAGACATGCTGAAATCGCGTTTGGTCTCGTACTGTATCGCGTCCCTTGTCAGTGTCGGGCGCTTGCTTGGCCGTTTATTGTGATTAACAGGAAAGTGTGTTCAGCTGAATTGGAGTAGTATTTTGTTAGATGGGTATAAAAAGCTTAGTTTACCACGGCAGCCTTCGCGTGAAGACCTCCTCGTGTGAAGACCGAAGAGTGTAAAGACCATCGACTCTACCGTGCGACTCCTCGGGCAGGGACACCGGCAAGGGATATAAATATCGCTTTTTATTTATCTCTTTCTTACTGCTTGTTTCACTTCTGTTTTTGTTTTTATAACTAATTCTTACTATGTGCAAGTTGTTGTTTGTTAGCATGTGTTTTTGACAGTGTTAATTTTTAGGATTACTGATAAACTACTGGCGTTTGATTTATCTATTTTAATTTTAGATAAATTATGTATGAATGTAATATGTCTTTATAGGTATTTACTGTAGTTTTAGTTTTAATACATTGTATTTATTTTAGTAACGTTACTTCAACATACTGCATGGAAATGAAATACCATATATATATATGCTTAGTGTCATGTTAGAATAAATTTATACTCATACCTTTGGTTGTTTTAATATTTTGAATTGTTTTTAGCTTTATTTTTTGTTTTCATTTAAATGTTTAGTTTTGAAATGTTGTTGTATGCATTTGTCATTTTATTTAATTTCTCCATTTTCTTAAATGTGTATATATAGTATTTATAGAGTTTTAACTTATAGTTTGTTACTTTTTCTTATTTGTAAGTCGCTTTGGATAAAAGCGTCTGCTAAATGACTAAAAAGTAAAAGTAAAGTATGCAAAAACATGTTTGCCTGAATAGCAAAGTTAAACAAGGACCTTGATCCCTTCCTTTAGAGAACTCACGACAAGAAGACTGAAGCTTTACCGCTGCCCGTCCTATTAATTGGTGTTTTGGTGCATATTAGACTTTGTAATCAGTTCACTTGTGAGAACTTCAAAGGAAAGGTTCAGAAATGTGCAAATGAAAATATCCTCTCTGAGCCAGAGAAAGCTCTTATCAAAATTCCTCTCTATGAATTATAAAAGAGGAAAAATGTGGCTTCCTTTGAGACACCGCACTCTCACTATGTGGATCTGGTTAACCTATAATGATGAATACAAGTGAATACCATTCATAATGAAAACATGTTCATGATCTTACCTCCAGGTCATCCTCCACAATGACCACTGTGGAGTAAGCAAAGACATTGAACACTTGATTTAGGGCCCAACGGTAGTGCCTGGTGATCTTGTAGTAACCCTGGAACTTCCTGTGATCGGGTCGCACTGGAATGTCTGCAAGATCCGGTTGGCTAATGTGGGTTATCTGACTGCCATAGGAGCCAATCACCCTTGCTGTATCTGCATGACCACAGTCCTGGCTGACAATGATTGGGTAAAGCTCAGCAGAAGGACGGTACTGTATGAGTTTATCCAAACTTCTCTTCACTGTTACTCTGTCACAGGCAATAACGAGAATTGGGATAATGATTTGACGGCTTGGCTTTGTACGGTCGCCTTCATTTTCTGCCATTTTCTTGTCCTCTTGTTCCTGCTCTTTCATGACCAGCCGAGGTGGCGTAACTATTAGAACTTCATGTTTTTCTGTAACAATTTTTGTATCATCAACAATTTTCTGCCTTCTAGGTAATGCAGGAATCTGCTGAGGTTTTTTAGGCTCCTCAATGTTCTTTTCATCTTTTGTGTCCTCGGATTCCCTCTTTCCCAGTTCTTTCCGCTGTTCCCATAGTCCCCTTTGACTATGTATCTGTTTGAGAAGCTTCTTCTGAGTCTCCAGTTCGGATTCTACTTCTTCGGCCAATCTGATCACTTCACCGGCCAATCCGTTAGCCCCGCCCACTTTTGCTTTTCCGCCTCCCCACTCCTCTCCGGCCCCTGGTTCAGCTCCGCCTCCCTCACCAAGTCGGCCAATAGGAGGCCTCCCCCATAAGAAAAAGAGAAGCAAGGCGTTCCAGGCGACAAATAGAAATGCTCCACACAAAATAAGAGATCCTTTCTTGCGAACCATGGTCCAGTGACACCACACAAGGGACCGCAGTGAGGAAAATGCTAGAAATCGCAGAAAAGGAAGATATAAATTTAGAGATAAATATAAAATGACAAATTATTAATCACAGACAAGAGTGAGGTAGAGAACAGATAGGTGTAAAGCCTAACTGTATATGATTATATATACATATATATTTTTTAAATGTCCACCTTATGATGCACATGCCTTTTTGCTAGGTAATATTTACTGATTTAATAAAGTAATGGCTAAAGTAACACTTCATTATTTACACAAAAATTGTGTTTTATTAAGCTCAAATGAGCTTTATATGTCACATACACAATTATACAGAGTATAACCAACAGTGAAATGTGTTCTCTGCATTTAACCCATCCAAGTGCACACACACCTGACTTGGAGCAGTGGGCAGCCGACATTGCGGCGCCCAGGGAGTAGTTTGGGGGTTCGGTGCCTTGCTCAAGGGTCTCACCTCAGTCGCGGACAATACCTGCCGGAGCCGAGATTCGAACCCACAACCTCGGGTTACAAGTCCGACACTCTATCCATTAGAGCCACAACTGCCCCTACTGGTGTTGAAAATTTGTATATCACATGGGAAGTAGCAGGTTATAAAACACTGGGGAAAAATACTAGGGTATATTTACTTATTTGCATGTTTTCTATGATTAAAATCTCACTTCACTTCCCAATAACGATAATGTTCATGTCATCATATTTTCCTTTTAATTATTTTATTATTAAATGTGTAATATAAATGTATACTATTTATAAAATATTTATACATATTTGATTTATTGTTATGACTGAAACTACCAAATTTAACTAAATTAAAACGTTCGCATTAACAAATCAATATAAATGTTTAAAAGATTGTAAATGCAACGAAAAATACACTTTTTCAAAAATAATTTTAGAAAGAATTAATTACCGAAAAACTAATGTATCAAACATGCTATACAAAAACTATTTTGTAAAGTTTCAAAAGACAGATTGCTTTGAAAATATGTACATTTTCTCAAAATGCATTTCTTTCAAATTATATTTATTAATAATTCTACAATTATTACAACCATGTATTTTATATATTAAAATTCATATTTTTTCGCTATTATTTCAGATTTTAGGCTTTACATTACAGTATCAGTGTTAACCCGGTCTAAGGTTCATTACCAATGGAGTACAGTACAAAACAAGAGGAGTGACAATGTAAGTAATGTATGAGCAAGCATTTCTGTAGTTTGAACAGAAGTCAAGAGTCTGTCTTAAAAACTGCTGACTGCAGTTATGATGAATCACCCATTGCAGCCAGTTACCCAGAAGTCACCCACAATCTCTTGTGATAGCTCCAACTACATTTATCACTGCATGTCTTGTTTTTACATTCACATATCGTCATAGTGGTTTGGATGGGAAATATTTGACTAAGTAAAGACGTTTATCGCAGTATTGCCCTTAAATCTTTTATTCACCAACGGCCTCGACTTTATTTCATCTGTACAGCTGCCTTCATCTCGAACAGAAATTAGAGTATTTCATTCACCCCACTACACAGGAGGGCTTTAGGAAGTACAAACTTCCCAGCATGCTTTGAAAACTATGCAAACCCAGCTCTTGGCAGGCTGAGGGCACTCCAGAGTAATTAAAACTGACAGTTTGATCATCAGACCGCCATGTGCCATCATTGAAATAGAGTACTCTGTAATTACCTTGACAGTCAATGGTGATTTTTTTTAAGTCGGATGAGCTGAACCAAAAATCACAGCTAAGATATCGGTTCTGGATCCCAATTAGCTGATGCGATTCATGACCCCACATGTCTTTGGATGGCAGGGGCAGGCTACTAACAAGATCTAGGCTATTTTTTCTAAGTGGGCCAGACCAACATAGTTTGTATACCAGACAGTAATTTCCTTCTAAAAGAGGCCTACAATTCCTGAGAGTGAAATTCAGAAAGATTCGGTCTCTTGATGTCGGTTACACTATAGTGCCAAGTGTGGTTTGTTTTATGTTACAATGTGGTGTGGCCAATGAACAGAAGTCTGTCACTGACAAAAGAAGAGTCTTAGCGTGCTGACAGTCTGGCAGAACTGAACATCCATCCTCCCCTAAAACAGAAACGTGGCATTGCCCAGTGGTTCCTGTGTGGATTTACGAGGTCATAAATATTCTTTGAGTAAGCACTTTTTCATTAGACACAAAACCCATGGCACTCATGAAGGATAGGGAGAATTATTCAGGCACTATTCGCACAAGAAAAACATCATTATCCAGGTGGACTCCAGCATTTAGTGGCGTAAGCGCAAACATTGTGTAACAGCAAACATCCCACGCTGCTGCTGAGATTGAGAAAGACAGACAGACTGACAGTATTGATCCCTGAGAGGAAATTCCAATTGCAAAGATCACATGGCGTCTAATAGTTTAATTACTAACTGTAATTTCTACTAGTGGACAACTGTTATGGGTTGCTCACACCCGCATGTAAAAAGCAGAATGACTGATTGTTGGGGTTGGTATAATTTTTACTTTTATTTGTCTCTTATGTGCACATAGGCTGCATTTATTTGACAAAAAATACAGTAAAATCTGTAATATTGTGAAATTTTATGCTAATTCAAAATAGCCGTTTTATATTTTACTCTTGAGATGCAATGCTGAATTTTCAGCACCATTACTTTTTTTTTCAGTGTCACATGATCCTAAAGAAATCATTCTAATATGCTGATTTGCTGCTCAAATATTTCTTGTTATTATCAATGTTCAAAATACTTGAGCTGCTTAAAATTTTCGTGAAAACTGAGATTTTTTTAGGATTCTTTGATGAATAGAAAGTTTGATAGAACAGCATTTAGCTGAAATAAATAATAATCATAATTAGCAACAATGTCTTTACTAGGGCTGCCCCCTAATAGTTGACTAATCCTTAGGTGACCAGAAGAGGCTTGGTCGACCATAGTTTTATTAGTCGCAGACAAAAATAAATACATAGATAAAAATCCACAGGCGAAGTCACACAATCTGTGACTAACGATAGATCGTTCAAGGCTGGTCTATGTGGTAATACAGTACATCAGGCAGGACATCCAAACACAGTACAGCAAACAGGATGCGCTTTCTGCCGTCTCGGTCTGTGAACGTGAGCGCGAAACACTGTGTGTATATTACCTTACGGACATAAAAAATGTATCTATAGAGCAGTGGTTCCCAACCTTTTTTGCATTTTTTGAACTTCAGCAAGTCGTCTTCACCACATCAAGATGCCTAAATGCATTGAGTTGCTGTCATGTTATTGGCTGATTAGCAATTTGTGTTACCAAGCAATTGTACAGGTGTACCTAATAAAGTGGCCGGTGAGTGTATATATGTATGCAATAATAATACAATTTTTTTGTCTCTTAGAAATGCACATTTGACATTGAGTTGACAATAGTAGTTTGAGTTAGGATGCAGATGTAAATATATGTTCATTATCAAAATCAGTAACATCTGTAAAAATTGCAACAACCTCCTTTTTCATATGGTGAAATAAAATGTTCTGACTGTTTGAGTTTTATTAAAATTAACCATTGTTCTTCCATAGTAGCATACATTTACATCATAATAACCAGAGTTAAAACCACACACATAGCACGTCAATACTGTGGTAAAAATGCAACTATATGTTTTCTAGGTAGCCTATTTATATGAAAAACAGTAGTCTAAATACATTTATTATAAATGCACAAACGCTAGCCTATAGCTTAGGGGAGAGCAGGGGCGAAAGTACCACTTTTCAGAAAAACGTCATTTTAAAAGATAATGTTTTAGACAGAGATATATTTTTGCTGTGGTCAATAACTCACACGTGTGGTCTATCAATACCAAGTGGTATTTTTTACAAATGTAAAACGACTTCGGTATAATTTAACTTTGAACATAAGTTGTACAATGTTACTTTTGACCCTGTCTGTTTGAACGAAAGTAACACACAGGTGGGTCAAAAGTAACAACAATACAAGCTAGATTTTTTGTGTTACTGTTTTTTTTTTTTTTATATACCTGACTATGACCTTGTCAATATGTAACTGCAAAGATATTATGCCCTTTATCTTTGGAAAAAATGATTAAATTGCATTTTAACATTTACAGTTTCATCAAAAATAACCTGAAAGTACAAACTTGAATTGTTTAGATTGTTTATTGGCAATGTCAGTTCATTTTATAAACATTTTTTGAACAGTATACAGTATATAATAAACATGTTTTAATAATGCTGCAACACCCAGAAAGTCACCACATTAGCAGCGGACAAAGTAACAGGTGTTTACTTCGTTCCAGACAGAAACTCCTGACATTTAAACCGATTTACTTTTTACTAAAAAAAACTCTGACGAGGCATACTTTAGGATGTGTTACAGCACTAAATTAACATGTTGATTGATCATTACTGTGACTCATTGTGTACAGGCGTTTTATGCTGTGTGTCATATGCGGTTTATCTTGATTTATACTAGTTGATATCAGTGGCACTGTTATCGACTGATTCTAGTTTAGCCCAGTCATTTGTGGTTCTTT
>CM049802.1:19303345-19565319 GCA_027422405.1 Ptychobarbus kaznakovi | reverse complement strand
TCGCAATTTTTTATAAAATTACAAACGATACTATACTAAAAATATTATTGCAGCATTGGGGTTTCGTTTATTTTTGAGCTATAAGACATTTTTCAGGCGAAACGCCGTCGGTTAGCATGTCTAAACAAGCCGATTGACTTCACAACTTTACACGCTAAACGGTGTCGATGTCGAAACACTAACGACCGGATAATCAAACATACCTGCGACCTCAAATATTTAGTTTTATGTGACTGCAGTAAGGACATACAGTTACATCTTCCATACAACAGTCTCTCCGCTTCAGTTGCAAAAACATTCGAGTTCACTTATCGAAGCCAGCTTCACATTCCTGTTCACTTGCGCCCGGCACAAACATGCTTCAACTTAAACCGTTTCAGCACATAAACAGCTCGACACAGTGCGAAAATACAGTCCAGTTGAACTTCAACAGATTCACGGCGTTTTGACGGAGATAACCTCACACAACTAAACTGTCGTTGTGTAGTGCTAGTGTATGAGCTGGTTTACGTGTCTAGCAAAGCGGAGCTCATTTCCACGAATCATTCTTTCAAACGGTTCATATGAAAGAACTGCTTCAACCAATCAATTCACTGATTCTTTTACGTTATGATTCGTTTCATCACGTGCTGCCTGACGTTTTATTTAATAAAGCCACATATTGCTGTTCTTTACAAGTATTTAATTACGAATCATACGTGTATAAAAGTGATTGGCTGGAATAGCTTACTGTTACTTATATTACATTTATGTACTTAAACGTTTTTAATCAAAGCGACAAGAACAAGTCACCGAGACAACGATATCATGTTTAACCAGAACGCTTTTAAATAATAAGCAAAGTATGCTAATGCCATTCCAAATTCGAAATACCCCACTACAACTTTCACTTAATTTAGTCAGAAATACGATAAACCGTCTCTTGCAATCTGGTCTCGGAGCTGGAGTTGACGTTCGTTGAAAAGATCCGACTCAAATGAACAATTCGTTCACAAATCGGGCGTCGCTACGCACACAACTCCGTGCAGAACAGAACCGGTTACATCAAGTCATCGCGGACACAATGACCTTCGCTCTGGGAATTTATGACCCTCCGTGTAAACTACTGAAGGTTGTTGATTTCCAAAATGAGGTTATTTGCTACAAAACGGGTAGGCTAGTAGCAAAAAACATGAACAAGCATGTAGCGAAAGTGAGTCAAGTACAGTGAAGTCAAATATGATAGCCGCCGTATAACTGAAAGGATCAGCTTCCATAATAAAAGTCCTTAGCTATTGCCAACAAACAGCAGGAGAAAGCTGCCGCATGTCGAATTAAACAAAACCACGTGTGATACATCGTTTACGAATAATTCTTAAGACCATAGGTAAAACAAACAAACTGCACTTACGCCTACACAAAATCAAAAATATATTTTTTTAATAGTTCAGATATGCATACCAGCTTTGATGAATAACCCATTTTACTGCCATCTGGCAGGCTCTTCCGGAGCATGATAGCAAAAATTGAGAGACTTGGGAGGAGCTTCTTCCCCCGGATATTAGGCTCCTAAACTAAATCTCATTTAATAATCTTCAAGATATTCACTATTCTCCATCATCCGTATTGCTGCTATGTGTATACCGTGTGCAACCTGTTTGCACATCCCTGCTTATATTAGTATTTATTAAGTCTACAGTATACTGTCCTGCACTGCCGATTATATTCTGTATAATTGAGTATGTGACGAATAAAAGCTTGAATCATTTGACTTTAACAGTTTAACCCACTAAACTAAATGTTTGACCCACTACAAAATATAAATCATGTATAGGTTTGTAAATCAGCTACATGGCTTGAAAGCGGTGTACTTTTAAAATTACCCAAAAGCATTTGCACTAATATTTGACAGTATCCTACAACATGAATAAGATTAAGGCATTAAACTACAGGGTGGACCTGCTACTTCTATAAAAAAAAAAAATTCAGCTGTAACAGGGATTTTTATTAAATGCAAAAGAAATCAGTCAATTTTTAGACAAAGTATACAAAGAACGGAGAAGTCAAAAACAAGCAGTTACTTTCTCAAACCGTTTTGGGAATGATATAAAACATTGAAACAAGTGTTCAAGTTATGATACACAATACTACGAAGCTTGACAGTTCAGCATTGTGCTCCAAACCAGTCACCACAACTCTTCTGCCGTGGAATAGTCCTCTGCCCTTAAAAGAAAACAAGTGTATTAGATTACAAATGGGGGAAAATAAGTGTATTCGTTGTCTGTCTGCGTTTCAGTGCGCCGCGAGAAAATTACTTCATTGAGTTTCAGTGAAACCGAACATCGCACTCATCATTAACACCCAATTAATACCAAAGTTACATTTACAGGACCTGTACTTACAGAGTGACAGGTCTCTGCATTTAAAGGAATATGCCCATCATTGGCACATCATTCTGGCATCACCTCAACCTAAAAAAAATTTAATCCGATGTCATCTAGACATTCTTCATAACAAAATACATTATAATAACCAAAAACTGTGCTCAGTAATGTTAAAAACTTCATGTTGTCATCAGAAACATCAGAAAAATAAACCACTTCTTACCCACTAGTTATTAAGTGTTGCCATCAACCATCCTGCTGGAATCCACCCTAAAGATTAAAAGGTATTTAGAGACATCCAAGCCACTACAAACCAATCGTAAGATGTACAGCATGTGATCAGTGCACTGTGAAGACATTCATGGGTAAATCAGAAACTCTAGTCTAATGATTCATCATTACATGCAATAATGGACAACAGAACAAAATGCTTCCTTTGAAAAGCAATTATTCAAGGTTTTCTTGGCATAAACTATTTCTTACCAATTGGTTGTCAGCTATTGGCTGGTTGACATCAGCTACCTGGCAACATCTGTTCCTCACATTCAATCTGTGTACATAAAAAAAAAAAAAACAGTTTTTAACATTGACAAAGTCCAAGTCACTTCTACCTCATCATAAGATGTACAGCATGTGATCAGTGCACTGTGAATATCTTCACGAGTAAATCAGAGACTCTAGTCTAATGAATCATCATTACATGCAATAACGGACAACAGAACAAAATGTTTCCTTTGAAAAGCAATTATTCAAGGTTTTCTTGGCATAAACTAATTCTTACCAATTGGTTGTCAGCTATTGGCTGGTTGACATCAGCTACCTGGCAACATGTGCTCTTACCACCAAATCTGTGTATAAATAAAAAGTTTTTAACATTGACAAAGTCCAAGTCACTTCTACCTCATCATAAGCTGTAGAGCATGTGTTCAGTGCACTGTGAAGATCTTCACGAGTAAATCAGAGACTCTAGTCTAATGAATCATCATTACATGCAATAATGGACAACAGGGGTTTTCAATCTTTAAGTTTCACAGAACCCCAAATGGGTTCAGAGGGACTACCATCCTCAAGTTTAAAAGGCAGCTATACATTTATATGTAAAGACCACATTTATACCGTGGAAGCTATTATATACACACTATAAAATACACAAATATATACACACACATGTTGTTTCTATTAACTTTACATAGCTTTTCAGTTATTTTCACTATTATAGTACTGTAAGTGTAATTTAAAATCAACTTAATTTATTATTTTAATTGAATGCATTAATTTCATTTTAGATTCCACCCAAACTTTCACGGTTTTTGCGGCGTTTGAGTGTCCCCGGACACCAGTTTGAAAACCCCTGAAGGAAAATGTAATTCTGCTGTCTCATACTCACTGGGAAATTCCTGCAGCTTCGGCACATTCTTTGAAATTTGGTTTCCAAATTTGGTTTCATTGTTCAGTTCAAGTAAATATGATCTGCAAAACAATTAACGTAATGTCATCAAGTCATTCGGCTAAGCATGTTTATCTATGGACTAAAGGCGAAATCGATCACGAGGGCGAGGCTATAAACGCTGCAGTGTCATTTTGCAGGTCTTCAATTATAGCATTAACGCACGGCCACGTCGGCGTTTTAAAGCGATTATATAAAGCACTAAACTGTGTTATGGGGTACGTAATATAATAAAAAATAAAAGTAAAAGTCATTCACCGATACCTCAAGCACTGCAGCATCATCGGAATGGAAAAGACCGTGCAGCGTGCAGGCAAGGATATTTAAGAGGGTCCTAATGCTGCAGGCAGGGTAGCGAAATATCCGCCTGAATGAAAACAAAAGGCATAAACTTTTTTTTCTCTCTCGATATTTTCATTTTCTTCTTTACACTTTATTACAAAATATATTTCAGCCGTGTTTATTACTTAATTTGAACTGAGAGACGGGATAATTGTATTGTTAAAAAAACGCCACAGAAATATTTAAGTATACTAATTTAACTAATTAATTAAAATATCAACAGCACAGTCATACAGCATGCAGTATTGCTGGAAATAAATATTATTATTGAAAAATAAATTATTGAGAGTTAAAGTTAAATGTTGTTAAAGAAAGGTTGCAGGAGGAAAACAAATAAAAAATACGAAAAATATATAAAAGTGTTTAAATATTGCTATATATATATATATATATGTGTGTGTGTGTGTGTGTGTGTGTGTGTGTGTGTGTGTGTGTGTGTGTGTGTGTGTGTGTGTGTGTGTGTAGTGTGTGTGTGTGTGTGAGCTATGTTTGGTTGCTATGCAGCACAAAGATGTGCACAAAGATCGTTGCCAAGAGGAAACGGAAATAAATCTTCTGAAGCCGCAGATTTCTGCCACTGTCTAAATGTTTTTTGTTTACCTTTTTAGAGCTATAGCAAGAAACTATAAAACAATTGCAGGTGTTACGCGACTGCTGCGGTATTTTCGCGTCTGGACTCCTGCAGGCGTGTGTGCGGTGTACTACGGCTGACCACTAGCGCTCGCCCCGCTGCACAAGGGAGGAGTGACACAAACACAATGGGAGGACAGAAGAAGCACTGATAACGCCGCTGTACATCTGTGCCTTTAAAGCAGCCTTCTACTGAAGCGGCACTAATGTGGAACTGGTATTTTAAGTGCAGGCCGGTGATGCAGTGAGAATCGATTGGCACTGTGATAAATGCATCTGAATCTGCAGTAGGGCGTTCGTAGTGTATTGTCTTAAGATTTCAGTTCTGTCCTTCCTTACAATGGATTCCCATTTCGACCTGAATGCGCTTTTCCCCGAGAGAATTACTGTGCTGGATAATAACTTGAGTGCAGGTCGGAAAGCGCATGGGAGGTAATGTATGTTTTAATGTGTGCTGGGAGAAATGGGTGGAATCTGCAGCATGCAATGCTTTTGTCTTGTTACAGGGGTTGACACAGTTGTGCATTGTACATATACTGCTACCAGTGGGGGGTTAGGATGTTCTTTTATTAGGCTAAATGTGCCATTTGGTCTAGGTCATCTTTGTCATCTCTTAATCATAAGCCTATTGCTGTATGGAGAGCTTTACGTCAGAGGATGCAAATGCGGGCCTGAGTAAAAAAGACATCTTACATCAGTCTGTTTTTATCTGCCATGGGTTTAATCTGAACAGCTACAGACTTTACTGTAATTAAACTATAAGAAATCACACCATGCCATAGATAGATGGATAGGTAGATTATAATAAAGACTTTTCTAATAGATACATTTTTATGGCTAAGCATGTAGTTTTTAATTTAATATAAATCATTTATATAAAAATAATCCAATAAAATATTGAAATAATACATTTGATTTGTAATGAACTTTTCTTATAGTTGAAGTGTTATAATGCATTATAAATGCAATCAAACAACAAATGATATATAAATAACTATAATACTTGACTGAAAAGATGTGTTTAAGCAGGTAACGAATTCCATATTTTCAGAGCAATGCAAGAAAAGCCATTATTAACATTAAGGGATTTGTGGGGATTTTTTTAGCATACATAACAACGCTGTATGTTGCATTACACATTACAATAAATGCAACAATTATAGATTTTAAATTAATTAAAAAAATCACCAAAAATATTTGTATTTAACCAGAATTCTGTATATTTAATTTGCCTAAAATGAAATCAAATGATTATTTTTCAGTTTTCAGTCTTTAATTGTGTCCCAATTCAAAATGACGCACTACACTGTGCACTTATACACTATGTACTTGTGCGCTGTGTAATCAGCTATGTAGTGTATGAATTTTATAAAGTTATTTTGTCTTTAAGAATCAGAGTCTGATAGCCCCTCCGCCTTGGCGATGTAATTAAAGCTGCGACAGTTGAGTGCATTAAGTATCCGACATTCCACACTTCGTTTTTTCGGTTATTTAAGTGCATCATCCGGTATTTAAAGTGCATTTTTGGAATTCTCAGTGTGAACGCACTACTTGCACTATATACTAAAATAAATGTCATAGAATAAATAGTTCATAAGTATGCAATTTAGGACACACCTTTTGTGTGTTAACTATGAGGTTATATATGCTAATTTGTTGCTGAACATTGACACAATTCACTTTTGGCAGATGTAAACATTTAAAGTTGAATTTTTTTTGGTTAAACAGACCAAAATATTTATTCTAATTCAATCAGATGGTCTTTAGCACAGTGTTTCCCAACCTTTTGAACTCCAAGGCTTTCTTTTTTTCAAGACAATATTCAAAGGCCCTCATATCTAAGCTGATATATCATGTTTAAATAAAATAAAATAACATTTATTTAATAATGTTATGTAATAATACATGTTGTACCTATTTTTTATTTAATTTTGTGTGTGTGTGTGTGTGTGTGTGTGTGTTTAACATTTTAATAAAGATTATATTAATATAACTACTTACTGGGCCCCCGGGAGATGCCCCCTAGTGGAGAACCATTGCTCTACATACACAAATCGAGCAAGCCATTTTATATGTCCCACCCAAATGTTTTAATATGAAATATGTTAACACAGAAAGAAAACCGCGCTCATCAAATATCTCATTGGGTTTACATGTATATATTTAATTATATCAGCCATTGACCACATTGATATCAGTGCCAGCTATTGAAAAACCTGTTAAAATGTATAGCACAGCTATATATGATTGTAAAGGTGTACGCATCCGTTATGACTTTCATCATTTCTGTGTGAGATTCCTAACACGCCTGCTTTTTGTTCTCCAGACCAGATCCTCTTCTTCAGATCAGCACAGTTATAGATGAGCTGGGCAAAGCCTCTTCTACGGTGAGAATGACTGTCTTTGTCTCTCTTTGAGCTTGCAGATGTCATTCATTGCCAGTTTCAGTCTGTCATCATGTCATGTGTGTGTGTGTGTGTATCTCCTCAGGCCCAGCAGCTGCCTGCTCCTATAACCAGTGCTGCAAAGCTCCAGGCCAACAGACACCATCTCTACCTCCTGAAAGATGGAGAACAGAACAGGTTACCTCGCTTTCTCTATCCCTCCCCCAGCCTGTGCTTCAGATTTAATCTATTTACATGTCAATACAGCTGACCTCTCTCCTTCCCGTTTTTCCATTTCCGTTAGATATAAACACATGCACTTCTGCTGTTAATAACAATCTTTGACTCCCTCTTTCTGTCTTTTGCTTTACCAGGAGGAGGGGTGTTATCGTTGGATTTCTGAAGGTTGGCTACAAGAAGCTGTTTTTACTTGTAAGTGCTTGCTCATTATTGAGTTTTTTAAACTTGAGACATTAGTGATTTACAGTATGTTGTAATTGCATCCAGGACCAACGGGGGGCGCATTTGGAAACCGAGCCTTTATGTGTGCTGGATTTCTATGTGACAGAGACACTGCAGAGACATGGCTATGGACTCGAGCTCTTTGACTTCATGCTGAAAGTGAGTGTCTGTCGGCAGCCTGATTTAGTTGTCAGGAAAATCCTGTCATTTATTTACCCTCATTTTAGGCCAAACCATGGGACTTTGTTGCTTGCGTGGAACACAAAAGGAGATGTTTCAAAGAATGTTCATGCTGCTCCTTTCCATACAAAAACATACAAGGACATGGTCAATATAATTCATTCACTTTATTCCAAGTCTGAAGGACAAACTGAAATGTAATTCTTTATTCCCAAATCATTTTCCCCTTCACCGTAGCTTTTAAAGCTTATTTGCAAGGGCACATTTTCAGACTTGCCCCATCAAGACCAGGGTTGATGTTAACGATGCTAAACAGCATTGGTTTTTATGCGTTTCAACCTTGCTGAATGCTACATGGCAAGGTTGAATTTGCAGAAGTGAAACTATGTTTTGCGTACAGAGATTTTTGTTAAAATACTTGCATTTTATTCAGATTTCCATTGAATAACTTACATTTAAAACTTGAATATTGTATATTTTGGTGTATTTTTCAGACAAAGCTGCCATACACATGGAATATAGTGCATTAGTGGGATGGACTGTGTTTATGCTGGGTTTTGTTGTTGTTTTTGAAGCTTGTGTGGAAAAGAGCAGCATGAACATTTTCCCAAATATATATTTTTGTGATTTCCGGAGATTTAAAAAAAAAAGTGACACAGGTTGGGAACAACTTGAGAGTGAGTAAACTATGACATAATTTTAATCTTTCGGTAAGCTTTTTTTATTATTATGTCCAGTAGAAACATATAAAGACCTATTTGTATTTGCTACTAAACAGTCCTGTTTGTATTTTGTGACTCATGTTTCTGATCATATTCTCTGATTGAGCAGCACAAACGGGTGGAGCCTGAACAGATGGCGTACGATAGACCTTCTCCTAAATTCCTGTCATTTCTAGAAAAGCACTATGAGCTCAAGAACAGTGTGCCTCAGGTACGATCCACCTTTTAAAGTGAAAGCGCTGCATGGCGCGAAACAATCAGCCAATCAGAGCATGTTTGATGTTATGTGGAGGGAGATTTTGGACCAGTGAGGTTTTAATTCCTGTACAGATAACTATGTCACACCTGGTTAGGAGAACACAATTGTATTCTTCTCAAAATCCAAACTGCAATCCGGTTTGTAATTGAAACAAACCAGATTACATTACTTGATGAAAAGGACTTCATCAGATATCATAACATGTTATAAATTGGATGTAAATCCTGATATGGATTATGTGCATGACGTGCAAGCGTGTTTATTTGTACACAATACAGACTTTATACAATAGTGTTTTCCTCGAAAAATGAGGTGTGTGTGTATGACCGTTGCAAAACTTGATTGTTATGATGCAATTCATTAATTTCTTGTCCTGTCACACTTGTTCTTCTCAGGTGAATAACTTTGTGGTGTTCAGTGGATTCTTCCAGAGTAGATCAGGTAATGCCTGACTGATCACTGTTCTTCTGTGTTCTTCTGTGGGTTTGGAATGTTGTTCTGGATCTGTGCCAGTGTTCAATGCCTTATTCTCTCAGGACAACAACCTCCCATTCTCCTCATTATAGTACGTGCGAGGCAGCACTGTATTGAAATTCCTCCTCTTTTTATTCTTCTTTTCTTCCTCATATTTCTGCAAGTAATTCAGCTCCAACCACTTACATACAGTCCATTGAAGCTACACCTGTGAGTGACAAGGAAATACCTGCCATAATTATTTATTTTGGCTATACAACTCAAATTTCAATTTTAATCCTTGCTGTTATTATTTAATACATTTTCAAAATTTTCATTAATTGAAATAAAATATAAATATTAGATGGAAAAGATTACAAGTAAAAACTCAAATTAAATGTAAAAAATTAAATAATTAAAATTAAATGTTCATTAATAATACATTCATAAATCATAAAATATAATATAGAAACTAATAAAAAAGTACAAAATATTAGTAAATCTTCAAACTTAAACTAAATTATACAAATATAAGCTAAAATATTAATTATGTTATAATAGAGTATAATAATACTAAAGATATATTAATAAAAATATTCCCTGTATACTGGTGACAAACACTGTAGTTGTATAACTAGTCTAAGTTATGCAACTGTCACAAACATATCATAGCATAGTTGTTATTATTGACTTTCCCACAGCGCAGGTCGCTCTTACAATTAAACTTGCATGTCAAGTTTATAGTTATTACTGGTGAGTAACTTTAGACTGAAATTTAATGCAGAAAAAAACTCCAGAGCCGTGAAGTTTCTTGATCTAAATCTGTCTTTGTTGTGCTCGTCCATAATGCTCAGAGCTGTCATTTTTGGTTCTTTTATTGTTTAATATTTTAGTGCTTCTATATTCAAATCAAGTGTATTTCCTGATATAAACCACCATCATATTATATTTTCATATTATAATCTCTTGTGGCTGGCAAAAACATTTCCAGTGCATTTATTTATGTGTGTGTATATATATGTGACCCTCTCTGTGAAAACCCAGCTAAAGTCGATTTTTTTGTGATTTACTGTTTTCTACATAAACTCATCCTTCATAAGGTAAAGAACATTCTGTGAAAATTTAACCTTCATATCTTTAAAATTGACTGAGTAAGGCTGTGTCAAACATTGAAATTATAGTGAAATTAATGGTTGAAATCCAACTTTGATGCTTGTTATCTCATAATTAGATTTTCAGACTTTAGCCTGGATTTCACAGAGAGGGTCACATATATATGACTCACCAAGCCCAGATCTGGGCTGTTTGTAGTTAGTAGCTCCCCTAGACTGAGTTTAACATGCAAACTACTCAAAACACCGATTGTTCAAGTGCTTTTGTCTCATGAAATCCACCCAGGAACACCTCCCTCCCCTTCGATGGATCAGGGGATGTACAGCTTTTTGTAAGGACATTGAATATCTATTGTTCCCCTCCCTTACCCCACTGTCACCCGGCTTCCACCTTACTTATCACTCCTTTATTGTACATTCATGGTTTAGGAGAGAGAGTCCACTCACTATAGACTCTTCCTTTGCACTCATAAACTCTGCCCACATCAATCAGTCCCAACGACTTGCTTACGAACTCACTTCCTTATAAGATCCCTTGCTGTTCCCCATTAAAATCCAATTTTAGATAAGTGCTATATGTTTTCCCCAAAGTGCAGTGGAATGATAATCAATAAATGCATTATGCCCATAGATATCTATGGATATGAAAATGTATAAAGAGTGCAGTGTGCTGTTTAACTGCTTGCTGTACTCCAGATTTATTCTCAATCATACCAGGTGTTTTATTGGCTCTTTCTGATCAATTACAGCGGTCCAATTGAGAAAAATTGCCCCCAAAAAGCCAGAGGGAGAGATCAAACCGTATTCACTAATGGAAAGAGAAGGTGGGTTATTCATAGCCTCCATGTCGTATATTTAATAATTGGCACAGTACAGACACTAGTAGCTGACATTTACACCAACTAGCTGAATACTGACATCATCCAGCCGCTGTAATAAATAGTTTCAGCTGGAAACAGGCCTCCCATTATTTATTAAATGTCTTGCTTTGGTCCGTCAATTACTTTAGAGCTCTTAGGAAAGAGCTTTTTTTCAGTGATCACAGGCATTTTGCAAGGAACAAATACTCTCACTCCTAGTTTAGACAAATTAGGGTTGTAATGAAGGGACTGTGTGAGTATCTAAATCCATGTAGTAATTCAGTCAAGTATACAGGTGTCAAGGTGGAACAAAAACATCTGTTATTATTTAAAATACTGGAATAGAATGACATTTTAACGGTTCATGCGGAAGCGGACAAAATGTTGTTCCAAATTATGCTCTATTTTTCAGTATTCACTATTAAATCTACAGTGTGAAACGGACTATTTAGGACTAGTGTAGTCCGATACTAAACTTTCTTATAAGCCAGGACTTTTTATTGATTTAAAAGCATATAGGCGTAGTCTAAATTGTTTTACAAATGATTTTAAGCAATCAGTTCTTTTTAGTGAGTTAAAAAGTAAAAGTATAAGCAAAAAAGTAGTGTAATATAATTCCTGAACGAATGACTAATCAAACAGTCCTTTATAGTGAATAAAAAACATACAGCGTCTGATTCCTGAACGAATGACTCTAATCAAACAGTCCTTTATAGTGAATAAAAAACAAAAAACATACAGCGTCTGATTCCTGAACGAATGACTCTAATCAAACAGTCCTTTATAGTGAATAAAAAACATAGTGTCTGATTCCTGAACGAATGACTCTAATCAAACAGTCCTTTATAGTGAATAAAAAACATACAGCGTCTGATTCCTGAACGAATGACTCTAATCAAACAGTCCTTTATAGTGAATAAAAAACATTCCTGAACGAATGACTCTAATCAACAGTTCTTTATAGTGAATCCTGATTCCTGAACGAATGACTCTAATCAAACAGTTCTTTATAGTGAATAAAAAACATAGCGTCTGATTCCTGAACGAATGACTCTAATCAAACAGTTCTTTATAGTGAATAAAAAACATAGTGTCTGATTCCTGAACGAATGACTCTAATCAAACAGTTCTTTATAGTGAATCAAAAACATAGTGTCTGATTCCTGAACGAATGAATCTAATCAAACAGTCCTTTATAGTGAATCAAAAACATAGTGTCTGATTCCTGAACGAATGACTAATCAAACAGTTCTTTATAGTGAATCAAAAACATACAGCGTCTGATTCCTGAACGAATGACTCTAATCAAACAGTTCTTTATAGTGAATCAAAAACATAGTGTCTGATTCCTGAACGAATGACTCTAATCAAACAGTTCTTTATAGTGAATCAAAAACATAGTGTCTGATTCCTGAACGAATGACTCTAATCAAACAGTTCTTTATAGTGAATCAAAAACATAGTGTCTGATTCCTGAACGAATGACTCTAATCAAACAGTCCTTTATAGTGAATCAAAAACATAGTGTCTGATTCCTGAACGAATGACTCTAATCAAACAGTCCTTTATAGTGAATCAAAAACATACAGCGTCTGATTCCTGAACGAATGACTCTAATCAAACAGTTCTTTATAGTGAATCAAAAACATAGTGTCTGATTCCTGAACGAATGACTCTAATCAAACAGTTCTTTATAGTGAATAAAAACATAGTGTCTGATTCCTGAACGAATGACTCTAATCAAACAGTTCTTTATAGTGAATAAAAAACATACAGTGTCTGATTCCTGAACGAATGACTCTAATCAAACAGTTCTTTATAGTGAATCAAAAACATAGCGTCTGATTCCTGAACGAATGACTCTAATCAAACAGTTCTTTATAGTGAATCAAACATACAGCGTCTGATTCCTGAACGAATGACTCTAATCAAACAGTTCTTTATAGTGAATCAAAAACATAGTGTCTGATTCCTGAACGAATGACTCTAATCAAACAGTTCTTTATAGTGAATCAAAAACATCTAGTGAATCGTCTGATTCCTGAACGAATGACTCTAATCAAACAGTTCTTTATAGTGAATCAAAAACATACAGTGTCTGATTCCTGAACGAATGACTCTAATCAAACAGTTCTTTATAGTGAATCAAACAGATTCCTGAACGAATGACTCTAATCAAACAGTTCTTTATAGTGAATCAAAAACATACTGATTCCTGAACGAATGACTCTAATCAAACAGTCTTTATAGTGAATTCTGATTCCTGAACGAATGACTCAAAAACATAGTGTCTGATTCCTGAACGACAGTTCTTTATAGTGAATCAAAAACATAGTGTCTGATTCCTGAACGAATGACTCTAATCAAACACAAAAAACATAATTCCTGAACGAATGACTCTAATCAAACAGTTCTTTATAGTGAATCAAAAACATAGCATTCCTGAACGAATGACTCTAATCAAACAGTTCTTTATAGTGAATCAAAAAACATAGTGTCTGATTCCTGAACGAATGACTCTAATCAAACAGTCTTTATAGTGAATCAAAAACACTGATAGTGTGAATCAAAAACATAGTGTCTGATTCCTGAACGAATGACTCTAATCAAACAGTTCTTTATAGTGAATCAAAAACATAGTGTCTGATTCCTGAACGAATGACTCTAATCAAACAGTTCTTTATAGTGAATAAAAACATAGTGTCTGATTCCTGACAGAGTGTCAGATTCCTGAACGAATGACTAATCAAACAGTCCTTTATAGTGAGTTCTTTATAGTGAATCTAGTGTCTGATTCCTGAACGAATGAATCTAATCAAACAGTTCTTTATAGTGAATCAAAAACATAGTGTCTGATTCCTGAACGAATGACTCTAATCTGATAGTCATACAGTGTGATTCCTGAACGAATGACTCTAATCAAACAGTTCTTTATAGTGAATCAAAAACATACTGATTCCTGAACGAATGACTCTAATCAAACAGTTCTTTATAGTGAATCAAAAACATAGTCTGTGTGAATCAAAAACATAGTGTCTGATTCCTGAACGAACTAATCAAACAGTTCTTTATAGTGAATCTAGCGTCTGATTCCTGAACGAATGACTCTAATCAAACAGTTCTTTATAGTGAATAAAAAACAAAACATACAGCGTCTGATTCCTGAACGAATGACTCTAATCAAACAGTTCTTTATAGTGAATCAAAAACATAGTGTCTGATTCCTGAACGATAGTGAATCAAAAACATAGTGTCTGATTCCTGAACGAATCAAACAGTTCTTTATAGTGAATCGTCCTTTATAGTGAATCAAAAACATAGTGTCTGATTCCTGATCAATCAAACAGTTCTTTATAGTGAATCAAAAACATAGTGTCTGATTCCTGAACGAATGACTCTAATCAAACAGTTCTTTATAGTGAATCAAAAACATAGTGTCTGATTCCTGAACGAATGAATCTAATCAAACAGTTCTTTATAGTGAATCAAAAACATAGCGTCTGATTCCTGAACGAATGACTCTAATCAAACAGTTCTGATTCCTGAACGAATGACTCTAATCAAACAGTTCCTTTATAGTGAATAAAAAACATAGCGTCTGATTCCTGAACGAATGACTCTAATCAAACAGTTCTTTATAGTGAATCAAAAACATAGTGTCTGATTCCTGAACGAATGACTCTAATCAAACAGTTCTTTATAGTGAATCAAAAAACATAGCGTCTGATTCCTGAACGAATGAATCTAATCAAACAGTTCTTTATAGTGAATCAAAAACATACAGCGTCTGATTCCTGAACGAATGACTCTAATCAAACAGTTCTTTATAGTGAATCAAAAACATAGCGTCTGATTCCTGAACGAATGACTCTAATCAAACAGTTCTTTATAGTGAATCAAAAACATACAGCGTCTGATTCCTGAACGAATGACTCTAATCAAACAGTTCTTTATAGTGAATCAAAAACATACAGCGTCTGATTCCTGAACGAATGACTCTAATCAAACAGTTCTTTATAGTGAATCAAAAACATAGCGTCTGATTCCTGAACGAATGACTCTAATCAAACAGTTCTTTATAGTGAATCAAAAACATAGTGTCTGATTCCTGAACGAATGACTCTAATCAAACAGTTCTTTATAGTGAATCAAAAACATAGCGTCTGATTCCTGAACGAATGACTCTAATCAAACAGTTCTTTATAGTGAATTAAAAACATAGTCTGATCTGAACGAATGACTCCTGAACGCGTCTGATTCCTGAACGAATGACTCTAATCAAACAGTTCTTTATAGTGAATCAAAAACATAGTCTGATTCCTGAACGAATGACTCTAATCAAACAGTTCTTTATAGTGAATCAAAAAATAGTGTCTGATTCCTGAACGAATGACTCTAATCAAACAGTTCTTTATAGTGAATCAAAAACATAGTGTCTGATTCCTGAACGAATGACTCTAATCAAACAGTCCGTTATAGTGAATCAAAAACATAGTGTCTGATTCCTGAACGAATGACTCTAATCAAACAGTTCTTTATAGTGAATCAAAAACATAGCGTCTGATTCCTGAACGAATGACTCTAATCAAACAGTTCTTTATAGTGAATCAAAAACATAGCGTCTGATTCCTGAACGAATGACTCTAATCAAACAGTTCTTTATAGTGAATCAAAAACATACAGCGTCTGATTCCTGAACGAATGACTCTAATCAAACAGTTCTTTATAGTGAATCAAAAACATAGCGTCTGATTCCTGAACGAATGACTCTAATCAAACAGTTCTTTATAGTGAATCAAAAACATAGTGTCTGATTCCTGAACGAATGACTCTAATCAAACAGTTCTTTATAGTGAATCAAAAACATAGTGTCTGATTCCTGAACGAATGACTCTAATCAAACAGTTCTTTATAGTGAATCAAAAACATAGTGTCTGATTCCTGACATAGTGAATCAAAAACATACAGTGTCTGATTCCTGAACGAATGACTCTATCAAACAGTTCTTTACTGAATCTAGCGTCTGATCAAAATGACTCTAATCAAACAGTTCTTTATAGTGAATCAAAAACATAGTGTCTGATTCCTGAACGAATGACTCTAATCAAACAGTTCTTTATAGTGAATCAAAAACATAGCGTCTGTCTGAACGAATGACTCTAATCAAACAGTTCTTTATAGTGAACGCGTCTGATTCCTGAACGAATGACTCTAATCAAACAGTTCTTTATAGTGAATCAAAAACATAGCGTCTGATTCCTGAACGAATGACTCTAATCAAACAGTTCTTTATAGTGAATCAAAAACATAGCGTCTGATTCCTGAACGAATGACTCTAATCAAACAGTTCTTTATAGTGAATCAAAACATACAGTGTCTGATTCCTGAACGAATGACTCTAATCAAACAGTTCTTTATAGTGAATCAAAAACATAGCGTCTGATTCCTGAACGAATGACTCTAATCAAACAGTTCTTTATAGTGAATCAAAAACATACAGCGTCTGATTCCTGAACGAATGACTCTAATCAAACAGTTCTTTATAGTGAATCAAAAACATAGCGTCTGATTCCTGAACGAATGACTACTCAAGCAGTTCTTTAATCAAACAGATAGTGAATCAAAAACATAGCGTCTGATTCCTGAACGAATGACTAATCAAACAGTCCGTTATAGTGAATCAAAAACATAGTGTCTGATTCCTGAACGAATGACTCTAATCAAACAGTTCTTTATAGTGAATCAAAAACATACAGCGTCTGATTCCTGAACGAATGACTCTAATCAAACAGTTCTTTATAGTGAATCAAAAACATAGTGTCTGATTCCTGAACGAATGACTCTAATCAAACAGTTCTTTATAGTGAATCAAAAACATACAGCGTCTGATTCCTGAACGAATGACTCTAATCAAACAGTTCTTTATAGTGAATCAAAAACATAGCGTCTGATTCCTGAACGAATGACTCTAATCAAACAGTTCTTTATAGTGAATCAAAAACATAGCGTCTGATTCCTGAACGAATGACTCTAATCAAACAGTTCTTTATAGTGAATCAAAAACATAGTGTCTGATTCCTGAACGAATGACTCTAATCAAACAGTTCTTTATAGTGAATCAAAAACATAGTGTCTGATTCCTGAACGAATGACTCTAATCAAACAGTTCTTTATAGTGAATCAAAAACATAGTGTCTGATTCCTGAACGAATGACTCTAATCAAACAGTTCTTTATAGTGAATCAAAAACATAGTGTCTGATTCCTGAACGAATGACTCTAATCAAACAGTTCTTTATAGTGAATCAAAAACATAGCGTCTGATTCCTGAACGAATGACTCTAATCAAGCAGTTCTTTATAGTGAATCAAAACATAGTGTCTGATTCCTGAACGAATGACTCTAATCAAACAGTTCTTTATAGTGAATCAAACATACAGCATCTGATTCCTGAACGAATGACTCTAATCAAACAGTTCTTCAAAAACATACAGCACAACCAGTGAAGTCTGATTCCTGAATGAATGATTTTAATGAGCCAGTAATTTATAGTGAGGAAATGGAATTGCATTTCACATTTCAACATATCTCTTCTTTAAAAGTGCTAAAAGAATCATAAATGGAACTGTTAAGGAATCAGTAAGAGGAGTCACTTCTTCTCTTCCGCAGTGGTTCGGGAGGAGCAGAGGGCTCTCCCCTGGCCGTTCGTTCGCCCCGCGGGTCCCCCCCACTCTCCCCCTCTGCTTCCGTCATCTCCGCAATCCCGTTCGCTCAGTGTGGGATCCTCCCCCAGCCGGGCCCCGCTCCGCCCCGCCGCGGCCCCCGGGAACCTCCTCCTCCCAGCTCAACGACAGCTGCAGGACAAAGCGCACCAGGTACATCTCAACCACACCTCATGGCCAGTTACAGCATACTTGAGTCTAAATCCAGCACTTTGCTTGCAAATATTTACATTGCATCCTCTTCGCTTTTTCCATCTGGGGCTTATTTTGGCGACTGAAAGCATTTGCTCTGTGAGAATGAAAGCGAAGAGACACTAAGGTCGTTCATGTTCACTGTGAGTCACGTCCTGTGTTAGATAAGTGCATGGTCGACTTGGCGGCAGGAATGTGAATTCAGCATATTAGTGCATCATTAGTGTATCACTGTGTACAGCATAAAGGTCAGATACGCGGTCTGTTTATTCTTCTAACACGTAAGCGGCCTTGACCACTTTATTTTGTAGAAGCGCTAAACATTTCTCCTCCTCTCCTCTCTCTTTCTTCTTCTCCTCCTTTCATCTCTGATTATGACATGCTCGTTTTATGCATTCACTTCCCCAATTATGCCACGCTCATTTTGTTGTCGAACCCTTCACTTTATTCGATGAGTTCAACATTTGTTTCCTTTTAACCACATGCTTTTTCTCATTCTCTCATTCCACGCTAGCTCTCTAAATAGATCCAGGCTCAGCTTTCATTGACCCTCAGTCTTTAACGCCATTTTCTTAAACTTCTTAGCTAGTTCAAATTAAAGGAGTAGTTCACCCAGAATTAAAAATTTGCCGAAAGTTTACTCGGCCTCAGGTCATCCAAGATGTAGATGAGTTTGTTTCTTCATGGGAACAGATTTGGAGAATTACACCATTTGCTCATCAATGGATCCTCTGCAGTGAATGGGTGCCATCAGAATGAGAGTCCAAACAGCTGATAAAAACATCACAATAATCCACACAACTCCAGTCCATCAATTAACATCTTGTGAAGAGAAATGTGTGTTTGTAAGGAACAAATCCATAAAGATGTTTTTAACTTCTAACTGTTTCATTCAGCTATACTGAAGTAGGGGAGAACGGGGGCAATTGCAATCTTTTGCATTTAATTTAATATTATAGTCTTGTATTTATTAGTGAAAATATGTAAATTATTATTAATTAGTGCACCTCTATTTGTTTCTTGTATCAAAAGATGACTAGTGTATTTCAAGTAGTATGTGAGTTATGAAGAATTTTTTTTTTTACAACTGCTCCCGGTCTCCCTTACTCTTGCCATGATATTTCATAATATCCATGTTTTTATCATTGTTTGGACTCTCATTCTGACGGCACCCATTCACTGCAGAGGATCCATTGGTGAGCAAGTAGTGTAATGCTACATTTCTCCAAATCTGTTCAGATGAATAAACTAATTAATCTATATCTTAGATGGCCTGCGGGTTTTTGAGACATTTTTAGCAGATTTTCATTATTAAGTGAACTATTCCTTGGAAAAGATAGTTCATCTAAACATCAAAACTGATGTCATTCTTTACTTACACTTTTGTTATTTATTCTGTGGAACTAAAAAGAGCAATTTTGAAAAATCTTCAAAAGATTCTGTAGATTTTTGTGTTTCACAGATAAAAAAACAGCCTATGAGTGGAAAACAGCTTGACGTCATGACATATTTGTATTGTTTGACTGAACTAAACCTTTATGATTTAGCTTTCTGCCTTGTGAGAGTATGAACGATCCGATTTCCTGTAAAATGATTTGATAAGACACATTTGTAATTAAATAGGAATCTCTTTTGGTCTTTTCCGTACCTTTTCCAATGAGTGTTTTAGAAGATAGAATAGAGTTTTTACAGGTCCGTTTACTATAGTGTTAACCCTCAACTGTCAAACATCTCTGTCCTGAGCAGCAAGTAATAAAAGTTACAGCTGAAACAATTCTAGTTATTCTTTAATCACTTGTCAATGAATTCATTGTCATATAGCAGATTATTGTAACATACTGTAAAGGAAAGGAAATGTTATGTATTAGAGACTTAATGGTCAGGACGGAGCACTTCAGGACCTTGGTTTCGGTCCAGATTTTATCTCAAGAAATACAGAAATATGAGAAATGCACACAAACTTTTTAATTTTTATAAAGTCTCTTATGCTCACAAAGGTCAAAAATTGCAGTAAAAACAGTAATGTTGTTAAATACTGTATCACTACAGTTTAATGTAACTTTTCAATTTTAATGTATTTTCTAATTTAATTTATTCCTGTGATGCAAAGCTGAATTTTCAGCATCATTACTCCAGTCTTCAGTGTCACGTGATTCTTCAGAAATCATTCTAATATGCTGGCCAAGAGACATTTGATTATTCTTATCAGAACGGTTGACAACTTTTATTTGAAAACCTAAAATATCAACCACTACATTTGACTGCAACTCTAATGTCCAAAAGAAAACCAAACATGAAGTTGCAACATTACACCATATTAGTCTTTTCTTGAGAGTAAACATCCACCATCTCGTTACACAATCATTGCCTGTGTCCTCTCTCACTGGAATTTGTTTTCACACGATATTGGGTTTTGAATTTGCGTTTGAGGTTATGTTTAATTCCGTTTTTATTTGTGCCTTTTTTCTGTCACATTTATTTTGTATTGTTCATTTTCTTTCATTTTTTTTCCTTTTTGCCTCCCCTCCCTTCTCCTCGGCCCTCCGTACCGTACCTCTATCGCTGTTGTTTGTCCATTTCCTCATATCCTGTAGCCATCAGGGTCTCGTTGCCAGGGGCAACCTCTACAGTCGCCATTTCAACAGCCGAGACCTCGGGCAATTATTGGCGGAACAGCAGAACCCCTTGAAGCTTCCAGGTAATGCACCGTTTGAACCGCAATCAACCATTTACCACGGCACAATGTGAAGCGTTACAATGGTCCACAGAAAACCACATTAGTAAACCATTAGTAGCTGTCGTGTGTGCTTCCTCAGGGCTGAAAGCAGAGCTCTGTGAGAGAGTGTGTGACACAGGGGCAAACGCAGATGCAGTGGAACACAAACACACTTCAGAAAGGTCGGGCTTTTCTCACATAACCTTTGTGAGAGTCACTTTCTCCTGGTGCTGCTTGCTGTATTATTTACATGTGAATACTGAAGAAAACTCCCAGGGATTGTCGAAGTTAATGAGTTAATGACTCCACAGAATCCACGCCTACAGAATTCCACAGAAAGCACTGGCGACTTCTGCTGAATTTGTTTGTGAATGAGGTTCACTACGCCAAGCATCACTTTTATTATAGCTCACACTGAGGGTTAGGATTTGAGCAAACCATTAACCCAGAGCATGCAAATTTGCTGCATAATTCGCCCCATACTGTCATGCTTGTTAATGTTTTTTTTGGAGGACAAATTCCTGATGGTCTCTGACCAAGTTTTGTGAAAAAGAAGTGCATTTAATTGTGTTGAATACGCACTTGTCGCGTTCTTCAGGTCTAGAAGTATATATTTTTATTTAATTGTCATTGCGGATAATATTAATGAAATAAAAGGCCACTTAAAAGCATTTAAAGAGACACTTAACACACAAGTACACATTCAAAAAAGCACTTTTAAGTTTGACTTTTGAAGTATATTTATTATGACACATTTTTTGTCATGCTTAAAAAAGTAGACTTATTTTAATGTTGACTAACTTTACTAAAGCACGTCAAGTATTTTATAATTTTATCTTTTGTAAATAATTTTAACTTTAGTTTGATAATCAATATTAGATTTAAGGTTAATATATTTTAAATGTACTAAATTTCAACATTATTAAAAATATGTAATTACAAATATATTTATCTACATATGTTTCTGTAGAATATTTTAGTACATTCGGGGGTAGACTTTAACCATATTTCAAAGACAATAAAATGAATTAGTTATAAGATTTGCTTCCTAATTAAGTGGATTGAAAATACACTCAGAATTCACATAATTGCATTTAATATAATTGATTAAATTCAAACTATAATGCATTTTCATATAATTGCTCTTAATATGTATGTTGAATATGTGTTGAAAAATACTAAAATATGTTAACTTAAAGCCCTCTTTTTAAGTGCACTTCTTTTCACAAGGGAAAACATCGATGTGAACATTGATTTCTTAAGCTTTTCTTTATTTATTATTTGCATATTTTTTAGTATGTTTTTCAGTTTGCCGAATGAAAAACCGCCATAATCTAGTTTATTCAATATGTTATTTAATATGATAATGCTTTCAGCTGCAGCTAAGAGTCCAATACTTTCAGATTAATTGTAACTTTTTATTATATCCAAACCATTTTGCATTTTTCTTTTACAATCAGTGCAAAAAAAAAAAATCACAAAGTGTGTATGTTCTGTGTGGGGCTAGTTATGACTCATCACAGAAAATACAGTATGTACATGGTCCTACTTTATCATTTTCTTTCATTCTTTTCACTTGCTGCTGCTCTTCTCAGCCTTGGCCTGGTACTGAAATCATCTGCTTAATGTTCTGCGTCTTCCTCTCCATCTTTCATTGTTTTTCATCTTCTTTTCCAGACCGCATCTTCAAGGCCAGGTTGTGTCCCTTCCGACAATTGCCACCGCCAAGAAAGATTATGTTCAAGAGCAGACCTCCACAACACCCCTGGACCGCAAAGAAGAGCTGCCTACCAAAGTGTCACCGAATAGAGCAGAGGACTGGAGGAAAGGTGGAGCGGCTGAGATAGAGGGGCGGAGGGAGAGGCGGATGGTCCTGGACGGTTGGGGAGAGCTGCTGTACGGCCCAGTGGGTCCGACAGAAACAAGGGTATCGCAGCACGCGGCCCTGGTGACGGAAGATGTTAAAGAGTTAGTTTACTCAATAATTCTGTCATTAATTACTCACCCTCGTGTCATTCTAAACCCATAAGATCTTTGTTCATCTTTTGTACACAAATGAAGATATTTTTGATGAAATCCTTGAGCTTTCTGACCCTGCATAGCCAGCAATGCAACTGACACGTTCAAGGCCCAGAAAGATAGCAAGGACATTGTTAAAATAGTCCATGTGACATCAGTGCTTTAACCTTAATGTTATGAAGCTACGAGAATACTTTTTGTGCACAAAGAAAACAAAAATAAGGAATTTTCTGGCGTAGAACCCAGATGAACTGCGCTTTGTTTATAAGCAGAAGAATGCGTGAACGCACGCTGAAAACTGACACGGAAGAGAAGGAATTGTTGAATAAAGTCATTATTTTTGTTTTCTTTGCACACAAAAAAGTGTTCTTGTAGCTTCATAACATTACGGTTGAACCACCGATGTCACATGGACCATTTTAATGATGTCCTTACTACCTTTTTGTGTCTTGAATGTGTTAGTTGTGTTGCTGTTTATGGAGGGTCAGAAAGCTCTCGGATTTCATGAAAAATACCTTTATTTGTGATCTGAAGATGAATGAAGGTCTTACGGGTTTGGAACGACATGAAGGTGAGTAATTAATGACAGAATTTAGATTTTTGGGTGAACTATCCCTTTAAGAACAGAAATGGACATTGCAAAGAAGTGAGAATAATGGGGGGGTAAGAGAGAACTTTTAGGAATTTTTATTAAACCACAAAAGAGAAAAAGACCTTTAATGAAAATAACATCAGATGCTATTTGTAACTTTTTTTATCAGTCCTATTTATAAACATTTCAGCTTTTCATTTTATGGCTTGTGCTTTTGTAATCACAATTTTATAATCTGATCTTTATCATGTTTTTCACAAACGTGTCTGTGCAAAAGTACAGACGTTTTTGTGGAAATGAAATTAAATGGTTGAACATTTGTTATGTTCGATTCATTTTTATCGCTGCTCTTAAACAAACATAAATACACTGACAGTCAAACTGATGCTCATTCTTGTACACTGATCACATAATTACATCATTCCCTTAATGAAATCATTTATATTATAATCAAACAAACAGATTAAACCCTTGGAGAACATTTGACCAAGGACATTAGTGCATGCGGTTCTTAGTAGCATGTCTACAGTAATAATACATGTACCGTCTGCAGTATGTCAGTCACAGCAGACATCAACAGCCACTAAAATACATACAGCACATCTCAGCCCTTCATTCTCGAGCTGAACATTTTCACTATGTGTGCATTCATCTGGAATATACATTTAAAAAAGGTTCCCTCTCAGATGTTCAACTGGACATTTTCGTGATGTTCTTCAGGTGTTTGTGCACAATAATAAGAATACAGTGCTCTTCCGATCATTTGCTCTTTAACTGAAGTCTTACAAATGTATGCGTGCTTATAGGATGGTATTATTGCTGGTGTCAAGCTGGTTTAAACCTGTCAACTTGTGACGCTCTACAGTGTAACTTAAATATGTATGTGACATTTACTGAATTCTACAGTTAGCTAAAAAACAACCAAAACCCCTTTTAATAAAATCAGTTAATATTATTTAGATTTAAAAAAGACCAAACTCAGGGATAGACCTTTGATTTCCATGTCTTTAGACACATTTTCTTCAAACGAATGACGTGTACAGCTTTAATATGCCTGTGATCATAAAATCACAATTTGCTAATACACATTTTAACGTTTTAAACTCAAACTGGCCGTCTGTCAAGCCTTCTAGGTTTTCAACTTTAAAGCAATTGTGTTCATGTTGCTTCTTTAGACAAGTCTATTTGAATTTTGTCTTGCTGAGAGCTTTAGTTTTTGTTTGAATATCTATTTAACTAAATGATATAATTATTTATGGGAAAGTACATTTGAGGAATGAGTCATTAGCGCTGCTTCTTTGTAACCACACAGTGGAGTCAAAGAATGGTCTGACCCTTATGAGTGCTTCGGCCTTTCACTAAACAGCCCTTTATTTCCAGACGTGTGTCCCCTTTCAACATGCCATTTAGTGCAGTGATATGGTTTCAATATAGCATTGAAAAATCTAACTTGTAAAATGTTAGCACTTCTTTCCCCATTGCATGACCCTTTAGACGCTTTGCATTCAAGTTCAAGACAGTCGCCTCATCCCTGCTCGTCTGTTTCCCTTTTTATTTCACTAAAATGTTCTTCAGTAGTTAAGATTTTTTTTTTTTCATCACAGAGACACGTTTGCCATCTCCACTGTCCAGGCATGATGTCCGTTCAGTTTTTAGGATGACCCCGCTTTCGGACATTTAGCCCAATCTTGTTTTAATATGAATCCCTCAGTAGTGTGAGGTAGATCTCCGACTGGAGGAAACGGGGGTAACAGTCCATTTCCAGGAGGCAGTAGATGCGCCTTTGGGCATGTGAGAGAGAAGTGTGCGAGGGGGCTTTGAGGAGCTCTAGGGTCAGTTCTCTCGTGTTACTGTCCAGGTTCACCTAAAAGTGTTGGGAAGAAATTCATAGTTCACAAATATTCACACAAGGATGATATACTGAAGGATATTCAAAATGATCTCTGCTTTTATAACAGACAGTGGGACAGAGTGTCAAGCTCCCAAAAAGGCAAACATAATATTATTTTATTCACATTTACATCAGACGCTTTTGTCCAAAGCTACTTACAAATGATGACAATAGAAGCAATCAAAACCAACAAAAGAGCAACAACATGCAAGTGATATGACGTCTCGGTTAGCCTAACACAGAACACTAAGCAAGGTTTTACACACACACACACACACACACACACATATATATTTAAGTTTTCTCAAGTCATATGATAGAATTGTGTGAGTAATTTACTTCGCTTCTATTCATAGCTTTCAGTCACGTGACCGGCTCGAAGACTTGGAGGGCAAAACATCCATAGAACTGCAGCACAAGCGTGTCAGTTTTTCATGTTTCCCAGCCGCAGTTATTTATATCACCTCTCAAAAGAATAAAACAAAGGTATTTCTGAACAAAATGCAAGTTTTGGCCATTTGCAATCCATATTAAGCACCCGCGGCAGTATTTCAATCATAAACAGTGCAACAAAACAATGTAAAAACACTTAAAGTGCCTTAATATATTTAAAACGGTAATATTAAAAGATCAAATTCAGTATTCACCATATTATGATTCATAGTTTACACAGGCAAGCAGATGAGCCCGGGAACATGAACACAATCTGCTTAACGGTTCAGTGTTTTCTATGGGAAGCCATTTAACATGAAACTTTGCACATTGTGTTTATATTCTGGCTTCATCTTCTTGCCTGTACAAAATATACATCATCAATAAGGTGTTTATTGAATTTCGCCTATTAATGTATGCGTTTTACTGCATCCTTGCATTATTACTTGATGCAATCTGTGTAAAAATATCTGGCGGTCAGTGGAGCAAAGCTTCGTTTTGCCCGCCAGGTGGCCGTTCCTATAAGAGTGTGACGTCATGTGAAAACTATCAATAGTAGGCACTAGGACTATCAAGCTCCAAAATAGAAATTCATTTTTATTTTTACAAAAATGTTCTATACATAAGTCTTCTGAAGTGTGACAGATTTGTTCAAAGACATTTACTTCGCTTTTATAATATGCACCGGAACTATCAAGCTCCGAAATGAAAATAATTTGTATTACATAAAAAAATGCTATATATATTTTTTATTTTTATTCTTCTGAAGTCATATGATAGACTTGTTTGAGGAATTTACTTAGCTTTTATAATAGAACTATCAAGCTCAAAAAAACAAAACAAGAAATTATTTTAATAAAATACTAAAATTCCTTTTTTTTTTTTTTGCTAAAATATTCTAGATTTTTTTTTAAGTCTTCTGTAGTCATATGACACATTTTTGTAAGGAAAGGACCGGAATTTATTTTGCTTTTATAAATAGTCACTGGGACTATCAAGCTCCAAAAATGTCCAAAAAAATCTTCTTAAATCATATGATAGATTTGTGAGGAAAGGACCAACTTTCTAAGTTTGACATTTCTGTGGCATTATTGAAATTTGCAAAAATAATGAAGTTGTCCGATGGACTATTTCTATGGTACATTTATACGTTCAGCAGCCCCAGTCCCCATTTATTTTCATTGTATGAGAAAAAGCAGCTTGGACATTTGAGGCAATATTTGTAATGCAGTAAACAGATTTGGATAAATCTACCTCTCTGGGAGCACCGGGCAGGATGTATGTCTCAGCAATCATTTTTGCCCGTCTCTGCAGGCTGAATTTGTTGGACGACTGGCTGTACTGCTCACAGGCCGTGTAGAAGTGCAGGTTTTCCTCACTGAACTCGGATCGCAGGAACGCTTCAAAGACTGTGGTGCCCACTGTAGAGAAGACAGGTGAGAAGAGAAAGAACCACAATGAACTTTGGGGGAAAAAACAGCTATTTCTGTTTACAAATGGGGGTAGAGGCTCAGATGACGCATTCACATGCATGTGCTGCCATACACCCACACACGTCACATTACACTTGCTACACAAATCAGGAAAGAAAAAGCTTTGGACAGGGATATCATGAGGGGTTATCTCACACCACCATATCTCAAAACCCTTAAACTGCAGACTGCGACACTCTCAACACAATTTTTATTGTAATAACTGAAAATATAATGAGATTATTTATTTCCCATCTGCTGTAGAAATAGACCAAAGGATGTTATTGGGTGTCACAATTTTTTGAAATGTTGCTATGGAAAATTCATGTAATATCAATTCAATATACCGAATCGTATGGCTTTGGTAAATAAAAAAATTGTAATACAACTAAATTAATTCTACAATAAACTGAATATAAATTCAACAGATTACATAACTATGATACAGTATAATTTAAAGTTTTATAATTTGAGGTATCACAGCCAAAACAAATTTTCAAAGCTAAAACAATTATAATAAAAAAACATACATTTCTAATAGATCTCTCTCTGAAGCACATGGGCTTTGTGGTTTTTCCCCATTAAACAATACCCTATTTAAAAAGAAAGCACCTATTATGTAGAGTATTAGTTTACAAAACCCCAGTGACACAGAATAGACTGAATTTCTGTCAATACTACTTTTCTCAGTTCAACAGGTTTTCAAGAAATGTAAATGATGAGGTGCTGTAAATTATTAAGTCCTATTTATAATAAAAAAATGAAAATCACTGGAACTATGACGTCAGGTATCAAGCGTAACCATATCTGCTATTAGTCCACCATGTTCACACATCACAAGCTGCACTAATAATAAAAGCTTATAAAAGACATGCATTTCATTCTCACATTCAAGGCCAGCAATAATTATCAGTAGTGCTTTCTAAGGCTTATTATTGCTCCCAACCGTATTCATTAAGTACTAAACTTCAACACTTTGTGCTACGAACTTCAACGATACTACAACTCATGCAGTTTGCTGCTACTACTTTTCTAAGAAATCCAACTAACATTTTTTTGCCTGGTGCACAATGAACCTTTCACTCAAGGGACTCGAATCATATCTAGAGACCTTGTGCTTGGACTCTTTTAACCCTGACAGCCGCTCACAAAAGCCTTGCATCAAGCGACAAGCAAGCCCCACTCTCATTTCCTTCTGAAAATGTAAAAATCTTGGTGGCTTAATTTGTGCAATTACACATCTGCGCTCTGAGCCTCTGGGGGGAAAGCTCATAATTCCGTTATCTAGTTTCTTCATTTAGTTTCATGTTGTTTGGGAATTCTCTGGAAACTCATGCCTGAAGCTACATGAAAGTGGTTCCTCAATGTTAAGAGGAAGCAGTTTCAAGGGTGTTTCAATTATGTAATAAATGGGTTTCATAAATGAACCACAGAATTACACTGAACACAAAGCAACCTGACCTATAAACTACTGTTCAAAAGTTGCCATTTATTTGAGCAAAAGTACAGTAAATCTATTGCGAAATATTACAATTCAAGTTTTCTTTTTGAACATATATTTTATTCCTCTAATGCAAAGCTGAATCTTTAGCATCATTACTCCAGTTATCATTGTCACATGATCCTTCAGAAGTCATAATAATATGCTGACTTGCTGCTCAAGAAACATTTCTAATTATTATCAATGTTAAAAACCTTTAATATTTTAGTGGAAACTGCAATTTTGTCAAGGATTCTTTGATTAATCAAAAGAACAGCATTTATTTTTTTTCACATTATAAATGTCTTTACTGTCACTTTCGATCAATTTAATGCATCCTTGTTCATTTAAAGGTACCATATTGTACACCATTCTGGAGTTTTATTTTAGGTGTTGATGTTCTTAAGAATATACATCTGTGGTATAAGTACCAAAAACCATCTCAATATATTTTTACAGCTCTTTTCTCAGGAGCTCTGTTGAAAACAGATCAATTTGTCCTGTCTAATTAATATTCACGAGCCTCTCTTCTGATTGGTCTGTTATTTTCTGAGTGACACACGGCTAGGCCAACCACAGGTAACTAGGGTCATGTAGGGCCTACGTCACAATTACATCACAGCGCTAGCTGCAAAACAAAGGGTACACTGGAGGCGGCCCATTCAAACCAGCGCAGATTCGGCTAAGTTACATAAGGAGCTTAAAATATCATCTTGTTGTGATGCTGGGTGCCAGAATCAACATAATACAGCCTCAAATTAGACATTTGATCGAATACCTGCTGCCACTGCCAGACAAAAAACCGACGACAGCTGTTGTTAAACGCGATAAAACGAGTGGACTGGACAGAAATGATCGTCAAAAATTATCGCATTTGCAGCGCACACTTCTTATTAGAAAAGGTTCAATAAAGTATTGTCTTTTGTTGTTATGGGCACGTCTGAAGATTTCTTGCATCTCACAACTATGCTGTGTATGACATAAGGTCTGTGTGCATGTGTGTAAAACAACAAACTGACGATTTAATGTTATATAAAATCATTTGTAATTGTATATACAGTGTTGTGATTACTTGTGGCTGTAATAATAATGTAGCTGTAAAAATAGTTGCTTGCTGAAATTGAAATGTATTTATATCTTCATCGTGACTAGATAGACACGGTGAGTTTGTCTTTACTATAGGCCTACACGTTAGACGTGATCCACCTCATAGTAACAGTCCTGTCAGATTGTCCATCCTTTGAGTGAGAGAGTAACGTTACAGGTCAGCGGATCTGGTTTCGTCTGTTAAACCTTTTCGACATGTTTCCTTGTTGTTGTTGCTCAGCAATGGCATGGACGCGATGCTGTCTGGGGGTTTGGCAAAAGGACGGTGGGCGGTGCTCGGGATGGAGAATAAAGGCGGTGACTGAGTAGTTCTGACATCACATTTTAACGGAAGTCACGAATCCGTTCTGCGCATGTTAATTACGTAGTAAAAACGTCACAGGTGCGAAAACACTTTATCTACATTGTGTTTTTCATGTTCACGTGCTACGGGGTGTGTCTCCACTCATGTCCTGGTCAAAAACCTTCAGTGCGATTCATTGCTGCATTAGGCCTACTTAACTTGCTGTTTCGATCTGAGGTCATTAGTATTATCGACCGTGTCCCCTAAAGGTGCGCAAGCGTGGCAGATGCAGTAAAACAGAATTGTCATGAACCATTATGCGCATGCGTCAGGCATCCGGATGTACCCACAGAAGTCGAATCACAGGGCTGTGTGCACGGGGTGTGTCTCACTCGTCCTGGAAAGTGAAGCTGCGGGCTCTTTGATCGCCCCCTGGTGGCTGGCAGCAGTACAGGTCATGAACCCCGCCGTCTCCATGTAAACGAATGGGACTTCATTCAAAATAAAGACATAAATTAAACTTCCAATTTTCCGAAATATGATTTTGGTCATTTAAGGTAGTTGTTATCACGCGGATATATGTTCAATTGTTCATTTTTGTGATAAGTTTGATTTTAGTTCGTAATTTGATGCTATAAAAACGGGGCTTGTCGTTATGGTTGATTGGGTGAGCCGGAGTTTGATTCCGCGGCTCCACCTCGTGACACAACTGTGTAGACTCGGGCTAAAAATGACGTCATTTACTCAAGATGGCAGCAGCCGTACAGAGATGCATTCGCTTCACTTTTCTATAGTGGAAGGGAGCGGAGAGGCGTCGTCCATCTTTTTTTACAGTCTATGGTGTGCACTTTACTGTGGATTGACTGTTTTGAAACTTATATGGTAGACACCCAAGTCCTCTAGCTTGACTACGTCAGACTTCGTACTTCCGCTCAATTTCAGTTTGCTTCTGTACTCAGTCTGATATAGCAAACCAGCTCCCAGATTATCTCCGGCTCCGCACCAGCCGTCCAACCAACGAACAGAGGGCGGGCTGAGAGCCGTGACGTAGACGCTAAGCGCTGAATTTAAGATTGTAGTTTAGGTTAAGGAAATCTAAAACGACAGCGGACGTGGAGACACGGGATGCTATTCGCTCTGTTGTGGAGAATATTCCCGGCATTTGCCAACTGAAGCCCGAACAAGAAGAGTGTTTGGTTCACATTTTGAATGGAGGTGATGTTGTGGCTCTACTCCCGACAAGTTTTGGGAAAAGTTTAATTTATCGATCGTCAGCTAGAAACAGGTCAGTGTCTCCTTTTCCAGTCCTTGAATGTTGCTATGTCATGCTGTAATCTTGCAATTAAATTGCAGCATTTCCGACAGACTTGAAATGAACGAAGAGCTGTGTTTAACAGAACTAAATTAATCCTAACTTTGACAGTTGGCTGAAAATATTTTCTTGTTTGTCTCTACTGTCAAATATTAGTTTAGATGCACTAATTGTGCCATGGATGCGTAGATTTACTTCACATAATCTGCGAAAGTCGTTCACAGCCATCTTCACTCCGGTATTTTGCTCCATGGTTTTGTTTTTGCCGCATACCTGTGTTTACAGCGGAAGCTCGAGGCGGCTGAGCCGGCGCATAACATGCGTCATAACCAAATGTTATGTGATTGGCTTACGGGTACACCAATGATTTTAAACTGCAGACAAGCACCCCTCCACGAGAAAGTAAACACTTGTCAATTATGCCCTTCCAGACTCTGTCTACGAAGAAAAGAAAAGTAGCAGGGTTTGGTATTACCAGGATACTAGTCCTCTGTTATCATGAAAAAAGCCAGGAAATTTCAGTTTTGACAATATGGGACATTTAAAGTATTCGTTTTTTGAATGGCAGTGTTTATTATAATGCTACATGATCCAGTATTGATACTAGGCAGAATATGAGGCTCTCTGCACATATCATATTAATTAAAACAACATTTTCAAGCATGGATTGGCAGTTGGCCACAAATATCTCAATTTCCAAGAACACCGTTCCAGGTCAAAGTTAGCAGAACAATGGCTTTGCTTTAGTATGACACGTGTGACGCAATAGTGTCTCGCAAGCGTCCTTTGACCAGCTGCCTGGCAACTCGAGCGCTCACCTCTGCTTTCCAGCAAAGCATCAAGGGACTTGGCCCAACTTTCCATCTCCTTCCTGCTGAGTTGAGTTCTGCTGTGGCCCACCTGACTCCACTGCCTGAGGAAAGGCATTCGAGAACGCCTCTCTTTAGCACTGAGAGAAACAAGAGGGTGAGGGATACGTTACAAAGATATCCAGAAAAAAATGTGTGGAATCAATAACAGTGGGCCAAAATAAAGGGCCGGGGAGGGGTTGTTTTGCAAGTGGCGGACAGAGAATAGGCCAAAAGGGAAATGAAGATGAAATTGATAAAATATGTGACTGAGGTGATTGATTTTACCTGGTTACGTTCTCTCTGTGCTCTGCATTCGCCAGATTCGAATGTGAGGACTGCGGTGAACCCTTGTGTGGAAAAAAGAAAAATAAAGAGGTCACTGATATGCATAACACCGTCATGATGATATGACTTGATTCAAGACTTTAAGGAAGTATAATTTACACAAATGTTCCATGACTTAAATGTCATGGTTACGTCATGGAAAGAATTCTCACAAAGCCAGATCCATCATATGCCAAAATATTTCAAAGAATGAAAGTTTTTGTTCCACAGTATCTCTTCACGATTTCTTGCAACGATATTGTAGTTAAAAAAACAAAAACACAATTGCATCAATAGTGTGATTCCCTCATACAACACCAGAACATTCAGTTCCCCTTTCAGAGCTTGCTTCTCCTTTTACGGTTTACACAAAGCAACATTATATCTCAAGGGGTAAAACCGATTCAAAGTGAGCTTGGTTGCTTGTGTAACACAATTGCATTCATGTCTTTGACTTCATCACACTTGGCTTGTGAGTTCTGAATAAGCAGGGCTGAAGTCCTGCTGCTCCTGACGTATGTGAAAGACATCTTGTACTGTACAAAATATAAACAGGGTTCGACAATAAAGATGGTTAAATGGACCCAGGCCAGTGTGAGAAAGTTTCAGACCAGTTGAAGGAACTGTGTTTAGCCATATCAGTCCAGTGCTTACACGGTTATATGATCTTCTATTTATCGGTTTCTGTGATGTTTAAAGTACCATTTTCCCCCCCCCCCAAAATTCTGCAGACTTATATGAGATACTGTTATCCAGCTGGCTGACATATACAAGCTTTTCTGATTGTCTTAGCCTCAGTTAGAATGGGTGGACATTGACGATGATAAAGGAATCAGTGAGGTCTTGCACTCTGCCATAATATTCTATGTTATACAATATTCTATATTATATTATATTCTATAATCCCATAATATTATAAGTAATTATGAATATAGCCATCATGGATTTAGACTACACTGGTTAAATTTCCAGCGGTTGTTGCAAATTACAAACATAAGACCATATGTTTGATTTTTTTTACATTTAAAAATATATATAAATATACAAATATTATAAAATATAAATATGTACATATACACAGAGCTGGGTAGTAACTGGATTCTGGATTACCTAATCAGATTCCAAAAATGAAGTACTTGTAATTAGAGTATGTTACATTTTAAAATACTCCTAATCAGACTACAATTACTTTTTTATGGATTACATGATTACATATTATTCACACAATAGCAATAAATTATTCATCATTCATTGATTCTCACTAATTTCTCTTTTTCATCTTTTACATTTTCCTTTCTAAAATAGCCTACTGATTATACACGTATTATATATGTATATATAGTCCAGTAATGTGGACATTCACACAGAGATCAGTCAGTCAGGTGGCGACAGCATTTAACCACTGGATTTAAAAAATCATTTCAGGTTTAAGAAGGGTTTCAACATTGCATCAACTACAGATGAACACATTCAGTTTTATTTGAATTATTGCTCTGTAGGTTTTTTGACCATGTTTTATTAATTATAACTAATTAAAATGCACATTCACGTTATTTCTTAGTTACATGTAATGCAGGCATTCCAAAACTTTTTGTCAGCTATTCCTTATTCACCAAATATATTTCCTTTAAGTACCCCTGAGATTTTAAAATAAATATTTCTATGATTAAGTATCACATTTGCATGATCACGTTTTTTTTATGTTGATTAATGATCACATGGCATGCAGGTAAATACAAACATTTAATCTTTTTTAGTAAGTGTTTTATGTTTATAAAAGACTATAGAAATACAAAGACGGTTTACTCCTATAGGCTACTTATGAAAGGGAGGAACAGCAAAGCACAATATGGAGGAATAGTCCCACCTTCTAAATGAAAGAGCCAAATTTCCCATAGAAACCTAACCAGTCAATGCACATGCGCTGTATAAACACGTTATGACTCCACATGAACATTGGCTGATCTAGCCTGAAAAATACGCTTTTTAAACACTATTTGAGCAGAAGAAACAACATTCATGGGGCAGTTAAGTTCAGCGAGCAGTTTTTGAGATTTCAGGATTCCCCCATTCATTAAGTTAGGTCTTGTACGAGCTGCCCAGAGGCATTGCAGATATGGCTGCCGAGTGAAGAGACTTTCCTCAAAACTGAGTTTGTTTTAAAATGATCTATTTTCATTAAAAATAAATTATGATTTCATTAATTGTCAGCTTTTCATTAAACTCACAACCCCCCTGCAGTTCCTTTACGAACCCTAGTTTGGGAAACCTTGATGTAATATAATGTTTAATGCACTTCATGTTGTAAATTACAATGACTGGAACACGTTTTCTTACTCTTTGCATTTTTTACATCATTATGGTACAAGATAATGCGGTTTAAATCAATGTGATAAACAAGTTAAATCAAAAGTAATCCAAAAGTAATCTGATTACATTACCTAAAATGTGTAATGTAACGGATTACGTTACAATTTTTGTTATGTAATCTGGAATCAGTAACGGATTACAATTTGTAAGTAATCTACCCAGCTCTGTATATACAAGTGTGTGTGTGTGTGTGTGTGTGTGTGTGTGTTGCAAAAACAAATTAGAATTACAGTGCCGTTCAATATTTGGAGTCTGTAATATTTTCTTTCTAGAATAAATTAATTTTACTCAACAAGGATACATTAAATTGATAAAAAAATTACAGGAAATGCATAATGTTACAAAATACTTCAATAAAAAAAATCTGTTCTATTAATCAAAAATTAAAACACTAATGTTTCCACAAAAGCACAACTGTTTACAACTTTAATAATATTTTTTTTCTTGAGCGGCAAATCAATATATTAGAATGATTTCTGAAGGATCAAGTAATGATGCTGAAAATTCAGCTTTGATTTCACAGGAATACATTTAATTTTAAAATACATCAAAATAGAAAGCATTTTTTTTATTGTAATAATATTTCACAATATTACAGTTTTTACTGTATTTTTGATCAGATAAATGCAGCCTAGGTGAGCTTAAGACGTATTTCTAATATATATATTTTTTAACTATACCAATCCCAAACTTTTGAACTGTAGCGTTTGTTGTTCAAAGCACATAAAAAAATGCTATATTTGGAAAAAATTATAAATAAAAAGTTTTAAAAATATTAATAATAATCCATAAGAAAACTCTTTATAATTGTGTCCTGATGAACTTCAAATTGTCAACGTGATTTTTTTCAAATAGTTTTATGAACTTCTTTAACTATACCCTAAGGAAAGTCTCCCAACTTACCTGTCCAAACAAACTTTTAAGGTGTAATTTAGCAGCTGCCAGTTTGGCCCGAGCTTGTGGTCGTTGAAAGTTGGGTATTGGGAAGACCGGAATTGGGAATTGGCTGGTTCTCACTGTGTATGACGGGAAGTAGGGCTGGCCTTCACACTTTCCCACACTCTCACAGCTGCCTTTGGCATTGCCAGAGATCTGGCTGTCACTGTACGCTTTAAAACTCTCATTAAGATTCGTCACTTTCAGTAAACCAGAGTCCTTCTCCAAGTCGACCAGATTTTCCACACTAATGCTGTGATCTCTCTTAAGCTCCCCCTTCCCAGCACTCCCTGACTTTGCATCTGGGGTGCAAGGATAGGATGCTGAGGCTCCATCTGGCTGATCATCCAAGGTGTCCGGGGTCCCATCTCTATCCCCCCAGGGCAGGAAGTCCAAATCCAACAACGCACCCTCTGAACTGAACTTACGCAGCATTATGCTGGATTTTAAAAGAAAGAAAGAAAGACACAGAGAATGCCAGAGACCTAAAGAAAGAACAACAACAACAAAAAATTACATTAAATATACATACAGAGCCTATTCCGCTTATGTCTATCTAACTACCCATCACTGAAATAGAGATAAGCTGCTTTATAGATAGATAGATAGACCTCATAACCTCATAAATAATTGGTACTGTAATGGGTTACTGCTTACTGTGCTACTTTTATTATACTACAGTCTTATTTACTACAAGTGCTTTCTTGTAGTAAAAAAATATTAACGACACGTAGGCTATATATAAGTGACAATCTAATTTAGTGCTAGATCTTTTATCACATTCCCAAAGTTTTGCTGCAAAGTAGGCTACAGTGTTTGTTGTTCACAACTACTGCGCTTGTTAACCTAGTTAAAAGGTTAAAATGTAACCAACGTTATGCTTTACCTTTGTAACAAACGACTAAAATCAAGCCAAGACTCGAGACGGTTCATGACTGCACTGACAGAAACGCGACGCGACACGACGCGTCAAACCAGAAAGCTCCCATTATAATCAACGAAAGGATTTGCACTGCAAACCCGCGGGTTCGTTTATTTTAATACTTGTCGCGTCGCGTCTCTAGCGCAGCGTGTAAACAAATCAACGTAAAATCTGAGCACTTGAATATGGTGCACATATGTCATATAAATATACCTTATTTTAGCTCCTTTTCTCGCCTTTTCATGACAAATCCTTGAACGTGTCTTGTGTCCAAGCGATTCGGAGTCGGTTCGTGTTTCTAGTGGAGTCCGGATTTACACAGAGCGACTGGATCCGAAGCGAGTCTTCGTCTGGCTTGTCTTCCTTTTCATTTTACTCCTGAATGACAAAAGCAACGCCTATTTTCTTTTTGTCACACCCATAGTTCAGTCTGGACTTGCCCTCCCTGCATACTTGGAAAGACGACACAGAGAGCGTTAATGGGTAACTATAGTTGACGTCAAAATACCACAGTTACTACAGATATTACTGCAGCAACGCTGAGGTAACTTTAGCCTATTAGCCAACGCATGGCATAGATATGTAATAGATTACAGAACGATTGTCTAAGCTTCTAATTCTATTTGAAGAAGATACAATATTAATATCTTATTGATTTGCAGTAGTAACAACTATTTTAGTCATTATGATTGGGTGTAAACCATTACTTACCATGGTACAAATTTACAAGGGCACACATAATAGCTGGTTGAAATCGGTGCTTCCCTGAACATAACTTTATTTTGTTTTTGTATGTTATATTATTGTACAATCATATTTTATTTTATTAATTCCTGAAGGATCTCTACTAGTGATAAATCATGATTAACAGGTGTTTGAATGTTCTCAAACGGCGCCATCTACAGGTAATGCGTAGTTTTATTTCATGGAAGCACAACAAAAATGCCAACTTTCCCCATTTTGTTAGGATGGGCTATTCTTATGAGTTTTATTATTTTATTTTACACAATATTATTTAATAAAAAAAAGTCGTGAGACCTTTTATGTGGGACTTTATTTAGGCATTTTGGATTTTCTGCACGTTTACAAATGCACTTTGTCCAGTAGATGGGGCAGTTACACAATAGATGGTTTTTAGAGCCATCAAGCTGGATATCAAGACAATACTGAGCAATACTTATAATCGAATTAAATTCGAATAAAATATTCTGTTCTCGTTTTGTTTCATGTTTTGTGTTCAAACTGTTCTTACTATCTTGAAACAGTTAATTAATTTAGCCTGTTTATAAAGATAACACACCGAGCTTCTATTTGCAATTAAAACTATTTCAACAGGTTGAACCCAAAACATGAAACAAAATGAGAACAGAATATTTTATTATAATTTAATTAGATTCTAAGTGTTTATATATATATATATATATATGTGTGTGTGTGTGTGTGTGTATATATATATGTGTGTGGTTGTTATAACAAAAAAGCTATCTCTCAGATTTATATAAATAACAAATCATACACATTCACATTACATTACAGTCAATACTTTAATCACTGGTTCAGTGTGTCTGTTGCTACATGAGCACTGAGGTGGGAGTTTCTGCACAGCCCATGAGCCTCTGTCTACAGCGGTGCTGTGTCTTTGCATGTCTCTCCACATGGGGTCCCTCAGTTCCAGAACCAGACAGAACAACAGCCATAGTTCCCAGTGGCTTTTCAGATGTTTCCATCTCCCGAGAATGCATTGTCCTTTGGCCTTGGAACAGATCACAACGTTTCTGAAGAGCTTTGCATCGTGGTGCAAGAAGAAATGTTGCGTGACTGAGCTGTCACTGAGCTAGACGTGATCTTGAATACTAATGCTAGTGTCACCAGTAATACTCAGACTAAAACTGATAATATGTAGTATATTAATCCAAGTTTTGTGTAAAGACAGATTCCCTTCTTCAGCACCATTAGTTCCCTCTGAACTCCGTATTGCAGCTGTTATTCATCTCTCACAATGTGTGCAATTTTGCACTGATATTTATAATAATTTCTTGTTCTGTGGACATTTTATCTCACAGTTTCCAAGTTGAGGCTGGTGCCGTAGGGCCTTGCAAAACCATAGCCTAATATTTGTTAATGTTACACTATGAAATAGACACAAAACAATTCTCAGAAAATAACGGTTTTAAGTTTGTGTTCAATTTTAATGGAGAATTTCAGTGTATGAAAAACTGCTGATTGAGTTTAGAGTTTTACAGAAGGCAATAACAGTGTGACTGATCTATTGATTACTTTGTTGGTGAAGATTTATTCAATGAGAATGAATGATGGTCGGTATGTGATGATATAGAGATCAGACAGTTTCGTTATTGACTAGTTCATAAAACCAAGTGATTGATTAAAATGGCTGATTTTATCACATTGTGAAGTTCAGAATGTCAAATGTCTTGTTTGATGAGGAGGTCGTATCCGTCATTCAGGGAAGGATATCAATAATGCAACTGCTTTAACTGCGTTATTCGTGAGATTCAGTGGCATTTAGGTTGACATTAGAGGTCTATGCTGCATTTATCTTCTAATTTACATCCTTAAAAAGACTAAATATATATAATCCATAAACAATGCAAGCTTATTTCAACAGTGTTCATCTTGAATTGGAACCCATCACTGGTTTGCCAATTTGCCACAATAACGCTGTTTCAGTCCCAGTGTGTTGCTGTGTGAGTGTACACACTGACCAATGAGCTTTCCGAGTGACTTAAGAAATGTTTTTAACATATTAAATGTAAACATTACCTTAACATTTTTATAATTTGGTCTGAGGACTGTCTCAAGTCGAATAGAAGTGTGTAATAATTACCAAAAACATAATTAATACATATTATATTTTCTAATTAGCAGCAGATATTAGTGGCTGTGGCTTAGATTCTGAGTGCAAATATGTCATTTTATCTTTTATTAGCCACAACTTTGAAACCACCTGCCTAATTAGGTCCCCCTCGTTCTGCCAAAACAGCTCTGATATGTCGAGGCATGGACTCCACAAGAGCTCTGGACATGTCCTGTGGTCTCTGGCACCAAGACATTCAAGTCCTGAATGAGGTGGGGCCTACATGGATTGGATTTGATTGTCCAGCTCTTCCTATAGATGCTGAATCAGATTGAAATCTGCAGAATTTGGTGACCAAAGAAACACCTTGAACACCTTGTTCCTCAAACCATTCCCAAACATTGTTCAAAACACAGCCTGCCTTCTTCCTCATTCTTCCACTTTTTTTTTTAAACAACACACATGCACCCAGCCATCCACCTGATCTAAAAGAAAATGTGATTTATTAGACCAGGCAACCTTTTTCTGTTCCTCCATTGTCCATTTCTGATGCTCACATGTCCATTGTGGCACATGCTCGTATGCCACTGGGTTATGCAGCCCCATATGCAGCAAACTGCCAAGTACTTTGTTCTGACACCTGAAGCAATTTGAGCTATTGTAGCTCTTCTCTGTGATCAGACCAGACAGGTTAGCCTTCGCTCACAGGCTGAAATCAGCCTGCAATGCTTCTGGTTGCCATGACAACCTAACGGGACTGTGCCGTTGAGTGACAGTGTGCCTTATCCAACTTTATCTAAATCCGTCATTGACTGTCCAGCCATAATAAGCTAATATGTTTGCAAAGGCTTTCTGTAATTGCAATGCTCTCCAAAAATTAGAATGAAAATGAACATGTCTCACTGCCCAATGAGAGTTAGTCTTACCTCTGCTTACATCTTACTTGCATCTACTGAGTGGCATGTTGGAGAGGGGGTAGATCTTAAAAAAATAAAGTCAAAACCTGATTGGTTGTCCTATAATGAGGGAACTGTACAATGGCAGTTTTTAACTTAACTGACAAATAGATAAAGTCAAAACAACAAAGCTAAGCTTTTGGCAAATGAACAAAACAAATCAACTTGCAATTTCAAATATGCATGATTTTTAATGTACTATTTTATTGAACACTTTTACATGAACAATTTTAAAATGTCTATCATTTTTCATTAAAACTTTATTTATTTCCATTTTATGTGTGAATTAGTAACTAAGCTGATCATGTATTCCTTCATTTTATTTTTAAGTGTCAACAGTTAAGTGTGTTTATGTGAAACAAGCAAACAAGTTGTTTATTTCATTAAAATCAAAGTATTAAAAGCTTACAGACAACAAATGTAAGGTTCATTATTCATATTTAACTGATTGCTTTATGCAAAATAAATGTTTTGATGCATACCATGTATACATCTGTGGTAGAAATGACAAAAAAAGTGAAATAAAAAATGATAAAAAGCTTCCATATTATTTTTCCTTCCAAGGTTAGTATCCCCTTTTAACAACACACCAATGTTTAAGCAAAATAATACTAACACTTACAGATTAATATAGCCTGCAAATGAATGTGGTGTTATAAAGTTACACAAGAAATCATGATTGTTGACTTCTGCTGACGAAATAAACAGGAATCAGATATCCAGGTAAAATGGAAAAAGAGGACACTGTTCATTTACATAGTTTCAATCAAAATGATTAAACCCCCTTCACCTGCAAGACATTCTGCTGCCATGAACAACATTTTATGAAAACAATTTAATCGCAACAGTATCTTAGCAAGTTTATTAATACACATTTCATTTGAGTGATTCTGAATACACAAAGTAAAAAAATAAATAATAATAATAAAATATATATTCATATACACAATTTATGAGTACATAGTTAATTTTAAAAACATGCATGTACAAAATTATATCCTCAAATATATAATTGCCTCTAAGTGCTTGTATAAATTGCTTTTCAGTGATTTTACATCTTTTTTTTTTTTTTACTATTTACATTTGCTTATGTGGTCACCAGATAAGCAGTAATACTGCCAGATGCAGATATCACTGCCTCAAACCAAGGCAGCCTCGCAGGATGCAAAGGGGGATGCATTGAGGGACCACCCAGACACCAGATGCTAAGCTGAGGGGTGGAGAGGCTAAGACCGGATACTCAGTGACAGCCGATGCAGAGACCTCTGGGACAGCCGTGGCAGGAGAGGCTTTCATAGGAACCTCTGGGACGGCCATAAGAGGAATTCTAGGACTCTGACCATGACGTGTAGCTCTGTCATACAGACGACTGTGAGAGGGAATCATTGCAGTGTCCCTAGGCAAGTAAAATCGACAGATGCTAACATTACTGCCACAAGCCAAGGCGCCAGACGCTACCAAGGCTTGCCAGCCCTGCAAGATGCTAAGGCACGGAGGGATCGGCACTCGTGTCAGGCCACCAGACGATAAGCTGACTTGAGGAACCCTGGAACTGTGGCAGTAAATAGTGCAAATAATATTTACATTTCATTTGCACTATTTACATTTTCCTCTTTATTTCTTACTCGGCGACCTGGAAGAAAAATCAGGGTTATTGGCTATATATATATATACATTACAATTAGAAGAAATTTGACTAAAGATTTCTCCTTATGTCACAATAAACAAACATAAAAAAAACAAATAGCATCATTCTAAAATAAATTTGTTTTTTTAGGAAAAATGTAATATGAATGTATTTTAAATCTTAAATCATTGTAGCTCAGTACCTTAAACCACTCGTGTAGCAGGATTTCCCTCAAACCAATCCGCTGGCTTGGGTTTTGCTGCAGGAGAGACTGAATCAGGTGGCAGCAATCTGTGCAAAAATGATGGAAGAGAGAGTCAGATTATTACTTTAAACGTACACCAGCTGACTTTGTTTTAAGGTATTAAATGACTATTCTATACTGTACAGGTATAATTCCTGTACTATCCACATTATCTAACTTATATAAAGCCACTTGACTTGGATGTTACTTTCCCTCCTGGTTTTGTATGATTTTCATTAGTTGATCTTTGTTGAAATTAATGGCCTTACCGTCTGACAAGCCAGGCTCAGACCAGATGTCGTGTTCAATCGTGTGTAGGTCTCTGGGTTGTGGATAGCGCCCACACACCATGATGAATAACAGCACTCCGAGAGACCACACAGTAGCTGGTCTACCGTGGTACTTGCGCCTCACGTAGTACTCAGGAGGGAAGTACTTTCGTGTGCCTGAGGAAAAAAGATTTTGCCTGATGGGTAAGCTTGAAATACTACAGTATGTTTTCTAATAGTTGAAACATGCTAAAAATAAATGGTGTTATTTAATAAAACTTTTTTTTTCAAACTACAGGTTTGATGCATTATACATACCATAGAAACTTTTATAGCCAGAGTCTTTCAGGAGATCCCCGCACCCGAAGTCGATCAGCTTGACCTCGAGGGTTTCGGGGTTCATCAGCAGGTTCTCCAGCTTAATGTCACGGTGAAACACTCCTCGTTGACAGCAGATGTGCGCGGCCATCGTTGCTTGTGCCATGATGAACCGTGCTGTTTCCTCCTTGAGGATGCCACCATGACGCCTCAAGTAGTCCCACAGATCTTCGCAGGGTGAGGGACGCTCCATGACCATGATGTAATATTCAGGCTGGTCCTGCCAGTCCAGCAGCTGAATGATCTCTGGAGCTTTGGGCTCCCTGTTGACCAGGATTAACAGGCCGACCTCTAATGGAAGGGGTGTGGGATGACCAGACTAGAAGAAAGATCACTGTTAGATGGAGGCTTCCCAAATAAGGACTTTTGTCAACAAATTGTTGTCAGTGTGATTGCATTGAAAAAAAACAGCAAGGATTGCCAACTTACAATGTTGATGTATTTCATGTTCTTTGGTTTTCTGGCAATTTTCACTGCCACCTGTACAACAAAACGTAACATTGATTACAGTTACATTTACAACATTACGAGTGCACTAAATGCACTAATTAAGACAAAACATTGCTGTTAAATATTGCAAGAACATGAAGATACCTCAAGGCCATCCTCCAAGTGTTTCCCTTCATATACGGTGCCGAATCCTCCCTCACCAAGCTTTCTGCTGATTTCATAACGGCTCAGAATGTCATCTGTTAAAAGATTAATAATTATATTTGACATGAAATGTCTAGCATCAACAGCAGTGTGTGTAATTAGAATTTTTGAATTTTGAAGTGACGTGTGGCCAAGTACGGTGACCCATACTCGGAATTTGTGCTCTGCATTTAACCCATCCAAGTGTGCACACAGACAGTAGTGAACACACACCATGAACACACACCCGGAGCAGTGGGTAGCCAATGCCGGTTCGGTGCCGGTCTCAAGGGTCTCACTCCCTCCACCAACAATTCCTGCTGGACCCGAGATTCGAACCCACAACCTCGGGTTACAAGTCCGACACTCTATCCATTAGGCCACGACTGCCCCTTTAATGTTTGAGTTTATGAGTAAACTCACCCTCAGACGTCAAGTCCACTCGGCTGTTGTGAGCTGATTCTGGACTGACTGGAGCTGGAGGTCTTTGAACCTGCTGATGTGCAGGAGGAATGACTTCAAGACCACTGCAAAGAGCTTCCTGAAGACCACGATCCTCTTGACACCAGGCAATAGACTGTAGAGAATGATCTAAAGAGGGGAATATCAAACAAAAGCGTGTTCCCCTAATTCATTAAATTCGCATTAATGGATACTCATGTCTAGCTGACAATTATATTGACTTTTTGATGTACAGAACTCTAGTAAACAGAAAACAGTTAGCCTACACATTGTCAAATGATCATTTGGTTTACCTTCAGCGTGTCTATGTGTCGATGCCTGGTCTGAGCTGCTGCTGCTCCACTTAATGGATTTAAGAGAGAGCAGTTTCTCAAAACTATCCATCCTCCTCCTCTTTCTCACTGGCATCTCATTCTCCTCAGCAGCACTAATGGGCAGATGTTGCTCAGTCACAGAGCTGCTGGATGTTGGAGATGAGATGTTGTACACCTGAGCTCTGAGGGAACTTCGTTTTCTCTTTTGGCCAGCTGCAAATGAGGTTCTTTTGTTTTCATCTGTGTTTAAAGATGTATGACATGTCACGAAATAAAACTGTTATTACGGCCTTTACCAGACTTTTGTATTTTGATGTAATGTGTGATGGTGTGGATTTGTATGCAACATATGATAATCAATGACACTTCATCATACAGAACAGAACAATTCCTCTAATCAGTTTATTTGATTAATAGCTACTTATAGAAATGGATGAAACTTATGCAGACTTTATGACGGTCTTTTTTTACCATCAGCGTGTCTCTCATTTATTGATGTCTGGTCTGAGCTGCTGCTGCTCCATGTAATGGATTTGAGAGAGAGCAGCTTCTGAAAGCTCCCCGTCCTCCTCTTCTTTCTCACTGGCATCTCATTCTCCTCAGCAGCACTAACGGACAGATGTTGCTCAGCCGCAGTGCTGCTGGATTTTGGGGATGTACTCTGATGGAAATCGTTAGAACTCTGTTTTCTTTTCAGTGCCATGATAACAGTTTTTCACTTGGACAGTAACTCTGTATAAGGAACTGCTGCTGACAAAACGGCGAAAACTCACACCTCAGTGCGTTCTTACGCGTATGACGTAATTAAAGCAGCGCACACGAACGTTCCATTTTTCTTTTGTTACGTCATCAAATGATTGATCGACGCTTTGGAATGCGCGTGACACCGAGCTCTGGGCCTGTCCTCCCGTGGGCATTCGAGAGCGCGTGCACGCGACAGGAGATAAGTGCGTGAAACTGTCTCAGGTCAAAAGTGTAACGCAAAGAATGGTCACACCAAATGTTGATTTAATTTAGATAATAGAAGTTAATTGATAAAGAAAATCTATGACTATTTTTGATAGCATCCTAATTGTACAGAATTTTTACAAGTGTCTATTTTAACAGTAGCCTACTGTAGCTTTGCATGTATAGGTTTCTAGAAGCATCTTAGAGATGTTGCCACAGTTCTTCTGGATTGAGTCTGTCTCAGTTTGTTCTGTTTCTTCGTGACATGTCATTCCAGACAGACTGATGATGATCAGATCAGATCTCTGTGTGGAGCACTGGCTCTTGTCAGACAAAAATCTCACTGGATAAGAACAATTAATGGCAAAAAGAATGTTTGGAAATGTACACTGATATTTCCTACTGACACGCTACAGTAAAAGATAGAAATAACTGCCTTAAAACCATTTTTTTTAGCTGGTGAAAATACTAGTGTTCTAATCATTTTGGCCACCACTGTATATGCCATTTCTTCCCATAAAGATAGATAGAAATGTCTGAAAAATGAAGTCTGCTGATTTGGTTGTACCAATGTACTCGTTTTTTTCTGTCTTTCTCCAGTTTTAGCAAGAGATGTTCCTCCACTGCTTCCTTCTGGAAGATGTGCACCATTCAGGGAAGAGAGGGACCAATAAGAGACTCGCACACACACACACACACACACACACACACACGCACGCGCACACGCACTCTCTCTTTCTCTCTCTCTCTCACACACACACACACACACACACACACCACACACACACACACACACACACCACCTCTCACACACACACACACACACACACACACACACACACACACACATTGATATCGTTAGCATTTGACTTTAATACGTGTTGCTTAAGTTACACAAACCATGTTCCACTAATATGCTAATGATATGAAAAGCCCCTCAACTTTACAGGATTGGTCACCTGTTTGTAATTGTAAAATGTTTCAAACCACATTTCTAAGACCATTTAACTGGAATGGTTCTTCTTCTTTAGGCATATTAAAAACACTATAGAAACATAAACAACGTTAAAAACTTAATTTTCATCACAGGGGTTCTTTAAAAAATAGATGTTTTTTCATTGGATATAAAATATCAATCCTTGTGGCATTTGCAAACAAATGTTCAATATGCGCAATAAATGTATACATTGTATGCCTATTAGTATATATAGTTAAAATGTAGTTTTACAATTTAAGATTTTTTATTTAGTTGTATTTATATTTTTATAAATGCTACTAATGACATTTATATATATGTTATCGTCTAAACTGTACACTGTAGATCAAAATACTGATATCATTGCAACAAAAACGTTTTGGTACACATTTTCTAAAGCCAAATTTGTCCATTTGTCTCGTACTATAGGCCCCAGAGAGGTCTCTGTATGACAGCTTACATCAGAGCACTGAGGACTATGATAACAAACTCCACCGTGATGACAGAAAACATGCCAAATCCCGGGGACTGGACATCTTCAGTGAGGTGCGCTTTTTCCCCAAACTCCAGAGATCCATCCATGTGAGCTCGGCAGTCCATGTATTGTGTGTTGTTATTTTTTTTATAACAATGCGCTCTAGAAGAACTAGATCCCAATACATTTAATCTCAACTTCTCATCTTAGGAATCATCTTCTAGACCATCTCCTGTTTTGTCCTCATCCTGAGGATGGCTGATTTTCACAGCTGCAGCACGACTCAGAGAGGAGCTTTGCTCATGTTGCTCACATTCGTTCTGATTTCTAGGGTAAGAATGGGATCACCTGGACCGTGGAGGAAGGCTATGGATCTGTAACACCCGTCTAAATGTGTCTCTTACATCTGTCACTGCATATTACAGTCAATGTCAAAACAAATGTCTGATGCTACAAGCAGAGCAGATTGTTACTAACATCCATACAGTATAATATGTATTAATCACATTAATGTTTTTGATGTTACAGGGTGAATAAAAAACTGTCAACATGCATGCCATAATGCATGCCAAAAAAGAGAATAAAAATAAGAAATTATGTGCTGCAATATTAATTTATTAATATTATAAAATAATTGATATTAATTAGTCTTAATATCTGTGTATATAAATACACACTCATGCATTTATATAAAATGTTATATTTATAAATTATTAATAATTAAATATATACATGTATGTGTGTATTTATATATACATAATAAATATACACAGTATACACATATATTTTGTAAACAAAACTTTTCTTTTGTTTGAGATTAATATAGGTGTATTTCATCACAGGTATTGCATCTGAATATCAGTTGAACTCAAAAAACTGCATTAACTAATTGTTGATAGAATCATGTCAGCTGCATTGAAAAATACTAACAAATAATATACTTGTTCCACGTTTCTGTGCAATTGTATTGTTATTTGCATACTCACAAGACATTCTAAAATTGTCACAGATTTCCAATATATGTAAGCTATTTGAGATCATACCTATATATGTCAATGTGCCCAATGTAGTAATTTTATTTATTTATATGAAGTAAGACAATTTGAATAGCCTGGTTACAGTTTGTGACCTAATTCCAAAATATAAAAAAAAACAAAGACTTAAACTACTTCAGTCTGTGTGCATTGAATGAGTTTCACAATTTGAGTTGAATTACTGAAATAAATGAACTTTTCCAAGGCATTCTAATTTATTGAGATGCACCTGTATATGTAAGCAAGAAAGGATATAGTGTGTGTGTGTGTGTGTATATATATATATATATATATTATTATTATAATAGCAATATCAATGAAGTAACTTTTTCCAATGACTAGTTCCTATTAATTTTTTTAATGTGGTTTTAAGACTTTCATATGAAGCCTATTTAAAATTCATAGACAGACACTTTCACATTTATATATAAATTTTAATGGATAATAAAATGATAGCATCAAAACATGGCCACCTTTGTTAATTGTCTTTATTTTACAAAATCTCTGCTGCTTTAAATTATGGATTGAGCCACACACAATTACAAGTCTGGGTTACACAGAGCTTCTGAGCCATCCATTACTTATAAAGCAATGCAAATAATCTAGTGTATGTGGTGCAAACAGAACGCTGTAGAGATCCACTACAATAGGCCAACGTTATATTGAACTGTACATGTTTTAATCAGGTCAATGACTGACTGCTGTGTGACTGAGGTTCAAGGCATTACATTCCCTTGTGATAAAGATCGTGTCATCTCAGTGTGAACGAAGAAGGTTTTGAGATCCCCTTTGCCCTTCACGTTGATGATCCCTCGACAGGAACACATGTAGCCCAACATCTGCAAGATCCGACTCGTCTCCTCAGTGACCTGTGGAAGAAAGCACACTAGATGTGATCCACTGAAAAACCCAGAAATAATTCAGCAGGCATGCGAAGTAAGTAGGTCAGAACATGGATCGACCTGTATTTTCCCAAGCACCCCTGTGGTTTCCATCCTACTGGCTACATTCACAGAGTTCCCCCAGATATCGTACTGTGGTTTCTGTGCTCCGATTACTCCTGCAATTACTGGGCCGTGGTTTATTCCTGGCGAGCGAAAAGCCGGAAACATTTGACACATCCTGAATATGTTATAAAGTCTATACCACAAGGCTATTATGAGACTCCCTGCCAATTAGGAAAGGCAAACAAAATATTGCTGGATGTAAAAGTGCTGACGGGCTCTGCTTACCCACTCGCAGCTTGAAGTCATTAAAGGAATGTTTGTTGATGACGTCAAGCTTCCCCACCAAAGCAAATGCAAACTCCACCATTGTTCCAATGTGCATGTACTGCCGGTCGTGGTCCTTCAGAATATAAACAGGGCACTATCAATGCACAAATTTCAGTACTGACTACACACTTAGCAGTATTACGCTAGCTACTCAAAGAATGTAATATATTCCTCATTACTAGTTACTCCTTTCAAAAGTAATATTGTTACGTATTACTTTCTGGCAACAGTAAATAGTTACACTATTAGTTACATTACTATTTCTTCACGCTCCACAGAAGTTGTAACTGTGTATCTTCCACATAAAATGATTCTAGAATGTTACTAACAACATGTTTCTGCCTCATCATTTGACCAAAATCCACATTGGATCGCAGTCATAAGCTACACACTCAATAGTGATTGATAGTGACATTCAAGCAGAAGTGTTGTATTAATCTCATTAATTGTCATGTGTAGCTTGAAGCTAATTGTAATTTCTGTTACTAATATACGATTATATTTAGTTATTTATTTTATCAAATCAAATAAGTTTGTAAGAAACTGTTTAATTTTCTTAGATGTTTAGTTATAGCAATATAATGCACCACATGCTGATCAGAGGGATGAGGGTGGGATGTAATGCCAGAGTAAAGTAAAGCCAAAACTTATACAACAGTGTTCAGATCATATTTTTTCCTGACTAAATCAGTATAATGCAATATTGCTATCTGCTGAATGTAAGCTTTTCCATATTCCAAGCTTGCCTGCTGCACTGGGGACATCACATGCATGTGCGAGTCGTGAAAATCATAAAAATAAATCGAATAATTATTTGATTGTTGGATTTTAAATCAGCGGGGTTGAGGCATCAAAAGTAACTAAGCTGTTTTATAGATTGTAATATTATTGAAAGCTTATTAGTAATTAGTTACACTACTAGTTACTGCAAAATGTAATATTATTACAGTAACTAAGTTACTAGTAACTAGTTACTTCCCAACACTGACCCTGAGACTCTCAAGCAAGAAGCACAAATCAAGCTCTCAGCATCACAGGCAGATCCTACAATAGGTCTAATGAGACTCAATCCAGTGTAATCTTTATGAGAATTATAATTTACACAAGAGCTCAAATGTGTACCTGCGCGTACTCTGGTCCAGGGGTCACATTCAGCCCCGTTGCAGCCATGTATGTGCTGCCAATCGTTTTGATCTTCTCCACGCCACTGAATTTGGGTTTTGACAGCAACTGTTGTAAACAAAAGAATTAAGAAGAGATGTTAATATATTTGATCTCGGCAGACTAGATCTCATTTCATTCAACTGTGTCGCATTTACCTTGTTAACTTATCCACATATAAGCCCTGTTATCTTTGTCTTTGGTTGCTGGTTTATTGTTTTCTGTTGCTCAGTTTTGCCCTGATTTGGATTACGAGGTTTGTTTTTGAATTCTTTAATAAATGCTGCACTTGGATCTTCTTGTTTTGGAGTTTTCCGTGATATATTTTGCTTCAGCTGCATAGCGAGTATAGACTTCATACTGCCCATTCTACACTCTTTATTGGCATCAGTGGTTTATCTGAAGAAAACTTTAAAAATTATTTTATTAATTACTCACCCTCATGTTGTTTCAAACTCGTAAGACCTTTGTTCATCTTCAGAATACAAATGAAGATATTTTTTATGAAATCCAATAGATCCATACACAGCAAGGGAACTACCACGTTCAAGGTCAAGAAAGGTACCAAGAATATCGACAAAATAGTCTGTGACATCAGTGTTTCAACCATAATTTTATGAAGCTATGAGAATAATTGTTGTGTGCAACCCCCCCCCCCCCAAATTACAACTTTAATCAACTATTCTTCTCCCCTGAGTCACCCTCTGCCTTCATTACGGAGAGTATCACGACGCATGCGGGTGCTTTCCTCTCTGTGTAATCTACATCTGCAGCAGCATGCACACACGCTGTTTACATGCAGCTCAAAGCACGCGCATGTGTTGTGGTACTCCAAAAATTTCGCTAGGGTGATGTGGAGGAGAAGAATCGTTAAATAAAGTCGTTATTTCGTTTTTTTGTGCACAAAAAGTATTCTCATAGCTTCATAAAATTATAGTTGAACCACTGATGTCACATGGACCATTTTAAATGTTCTTGGTACCTTTCTGGGTCATGAACATGGTAGGACCCTTACTCTCTATGGAGGATCAGAAAGCTCTTGAATTTCATCAAAAAAAATCTTAATTTGTGTTCTGAAAATGAAGGAAGATGATGTCTTATGGGTTTAGAACAACATGAGGGTGAGTAATTAATGACAGAATTTTCAATTTTGGGTGAACTTTCCCTTTAACATCCATGGAACCTTGTAACTATGCAGAAGGTTCTTTATAATGGAAAAAAGTTATTTAGATCATTACAATGTTCTTCACACTAAGAACAAATGGCTTTTTTAAAAGGGACATAGGATGCAAAATTCACTTTTACTTGGTGTTTGCATATAAATGTGTCTTAGCAGTGTGTGGACACACACAACCACCCCACAAAGATAAATCCATTCACTTCTTTTTTTTTTTTTGCCCAAAAACCTAAACAGTCTCAATAATCAAGCCCACGACTGCTGACGGACTGTCCTGTATTAGCATATTTCCACCCTCAGCCAGTTGTAAGTTGTCTGCCATTTTCTCCGCACTTGAAAAGCTGTAGCGACGACAACGTTTCAATGTAAGCAATGCAGGTGTTTTGTAGTTGGATGTAAAAGTTAATAAAACAGTCTTCATTTTCTCCCGACATCAAAGCCACAGAGGAAGCAGTGCATTAGTTTTGTTTTTGATGGTAACTTGCCACCGAATACACAAAAAAACAGAAGAGAGGTGTGGGGTGAGCAGTAGCTCATTATCATTTAAAGAGACATGTACCGAAATGGGTCACTGTGAACAGAGCTGTTTTTGACAAGGTAAAAAAGGGTGTTGATTTACATGACCATTAAGGAATTTTAACCAAAGTATATTGCAAACATTTCACGAAGACCCGAAACAATCATACCAACTTCTGGAAAATGGGAATCCGCTGGCCCCTCTTTAGAACTGCTCACTGTGAAAGGTTCTTTGGGGAACCCAAAATGGTTCTTCTATGACACTGCTGTGATTACGCCCCTTTGTAACCTTTATTTGTAAGAGCGTAGACACACAGACACACTGCTGTGAGCATGTAATATTCACTGCTGCTGCAAAAATATGCTTACATAAATCCCGTACAAGAACTAGACAGGTGGAGCTAGGGGAGGTGGAGGGTTTTAGAGGAACTCTGATAGTGCTGAATGACCATCTTACAGCGAACACTGAACCATACTATTTAAATGTTAAACAAGCAATCTTACTGGCTGCAGAATCAGCAGAGGCCAATCAGCTTGTGCCTGCAGCCTTTAAAAAGAATCAAAACTAGTATGATGTACATTTATATAAGTACAACTCTGCGGCCGTTATTTGATCCTTTGTTAGGACCTGCCCCCCTTTTTACTGTTACTATGTCAAGCTTTTAAACTAACACTTAGTTCTGCTATTAAAGTAATAATTACTTAATTGCTCTTATCTCAAAAGCCAGACTTTTGACTAGTCTGATCCACTTTTCTGCTTATTCTAGCCAAGAACCGCCCACCTTAACTGGAAGAGACTGTCTAATCATCACATAAAGCAACCAGAGTTCATTTGATTTTGATATGCCATTTATGGGTAGATTAATCTGAAACTGCCGATACCACAAAGACTATTTTTTAAAAGGCATAAGTTTTCTCTATGCAACTTTTAACATAAAGTGCTATTTTTAGATAACTTATGAAATATTCTGTTAAAAACTATCCAAAGGACCTAAGCAGGCGTACATTGCATAATATCAGTTGCTTATCTGGGAAGGATCAAGTTATTGCAGATTGCATTTATATCTTCACAAGTACTTTAGTGTAGCTTTTTACAGCATCTGAAATCAACATGGGGTTGTGTCTGTGAGTTTACCTCATCAAAATCTGCTATAATCTCATTAAGGAGCCTAAGACACTCCAATCCCTCCTTATTAACGTCAGATTCTGTGTAAAATTCCTTGAAGTCTGGAATGGAGGCGAACATCACACACACCAGATCGTATGACTGATGGTAAAGATCCTGTCGAAAATACAGCATACAAAAATATATCTGGTGATAAAGACACAAATAGAAGCCTTTTAACTGGTGTTTTCAGACATTTGCATGCCACTCACTTCATTTTTCCAGTTTCGCCCCAGGAAATGTTCTGCTACATGGGCAGGAAGTACGTTCTCCAAAAGCACCCGGTTCAGGTTCTCCATGGTCTCAATCTCCTCACACTCCTTCTTAAACTTGTTCCTCCAGAGGAAGTCTAACCTACAGTAATATTCATTCTGTTACAAGAGGACACAGAGGTAAAGAGATGGTCCACATCTGATCACCGTATGTGGCTTTCAGTATGACAAAGAAAGCAGAATCAAAAGCACACAAGGACAGTTCATCTTATATTTTTATGGATTTTTCTTGCATAAAGGGCAGCTATCATGAAAAATAGCTTCGGTTTTATCTGAGTTGTAGCTTTTTTGTTAAAGCAGACATTCATCATGAAAAAGTTTTCTTGAATCAGTGGAAATGGCACATTGAAAGGCATTAAGCATGCACTGATAGTCTTTCTCACTCAGTCTATATTTGCTTTTACTTATTTTTGTCTGGTTCATTGCTTTGTAGAAAATCAGCCATCGGCTTACCTATCACCTGATCAACCCAAACACTGCATTACTTATAAATGAATTCACCTAACTGCACATTTTAAATACAGAGTTCATCAGACAGGCCTATTATCTAGGGACAAATAACCTCTCGCAACAGAATTAAAAGCACAGTGAAAAAAATCAATTCTGACCTATGGCCGACCTGTAGAGATACTGAAAAGGTTTCAATACAGACTGCAAAACATACAATTCTATCCATATTTTACTGTGGAAAAGCTATTTATTATAGTGGTATTTATTAATTTGAAGGAACACTTTATGGGATTGTGCAGCCAGAGGCTGATGAGTGCTGATTATAACTGAAGCCAAAGAAATTGGAAACATATTTGTGCTGCCACAAATCTTTGAGCTTAATTGTAAAATGACTTCTGAAAAGTTCACATTTCAAGGTGTGATGTGACTGTTTCAAGATTAGACTGACATCTATTATTAAAATGTCATTGGATTAACATCCAGGGATCTTTTACAATTGAATCAACTGAATAACTTTAATTAAAGGAAAGTACTACTTAAGTAAAGCTCATTCTGCCAAATACCACTCAATAATGATGCACTTACAATGGTTGTGCATTCTGGAGGTGTAAAAGGTAGAAATGTGATGCTTTTCTTTTTGTTCAAAGGTCTTTATTCCATTAAAATGTGTTATATGTGCGGAGTAAATTAGTTTAAATTGTCATTTCAGTGGTGACACTAAAACTTCATGCATCACCGATGTCAATTCTGTAGGTGTATTTTTCTCTCCAAGTACCTCCAAGATCTCCAAATTAAAGTGAATCTTAAAGGAATAGTTCAACCAAAAATGAAAATAGACTCACCCTCAGTTCATGCAAGATGTAGATGGGTTTGCTTCTTCATGGGAAGAGATTTATAGAAACGTAGCATTACATCACTTGCTCACCAATGGATCCTCTGCAGTGAATTGGCGCCGTCAGAATGAGAGTCCAAACAGCTGATAAAACATCACAATAACCCACAAGCAATCCACACTCCACCAATTAACATCTTTTGAAGTGAAAAGATCCATGTTTGTAAGGTCTTTAGAAATGAAAAGCTGCATGGTTATAATAAACAAATCCATCATTAAGGCATTATCACTTCTGGTCCAAAATACCAGTCCATAATCCATCATAACGCTTCCTACAATGAAAAAGTCCATCCTCTGTTGTTCTCTCACATTTAGAGTTGTTTTGGACGGTTTTTGCTTATAAACGGTGCTTGATCTGTGCATAACTCTCCTGATTCAGAATAGATGACTTTTTCACTTGAAAAAAAACTATATTATGGACAGAGGACTGTTAAAAACATCTTAATGATGAATTTGTTTCTTTCAAATATGGAGCTTTTCACTTCAATATAAGTTAATTGATGGACTGGAGTGATGTGGATTACTTGTAGATTATTGTAATGTATTTATCAGATGTGTGGACTCTCATTCTGACGGCACCCATTCATTGCAGTGAATCCATTGGTGAGCTGTTAAATGCTAAATTTCTCCAAATCTGTTCTGATGAAGAAACAAACTCACCTACATCATGGATGGCCTGAGGATGAATACATTTTCAGCAAATTTAGATTTTGGGGTGCACTATTCCTCTGAATTGTCACATATGGATCAGTGGATCTCACTACGAATAATTTAGCACAACTCTTTAGACGAACCGCTTAATAACAAACAGCAAGTATGATAGCAGTGTTAAAACTACAGATTTCAGAGTGAAAGAGACTCACCTGTCTGGCCAGCACAAGCAAAGTGACGAAGAAAATGAACAATGACACAGAGCCCATGGTCTTCAAATCTTTAAGAACACCCGGCCTGAGGGGGAACAGACAGAAACATACATTTTAAAAGTCAAGAGAACACAAAAATGAAAAAAATATATATATTATTGTGTCTAGCAGTGTCACACATTCAGCCCGGTCTAACCATATTCAGATTCATTATGTCATAGGCATGTTGTAAACTGTCATAATATTGCACGGGCAGTTGCAGTGGCCAATTTGACCCATTGCTTAATCTTAATCCATTCAGAAATGCTTAATGAAGGCAAGGAAAGGGGGAAAACAATAAAAGAAACAAAGAAAGAATAATACCACCACAAGAAAAAAAAAAAAATTTTATGAGAGAAATGCAATATAGGCTGTTTAAATCGTTTTTTTTTGTCCTACACTGTCAAGTCCTCCGAAAAGACTAATCCAAACAAAGCCTGCCATCTCAGCAGCAGCACCTGTCACTCATAATCCCTGAAGATACTGAGAGACCTACTGGACAAGATTGACTCCACACAGTTACCAAATGTATCTATGTGGTGCAATTCTTCATTCTTTTACTGTGTGTGTGCAGTGGAAATGCTAAAGAAGTGTCATCTACAAATAAATAAATCTATAGATTTTTTTGGGGGGCACATTATGTGGGAGCATATGGGAGTCCAGTACCGGTTTGGATGCTTGGTCTTGTAGAGGGCCATGCTGTAGTCATCCAGTATGGAGGCATGGGTCTGAAGAATGATGATATTATAACCCACTACAGCAGCAAGCATAATTATCATCTTCAGCTCATAGTTTATCCTCAGGAACACGGAGCATGAGATCAATCCCAGGATGCAGCTGTAAATGAAATACTGCCGGGGCAGAGACAGACAGTCAGATGTTAGTTACATCTGTACATTCATCAGGGCAAATCAGTATCAATGAAAAGAGAACTATGAAGCTTGGATTCAAATCCTAAGTATTTAATCACAGAAGCCTGAAATATTACAAAATAGGTTTTTACTAAGAAATGAAAAAAGTCATATACACCAAGAGTCTTTTTTCTAAACCAATGTACTGTATCATTCTAGGAAAACGCTTGAGGATGTTTTTGTCCACTATCTTGATATCTGTAGAGATCTACAGATCTACAGTATATAGTTCTCTCAGTGCATAACTATATTTTCCAGTATATTTTTCAGCTGTGACTTTTCACTACAGAGTCACCATACACAATCACGCACAGTATAAAGTGACTTATTATATACTGATGCAAGCGTGAGACAAATTGGTTTTTCTCATGACACTCATAATTCACAGCAAGTCTGCTCTGACAGATACAAATAAAAAATTAAACCAACATCTCAACAGAGGATTTACAATATGTTTTCATGTGGGTCTGTAAATAAAAGTTTTTCAGTTCACTCTTTTCTGAGAAGCAAACTACCGAGATTTGTGGGCAAAAGGCATGAGATGGGATTTGTTGCAACTTACTGGCAAGTAGAACTTGTTGTTTGAGGAGTCTGTGGTTTGACCATACTGACCATCCATACTGCTGTTGGAAATGTTGAGTGGAGGTGATGCTACCATCCTGTCTCCATCTAAGAAGAACTTAAAACCCAACAGATGGAGAAAACTAAATTTAGAGCATTACAGCAGAAAGACACCATAATTCTTAGCTAAACACATCTGTAGCATTTTGTAACACATATGTTTCGTAGAAGTTCATAACACTTTTTTTTACACAAGTGCAAAATTCAACAAAAATGAATGAGCTGCAAGCAGATGGGAAAAGCAGAGGCCAATGACCAATTGCCACCTTTGGCATAATAGAAGCTTCTGTGGATACGGTTTTTGTACAGTTGGTGCAGTATTTAATTGAGAAGATGCTGAGATGTTTGAAGCATATTGATCTGTGGTGTATGTGACTGCTTACGTGTGTTTATTATAGAAATACAGTGAACAAAGAATGTTTTGACACTTAAGCCACAATTACAAATGTGTGGCTGTCAATGCAAGAGAACAAAATATCAAAGTTCTAACAAGCCCAGCTGAACAGTGTAACACTTGATCGTAGAGGCGTGAAACTAAAACCCCAAGTATTCACTCACATTCCTCTTGTCTTTCTTTCACGCAGGGACAACCAATCACTTGAGCTCAGGGATAACATCATTCGATTCATACCGCAATGATTAATCCAACCAGACAGCTGACACTAATTCTACTCTGCCCTTTACTGTCAACACCACAGATTCCACAGCTAAAGCCCTCCAACTTAGCCAAAAACTGGTGACTGATTTATCAGCCAAGTGTCTAAATGAATGTGTCACGTAATATATTTTGTAAATACTAATAGGTTTATGTGTGCTAGGAATGAAAATTGTGCACCATTTAACAAAGAAGGTAACTGGCCTTTATGTCACCAGTCTTGTGTCACATTAACTATCTGCGAGGTTCTTCAGGGTTTGGTACTTGGTCCTCTTCTATTTTCTATATACACAAAACTGGGACTTCTAACATGGCTTTAATAGTGTAATATTATTTGGGGAAAATATACTCTTTGACATTGGTCTTTTAGGTCACAAGAGGTTTGAGAAACTAGGCAAGAGCAAGATTTTAGTATTACCATTATTTCTAAAGAGTTCCCTGAATTACTGAACCATAAAGCCAATATTGGCATAACCGTAACCAAAGCAAGCACAGAATATTTCTCTTATTGAACATGCTCAATAATAACAAATTATATTTGAATCTAACAAATGTCAGTCATTTTAAAAGCAGTCCAATCTAGCTGATAGACCAGGTATTAAGTAGTAGAGATGCTCACCATGTTGAACACGGCCATGACTAGGATGAGTGCAGTGGTTGCCATGGTGAGCGCAAGTCTTATCCAGGGCTTGTTGGTGATGACTTTAGAGGAGCCGTGGAGCCAGGGCATTGTGCAGGAGGCTGCTTTGCCCCATTGCTACGGCAACAAGAGAAAATAAAAAAACAAAACAAGCTTAACTCCCACCAACTTCATTAGCATATCTGCTTCTATTCCAAATGCTCAAGGTTATGATTGTGCCCCACAAGTCAGAGACACATTAATAAACATAACTGAGTGAATATATTACAAACTAAGCCTTCTATATCAACTTGAAAGAGGAAGCCAACATGAAACGTCATTCACAATCCACTTTACTTCCATAATTTCCATAAAAATGCAATTGACTAAATTAAGGACTTATTCCCTTCTGAAATAAAGCTGGTACAGTTTTTCTCCCTCTGTAGAGTCTGACCCTCATTGGAACCCAAAAGTGATTTAATTGGCTACTTTTCCCATTGTTTTGTGTTTTAAATTATTGTCAATAAGATTACCGTTTAACATAATAGCTTAGCATACCACTATTTGCCGGCAACCAATTTTTGAGGCTTTTGAAAGATAAGTGAAGGCCAAAAGGGACCAACGTGGCTGTTTTGCCAGAGAAAACAGGGGGTTTTGGAATGACATGAGGGTGAGTAAATAGTGATAGAATTTTCATTTTTTAATAAACTATCCGTTCAAGCAAAATAAACTATCCGTTCAAGCAAAATTTAAACTGAATGAAAAAAGATCAAGCCCCTGCCTGAGTGTCACTTTAAAAAAAAATCTTAAATAGGACTTTGTGGCCTCGATGAAACTGAGATCTGTTTGTAAAATTCCACCTTGTACTGATTGCGGTACTAATGTAATGTGTGTAGAGGCCATATTACTTTTATTGACTCAGTTTATGCTACATTGTCAGGATGAGTATTAAAGTGCCCCTATTATGGATTTTTGAAAATGACCTTTCATGCAGTGTGTAACACAGCTGTAAGCGAATGAAAACATCCTGCAAAGTTTGAAATCTTAAATTGCATCGTGTATAAAGTTATTGTCTGGCAAACGAAAGAGTACTCAGAGTAAAAACAAGTGTTTTAAAAACGAATCTTTAGCTTTCAGTACGTCAAAGTGAAACAAGCCGCCGAAGGCAGCATTTTTCAGTTTTCGGATGCAGCCGCAAAGACGCTTGCTGCAAAGGGGAAAATCTATGAAAATCAATGCTGTAATATTTTCAAGAGAATATTATTGCAAAAGAAAAATCTAATTTTGAAAAAAAGTAAGTTTGAGAAAAAATAATGTGCCTTTTGTAAACAAAAATAAAGAATTGCAAAATAAAATGAAGTATTGCAAAATAATTTTGCAAACAAAAATAAAGAATTACAAAAGAAAATTAAGTATTGTGAGAAGAAAATAAGTTTTGCAAATAAAAATAAAGTATTGCAAAATATATATGAAACCGAGCAAAAGCAATGATTTTGCAATACATATTTCCCATGGCCACATCTACTAATTTATTTGCAACGCTGCTTTTATTTTGCGTTTCAGTCAAGTTTGAGCTTGCGATACCGATTTTTCTTTTGCGCTTCACGTTTCTGTGCATCTCACTTTTTGGCACTGTTTTGACATGGGGGCGGAGTCAAGGACGGGGGCGTGTACAACAGGCATGGCCACGCCTCCCTGGAAGTGACGTCATCGGCCCAAGATGCAGATCACAGCTGATCCATGCACTGTCATTGAGCAGAGGCATGCGGGTGGATCGTTTTATCACTAGCTTTAAAACATGCATGTTTTAATTTTATTAACTTTGTTAACAAATGCATATGTATATTAGCAGCGTTTGCTCAAGTTAAAGAAGTTGTTAATATGAACATCTGCTGTTTATTTCTCTCAATGTGCACACTTTTATAGCATTAAAATGTGTATCGTTTCATTTGGTTAACTAAATGCTTGTTTAAAATCTCTTAAACTGTGGGAGGATGCCAGCACACAGCATTCTTTGTTTACATTAGTTCAGAGTTACTGCTAGTTTTAATGTAAAAGAATGCAATTAACTTCATAAACTATGCATCATTAAAAAGGTCTTTATAAAAACACTTTATAAAAACACTTTAATTTAGTGTTTTTTGACCTTGCATGCATGTCAACCTATTGTTGAGCACACCCAAAACCAAAATATGAACCTTTCATTACCCATAATACGGACACTTTAATGGAGCTGCAGTGGAACAGCATTTTACAAAACACTTAACCTAGACCCGGTGCAAGAATGCTTTGGGCTTAAATAAAAAATAAGTAAAAGAGGCAGAGGAGCTAAACAAAAAAAACCCTCTCACCAGTCAATCATGCATTAGTTACATCATCTATATAAAAATAGCTTTCAGTGTTTAAACACAGCACTTCTACTGGATAACCTTAACCCCTCTTTTATATTTGTAAATCTGTGGGCCGAATGTGAACTCTAACATCAGATAAATGAGAAACAAAACTGAGAATGCCTCTTAACTAAATTCCATAGAGATCCAGGCACTTATGAATTTGACAGTTGTCTGTGAAACCCACAGGGAGTCCTACCATATAAGAAACTCAAAATGTGAGTGGCAGAGCTTTATAAAAATGGCCCTCACACACGCAATCCCCAAACCCATGAGGACTTGAGTTTACTGCATGAAAAAGAGACAACAAACAGCTCAGTAAAAAGTATTATTACTCAAGCTGCATTTCTTTTGACACAAAAACAGAAAAAAAAAGGTTTTTGGACTAACGCAATGTCACCATTCAGTGTGGCCTATTTCTTTTATCATCATGAATTCTGAATCTTCATCTGAAAGTGTTTGGTTAATTAATTGACAAATCAAGTCGAGCTGGTGGGTGAACAGCGTAAAAACCCTTCAAGTTCTTTGGAAGGTCATATTTTCTAAAAATATATAAAAAATTGATGCCTCAATATACAGAAAAAACGGTTACGTTGATTATAGTAGGAATTCCATTGAGTGTATAAGGTTCAATCTATCAAGGTCCACCACCCTCCCCCCAAAAATTTTATTTTTCATACAGAAATTGAAGCCTATTTTTAAATCTAATTATTATAGCATTGTGACGTTTTTGCATTATGACCCCAAATTCTAATGAGAATTTTTCAGCATTCTCAAAGGTCATACGCAATAGATTCTCAGTACTGAAATACAGAAATACTATAATACAACGATTTTGCAGTTTAAAAGAAAAATAAATGTAATTAAAAATGAATGCAGAACAACAAAAACTAACATGATGCACACTGCTTTCAAAGTTTGGGAATGGTAAGATTTTTACATGTTTTTGAAAGAGGTCTCTTATGCTCAAAAAGTAAAATGATATATTTTTTAAACAAAAAGTCTTACTGAACAGTAGTGAATAAATATAATTTAAATAACATTTGTTTGAAAATAAGGTTAAAATACAGTAAACCTTAACGGTTATAAAAATTGGCTTAATTTTCTTCTGATTTTGGGGTGGAATATGACCAGAACATGTTCTTTCAGATTTCCAGATTTTCCATGAGTGAATCTACTGGCCTTTGAATATTGAATAAGCCATTTCGCTCTAAGCTTTCATAATATATTAAGAAAGAAAGGGCAGGAGAAAGAAAATAGAGAGAGACATACAGCTGACATTTACTTAAGCCATTTATGTTTCACAGGTCCAAAGTAGCTGGTAATTTGATTATAGACGATGCTCTCTAAGAGCAGAGAAAGAGTCTTGTTCCTTGGTTAAAACAAGGAAATTGCAATCTTGTTTTGATATGGTGTTTTTTCCTCCCGGTATGGCATTTTCTCTAACAAGATGAGGGTCTCAAATGTGCGGAAACCTTTATTAAATGGCATTTCAGTACACAGTTATTTCCTCCATGGAAAATGGAAAAATATGTAACATGTCAACATCTGACTAGACTGAACAGACAAGCCAACCTGCCTCATTCACTGGCAATTTACTGTAAAAGAAAGCTACTTCATATTTACTTCTACAATTGCGAACACCACTTACCAGTATGTGACCAGCAAAACAAATGGCGAGGATCAAGGCGAGCAGCAGGAAGGCCATTCCGAATGAAACTCCAAGGACGGTGGTTCTGTGAGAGACAAAATCATCAGAGTAACTCCAAAGCTTATGTATTCATCATCTGTGTATGCCTGCTATAGTTTGTGTCTCACATGAACATCCAATCTTAGCACAGCACTACTATGCCATTGTTACCGGGTTTTGTTTCATTGCTGTCACGAAAGATGAGGTCGAGGACTCAGTGCAGAGGAAATCAGGTTTTTAAATAACAAAACAAAACAAAGAACAAAAACAACCCGAAGGGAAAAACAGCACAGGCAGAAGACTGGTGCACAGTCAACATAACCACACCTATCAAAGATACAGGAAACTACATGACTAGGATTACGATCAGCACAGGACTAGACACAAGGAGACTATGTAGGAAAACAAACGTGTTAGACACAGCTGGCCACTGAAACATGATTAAGTAACGAGAGGGAGGGGACAAGACAATCGACATGGGAGACATGGCACCAACAGAACAACAAGCCATGTGCTCACACAGAGACATCTGGTGCCAGCCTGGGCACACCAGCCGACCGTGACATAACCCCCCTTTAAGGAGCGGATCCCAGACCTCCACACACACTAAACAGAAAAAAGTCTGGGAAGGAGGTGGGCCAGCCCGTGGAGTGGAAAGAGGCCTGGAGCAAATGGCACACAGGGGTGCCAGGGTGGGGCGGCCCTGGAGCAGGCTCTGTGGGTTCCCAGAACCGAGCGGGGTCCAACCGGAGTGGACTGCGTGGGCTCCCGAACGGAGCGGGCTCTGGAGTTGACTTCCGTCGCTCCCGGACCGGAAATGCGTGGGCTCCCGGACCAGCGGACGCGTGGTCTCCCGGAACGGAGCGGACTGCGTGTCTCCCGGAACGGACGGACTGCGTGGGCTCCGAACGGAGCGGACTTGCGTGGGCTCCCGGATCGGAGCGGGCTCTGGAGCGGACTCCGTGGGCTGGAAACGGAGCGGACTGCGTGGGCTTCCCGGACCGGAGCGGATTGCGTGGGCTCCCGGACCGGAGCACTGCGTGGGCTCCCGGACCGGCGCGACTGCGGGGCTCCAGGACCGGAGCGAATGCTGGCTCCCGGACCGGACGGAATGCGTGGGCTCCCGGACGGAGCGGAATGCGTGGGCACCCGGACCGGAGCAATGCGTGGCTCAATCGAGCGGAATGCGTGGGCTCCCGGACCGAGCGAATGCGTGGGGCTCCCGGACCGGAGCGGAATGCGTGGGCTCCCGGACCGGAGCGGACTCGTGGGCTCACGGGGCGGAGCGACTCTGGAGCGGACGCAATGGCTCCCAACGGAGCGGGCTCTGGAGCGGACTTGGCTCCCGAACGAGCGGGCTCTGAGCGGACTCCGTGGGCGAGCGGATTGGGAGTGGATCTCTGTGACGGCCACCATGCCTCCTTACCACCGGGTGGAGTTCACTGGAGACATGCCGGCTGCCCGTACCGACCTCTAGTGGATCATCAGCTTGCATACCAGCCTCAGAATCCCGGGTGCACATGCACTTCAAAGACTGCGCACTAGGGCAACCGCATCGCCGTCTGTGGCCGCCACTGAAGGACTGTAGCTTCGTCGCCCACCACCTGGGCTGGAACGTGCCAAGACTCCACAATTGCCCAATTCAGGTGTCCAGCCCCCTCATTCCTCCACCAGCTGAGGGCCTCATCCAGAGCACTGTGAAAAGGTCTTTGAGGGGCCGCTCGTTGTACCCTAACCCCTCAGCTCACACGCTGACTCTAGGCAAACCTCCTCACGTCATTGCCCTGCTGACGGCAGGAGTCAGGGCCTTAAAACTGGAGGATGCGTTTGTATAGGGGGCTGGAGATAGTGGCGGGTGGTGGGCGGTCCAAACCTCTCCTCTGCGATGTCCTCATCTTGGCTGTCTTCTGTCACGAATATGAGTCGATGCTCAAGTGCAGAGGAAAATCAGGGGTTTTTAATAACAAAACAAACAAAGAACAAAACCACCCTGAAGGGAAAACAGGCAGGCAGGCAGAAGACTGGTGCACAGTCAACATAACACACTCTATCAAAGTACAGGAAACTCACATGACTTGGACAACGGATTCAGCACAGGACCAGACACAAGGATACTATGTAAGGAAACAAACAGGAGACACAGCTGACCACGAACAATGATTAAGACAGAAGGGAGGGGACAGACAATCGACATGGGAGCACAAGGCACCAACAAGACAACAAGCATGTGCTCAACACAGAGACATCTGTGGCCAGCTGGGCACAACCAGCAGACCGTGCAATTGCAAGGTCATTGCTTCTTGCTTCAGGTCAAAATAGCCCACAAATCCGGCAACAAGACATTTTGCTCTTGAGATACATTCCACATCAGTGTTATTTTTGTATCATTTATATACTACTACATTATTTATTAATATTTTCATGTTTTTATTTTCAGTTTTCACTTTATAATTATTGTAAGTTTTAGTAATTTAATGTTTAAAAAAATGTGGCTTTACATAATAAAAAATATAAATTTAGCGATTCACTATTTCATAGTGTCTATTTACACTAAGTGCTACTAGCCTGCCTTGTTTGCAAAGCCTTTTGCAAAGTCAAAGCACTTTTTTCAGATTTTTGCGGCATAAAATGACTGATTTTGCTGCGGCTTGTCTCCAAATTTGAGGTGATATTTGCAGCATTTCTTATTGTTTTGCTGTGAAAATATACCATGGACAACATTCTTCTAACATTGTTATAGCATTTCTGACTTCGAGGATCATCATAGGGCTCCAAACTAACATTTGAGGACACCAGTGCTTTCAAGTTCTACAGAATCAGCACCTGACAGTAAAGCACTCACCCTAATCGCACATGTACATCTCAACAATGTCTATTTGAGGTCTGCATTTACAGGTGCATCTCAATCATTAGTGTCGTGGAAAAGTTCATTTATTCCAGTACTTCAACTCAAATGTGAAACTCGTGTATTATATAAATTCAATTCACACAGACTGAAGTAGTTAAGTTTTGGTTCTTTTAATTGTGAATATGTGGCTCACATTTAAACCACCAATTAATGTCTCAAACAAATTAGAATATGTGTGAATGCCAATCAGCTAATTCAAAACACCTGCAAAGGTTTTGAGCCTTCAAAATGGTCTCTCGTTTGGTTCACTAGGCTGCAACAATCATGGGGAAGACTGCTGATCTGACAGTGTCCAGAAGACAATCATTGACAACCCTTCACAAGGAGGGTAAGCCACAAACATTCATTGCAATAAGCGGCTGTTTCCACAGAGAGTGCCGTATCCAAGATGTAAACACAAATTGAGTAAGGAAAAATATGCACAACCGACAACATCGTACATAAGAAGATCACATCATGTACATAAGCAAGATGTATTTATAGGGTGTTTGCTCATCTGCAATACGTCTCTAAGATGTTTCCTGTCAGATGTCAAATAGACATTTATTAGAAAGCATGCAAAACTGCTTCTGAGACGTTTATCAGATTACAAGGCAGATGTTTCAGATCCTTAGCAGACGTCTTACATATTTACTTGTCCTGTCTGGGTAGTTGAGATGCAGATACAATTTACTTTTATCACTGTCATTCTTAATGTCTTAAAATAATTTGATAAAAAAAATAAAATATAATAATATATATAGGGAGTGTAAATTGCTAATAAGCCTATAAGTCTCTGCAGCCATATAGTGATCATTTAATGTCCTTTTTATTTTTAAATAAGTGTTTGCTTTCTTACATTATGAAACTTTTAGTTTTATAAATGGAGGCAACCTATGAAGGATGAACAAATAATGTCATCACATTAAAATAACTTTCAAATTTGGTAATACTTAAAGCTTTGAAGTGCTGGGAAAAGTTGTGTGAAGCATTTAAAAACACTTGAAAACATTAGAACATTTCTGCCACAATTTGTTCCTGTAGTTATGTTAAATCCATGGTGAATGGTGGAGATTTGTGTTTATTGAACAATGTTTTTCCTGGTTTCCACATATCCCTAGCTTTAATAGAATTATGTGACGAATTTGAATGCTTCTCTCAAGATTTGACAAAGATTTTGTTGATTCTGTGGCGAATTCGACTACTTTCTTCACTGTATCTCCCAGCGCTGTGTATAACGATGTCGCGTAATCGAGAGCAGCCCGCGGCTCCGGCCCGATCAGATAAACGGTCTGCGCCTCATAGCTCAAACGGGTAGCATGGATTCGTTCCGCTTTCAGTCCATTTGGTCCAATGTAGCTCTTGTAAATCGGGCATGATGAGAACGCAAAGCTGTTCATTCCATTTTTCAAACTGAGAAATAACCTTTCTTTGACTGAATGCGTATTGCGATGACATCACGGGACACGTCTAAGCCCAAAATCTGCGGCAATTACGAAAATGTGCGATAAATTCAGCGATCGCAGAATCGCTAAATCCTGGAGGGACTGGCAAAAGCTATTTACACTAACTTCGCCCACCAACGTGTTGTAGGGCTAGTCAACATTACAAAAGATGGCTGTCAAACAACAGCTCCAGAGGTAAAACACATAGCGCAGACTTTTTGACGCTATCGACACGAGTTCGAATCCATCCGTCTTTTGCTGAATTCGTTCTTCTCTTTTCACACCTCATATCACATCGGAAAGACATTTATTTTCAATAAAAATCAAGGAAAATATACTACAAATTTTATAATGAAGCATTGGGTAGGGCTAGGGTAGGTGTATGGAGGGCTTTATTGTTCCAATAAGTCAGCACTCAATATGTTGTTATTATTGCATACTGTTTTATAATGTATTACAATACAGAGGTGCAGATATTTGCAATATAGGCTTATTGGAAATATGTGCCTCTACCTACATTTCTGCAAAACTCAAAAAACGTACTATACATATGAATCTATGCAGTTTCCAGTTGAAATGAACACTAGAGGCAGTAAAACTTGCACAACTTTTATTCCTTTTCACACAAAGTATGATTTGCAGGTCCACAGTTTTGATTAATAAAGCCTAATTTTTGCATAATTACTTGAGGAATGTTATGTTATAAATTCTAAACAATTTAAACATGCTGCGACATTTGAAAACCTATTTATTTGAAGTTTAGCGTCACATATCCAGCTTCATATGCATGAGTTTTCTATCTCGGTTTTCTATAGGTTTGCTCGGTAGCTCACGCGATACAGCATTGCATTTCAGTTATGAAGAGCTTTGATACGAACCCCGTAAAACCACGGTTCAACAAAAAAGCTAAATTCCACATAAGGAAGTTAAAATAGCACGGCTGCATCAACAAATTCATTTTTATATCACTTTCGCATTTGTTAACACTATCGGGTAGGTTTATGGTTGGGTTTGGTGTAGGGGATATTGCCAACATGATAGAGCATTAACTTTTAGCGACACTCAGATATATGAATTATGAACCACCGCAATACGTACCTCAAGCAACGTAATACGAACACAGCAATTGCAAAACCCTCGTTTTAGTGCCACTTCACTTTGAAACTGCAGCGAAAAGTGCAGTAAGGTATAACGGTGCTGCAGGAATGTGTTTGGAGGCATGCATTTCGAATGAGCCTGGGTTGAATATTTGCCACTATTTGCAATACGTAGTACAAATTGCAGAAAATGGAAGCTATAGCTATTTGCACTCAGTATAAATAGAATCAATTGCTATTAGCACTTAGTGTAAATAGCATCTCTCGCTATTGCCAAATTATTTCAGTTTGGTTACATTTTTTCAATCATCTGTAAGCTAAGAAATCTATTACATTTTATTTTAACTTTAATTTAAGTAGTTTTAGTAATTTAACTTAAAACTTAAAGTTGCTAAGGCAGCATTCACATTTTACAAGTTTTTTCTCTAATATTTGGGGAAGTCATGGCCTAATAGTTAAGAGAGGTATAGGTAAATAGGTAATCGAAAGGTTGCGAATTCGAGTCTCGGTCCGGCAGGAATTGTAGGTGGGGGGAGTGAATGTACAGCGCTCTCTCCATCCTCAATACCACGACTGAGGTGGCCTTGAGCAAGGCACCGAACCCCAACTGCTCCAGGTGTGTGTTCACGGTGTGTGTGTGTTCACTGCTGTGTGTGTGCACCTTGGATGGGTTAAACGCAGAGCACAAATTCCGAGTATGGGTCACCATACTTGGTCGTATGTCATGTCACTTTGTCATATTTATGTTTTTATTTTGCTTTAATTGTAGTAATTTAAACACGTCAACTTTAAGAAACTGTATGTATTATCAGAATAATTTTGAGTTTAAAAGTGATTCTGATGGTACATTGACTTCAAATAAGACAAATGTCTTCTGTTTCTTTGCTGTGTAAGTTTGGTGAGCAGGTATGAAATTACATCTTATAATATTTATATTTTATTTTAGCTTTCCAGCAAAACAATAGTTTTAGTTTTAGTTAACGGATGCTTCTTCAGTCTAGATCTCTGGGATTTTCACCCGTTTAATTGTCCGATAGGAGAAAACGAATCTGATTGCTTAGAATAACAAGAAAACTTCTATTTTAATCAAGATTCAAGGTAACATTCACATAGAACGAAGTGTGAGACAAATTAGATGCTGAAATTTAGGGCTTTGGGGTTGGCAAACGTTTAGAGAATGCAAATAAACCCAAGCAAGCATCACATTTTAATGGCTTTTTGAATATAGGAACAAAAGTATTTAGTTCTAGTCTTTGTGGTGCCGTATCTCACTGTAAATCTGATATAAAATCAAGGTCAGGAAGTGAGAACTTAGCTTGAGAGAAAGCGCTGTGCTCTCGGCTCTTGTGAATGTGTTCTCGGTCAACATGAGCAGTAAATTAGGGTGACATCTTGCATAGATTTTTCTGTCTGACTTCATACAAAAGGGAGACATCATATCCAAACTAGCTTGGCCTCTGATTAAAAAAAAAAAAAAATCTATAACTGTTTGCACAGGGCTGTTTTTTTCAGGCAGGCTGTTTTTTTCAGCTCATTCCCATCATCATTCCCATTAATCGTTGCGCTAATTTTCTATCAATTATGTAGAAATGTTGTAATATTATTATGCGTCACTTGGTCTAAGTGCTGTGGGAGACAGCGGCGTAATTGCATCTCAAAAGACAATGAGATTATTGGAAGATGTGGTGGAGATGGCACTTACTTTGGCAAGACTAAGACTTGCACTATGAAGATGCAGAAGAAAATGAGACAAGCACAGGTGACGTAGTACTTGAAGGCCGGCAGAGTTGTGGCTCTGTACTGTTAGAAGAAAAAAAAAAGTTATGGTTTTCTATAAGTTTTTGTTCGGATGCGGATTTCTCTTTACAGTGAAGCACAAAGTATTTGCCATTCAATGACATCTCAAGGTGAAATGTACCTCTTTTTCGAGTGTCTTATTATGAAAGAACAGAGATATCCTCTGAATGTCCTCCGACTTCAGCCACTGTCTGGTGGAAAGAAAGCATAAATTGAATCATTTGTTACAATGGAATTCTCATTGTCACGATGAATCACTATTATAATAGCTTGTTGGGTGACATTGATGCAGGAAATGCTCTGAAAGTGAAACGAACTGTCAAACGTAGTGTTGTATTTTTCAATTTAATATAAATAAAAAATAACAATTTTATTTTATTATTTGTTTTTAATTTACTAAATACATTTTAAATGAAAATGAAATATATAAAATAAAAAATATGTAATATATATATATAAATATTAAATTTTTTCCAAATAAAAAACTTTCTATTTTTGTGCTGATTTAAATAAGATTTTGAATCCCACTGCGAGGTCAGACTTCACTTCACTTTACCTTATAAGATGCAAATCATTATGGGTGCTTACTTCTGTGAGTTAATGCCATCAATAGTGCGAATGATTCTTTCGTTCAACTCCTCTTCAAATTTTTTTTTCTGTGATTTTGTTCTGAAAGGGAAGAAAAAAGAGGGAGAGAGACTTATAAACAACCATGGAAATGGAAATGAGGTCAGTGTGAACGTTCTGAAAGGTTATTCACTTGAATTGTGATTTTTGCTTTTTTTTGTTATATAAAGCGATAAACAGTCAAAAAACAGACCTTTCAGACCTTTGCTGAAAGTTGTAATGCCCTAACGGCACATCCTGTAAGAAAAAAATGGACAAATGTAATTAATAGAGCACTATTAAGTGCTTCAAGTACAAACTAGTCCTGATGACAGTAATCACCATTTAAATCTTCCATCAGAATGAGTGTATTTTTTTGCGTGTGCTCAGGTTGACTCACATGTGTGTTGATCTTGCCGTTCTCGTTGGTCATGCTGTCTCGATGGTGGAGGTTAGCAAACGGTTTAGCTGCTCCCCAGGACTCGAGGTACTGCGTCATGCGGACAGACGCCCTCATCTTGACCCCATCCAGATTGGAACGAAGCCGAGCAGGTAGCGGGGGACTCCGTTTTTCTGCCTAAGCATGAAGTACAAACAGCATGAAGTACGAGTCTAAATGTATGTTTTACAGCACAGAAATCCCAAAAATCTAACAAGAATATGTACTGAAGTGGTTGGTCACAGATGTGTGTTCAAGTGATCTGATACTGATATTCAAGATATTTCTGTGTACTTTGTGATTCTAAACAGTTTTGGTACTGTGTCAAGTCACTACTTGATGTCCAATATAATATCTGGGTCCTGAAGCAAAACTATTTCCAAAGCCACTGGTGTACAGGATTGGATTTCTATCATGATTTTAGAACCAACTGTAAAAGATTTTTATGGAATCAAACACAAGCATTCCAAGAATCTGATAAAAATCAAATAATGTCCTAAAACTGGATTAATTTATTAACTGTATTAACATGTCCATTCAGTATAACCTAATTTGATTGTAAGCAGATTTTCTTAAAATATTCGTATTGATTCCATAAGCACATTATAATTCAGATTCCATAAGCACACAGGTACATAGGATTATTAATGAAATTCATTTTTTATTTTTTTTAAATATAAAATAAGATAAAATAATTACCAAAAAAAATGTACATTAAATTATATGGGGACATTTTGAGAGAAAATTGAGAATTTGAGATAAAACAGCATGTTGTATTCATATTGTATATAAATATACAATATATAAAAATATATAAAGTGGGGGGCTTCTTAAAATACATATTCATTCATGTCAAAAGCTGCTTTGCACAATAATTCATATGTATTTTAGGAAAGGGGTCTCTTGCAAGAGGTTTGTCATATTTGAGGGTGCTTGACACCAAATGATAGAAAACCCCTGCTATAGTATAAAAGGTGGCTCCCTCAAATCTGTAGGGTCTACTTTACAGCAGCTTGACTCGATGACAGTCGTTCATTAGAATAAAAGAAAAAAAAGCAAATTGGCATTAACTGAACAACAGGATGATAAAATAAAAGAGAGCAACTAAACAAACAAGCAAAAGCCCTCCAAACTCAAATGCAGTCATCATAATGGCAGTGTGGAGGGAGTGGGTGTGCAGTGGGCTGTTATGATAAGAGGGCCGAAAGGCTCAAACTGAACAGAAATAAATGTATGAGTCTCTTGTGAGAAAAAATAGCTGTTTTTGTTACCTCGGGCAAAGCAAATGCATTGTTGAAAAGTAAATAAATAAAAGAATAGGCGTTATTTGAATATATGGTGCCAGGCATTGTGATATCCGTGGGCTGTAAAGCCCACACACATCTGAATGGACGGATGTTCAGGAATCTTCTGGGTCTTGATGCTCGTTTCCTTGAACTTGTATTTTGAAAAACACTCTTCCCAGGGTTGTCAAATATGACCACAAAGTCACGTTTGTGTAACCGCACAGTCTAAATAGTGTAATTATGCTAATTAGTGCTCAAGGTGAATTGAATGCAATGCTAATTTAAAAAGCTCAAGTTGCATAAGTAGACACATTATTATATGATTTATTAACCATCATACAGCAGATGTTGACTCGGCTATGATTAAAACTTTTGTTTACTAATTTTCTGGGTAAAAACACATGCTTTTGTTTTGTATAATTAAGTTATTTATTAAAATAAATGGTTTTATTGTTTCCACAATAATTATTATCATAGCTGATGTTTGTTATAAGCCCCTAACATGATCTGGGCCAGTAAGAAACCTCCAGCAAACACAAAGCAACTCTGTTTTCTTCATAAAATGTAAATGTCTAGTTATTTATCTAGCTATTTATAAACGTAGAAGCTGGACTGCGTCATTTTTTACCTTCGGGTTGATGACTAGGTACGTGATGATGCCGTGCTCTTTCAGGTAAAAATCTCTGCTTTGTCCGTTACCTGGCTCGACTTGATACGCTCCTTTCAAATGTTCCAGTGTCACAGAAGAGATGTGAACCCGTCTGGAGAGGAGCACACAATTATTACAGGCTGGGGAATGAAAGAACACTTCACAAAAACAGGTGCATTATGTGAGTATTTCACAAATGTTCCAATGCCCACAGAGACAATAGAGTCGAGATATGGAAAATGAATGTAGTGCTTTTCGTTTCTGTTATTTTTTTGGGTTATTCAACGAACACTCATTAGTAGCACAAAAGCACATTCACTGTGCTCTCAACAGAGCATTTCTATTAACGTCAAGAACCCTCCATGAGCATAATAGCACTTGTGGCAAATATGTGAAAATCATGAAATGGGGAAAAACAAAAGTCATAAGCTGATCTTACCCAGGTACACCCCCCGCCTCCATGTGATTGGCCAGGGTAACGTCATGTGACCAAACATCATACTGCCATTTCTGGAGGCCAATCACACCACAGAGAACATTCCCAGAGTGCACTCCAACACGCATGTTAATGTCAACTCCGGTAGCATCTCTCACCTTCCTGAAATAACAAGAACAGTTTGCTCATTGTTTACTATTTTACACATTTTAAAATAATAATAAATAACATCACATTGTTTACCACAATAGTGTAATAAAATATGCATATATGGAATTCAAATATGTATTTATGTAACTCATTTGGATTTTTTTTATTAATTAATCAGCATATAATATTATTTAATCAGTATGTAATTAATTCCAAGTGCATTTTAATCAACTGTCAGAATTTAAATTTATAAAGATATTCTTCTTTTTAAGTATTTTTTATTACAAAGTTTTGAAATAAATGTATGTGAAGGCACAGTTAATATTTGTCTACTAACCTAATTTTAAACATAAACCTTTAGATTGAAAGGTTTTTTAAATCATAAGAAACAAGTTAGGATACTCTTGATGGATTTTATACAACTATTGTATGTAAATAAGGCAAGTTTACTTCCAGTGTCATGAAAGATATTTATTTTACAGCATGTACACATTTCAGGCTCTCCCTCCATCCTCTGAAATGACTGAAACAGCTCCATATTTCACTGACATAACTCGGCTTAACACCAGAATTATTTATAGCAAAGTAAATATCCGAAGGTGCCAGGATTGCGGTGGTACGTGTTGGTTTATGAGGGAGTGTGTCTGTGTATACGTATATTCATTCAGCATACAGAACGCATCATCTTGTGTTTCAGATAAGCCAGTTTGAATGTTGCCATGTCCCTGCTGCACAAAACAGTCTAGACCAGCATGATTTTTTTATTCAGGATGGATTAAGCTAGTTTGGTGCTATTTAAGTTTGTGGACCAGTATTAATATGCTTAACCAAAAAACAAAACAACAAAAAAGTGTCAAACATGCAAAAAACATGGGTGCTTCCTCAAAACAAAACAAAAAGCAGCCACTGGTGCTCCCTCAAAACCAAAAAACTAAACCAAAACCAAAAACAGCCACTGGTGCTCTCTCAAAACCAAAAAACTAAACCAAAATCAAAACCAGCCACTGGTGCTCCCTCAAAACCAAAAAACTAAACCAAAATCAAAACCAGCCACTGGTGCTCCCTCAAAACCAAAAAACTAAACCAAACAGCCACTGGTGCTCTCTCAAAACAAAAAAAAAGCCACTGGTGCTCCCTCAAAACCAAAAAACAAACAAAACAAACAGCCACTGGTGCTCTCTCAAAACCAAAAACTGCCACTGGTGCTCCCTCAAAACCAAAAAACTAAACCAAAATCAAAACCAGCCACTGGTGCTCCCTCAAAACCAAAAAACTAAACCAAAACAAAAACAGCCACTGGTGCTCTCTCAAAACCAAAAAACTAAACCAAAACCAAAAACAGCCACTGGTGCTCTCTCAAAACCAAAAAACTAAACCAAAACCAAAAAACAGCCACTGGTCCTCTCTCAAAACCAAAAAACTAAACCAAAACCAGCCACTGGTGCTCCTTCAAAACCAAAAAACTAAACCAAAATCAAAACCAGCCACTGGTGCTCCCTCAAAACCAAAAAACTAAACCAAAACCAAAACCAGCCACTGGTGCTCCCTCAAAACCAAAAAACTAAACCAAAACCAAAACGAGCCACTGGTGCTCCCTCAAAACCAAAAAACAAAAACTAAACCAAAAACAGCCACTGGTGCTCCCTCAAAACCAAAAAACTAAACCAAAACCAGCCACTGGTGCTCCCTCAAAACCAAAAAAATAAACAATCTAAACCAAAACCAAAAACAGCCACTGGTGCTCCCTCAAAAACAAAAAATAAACCAAACCAAAAACAGCCACTGGTGCTCCCTCAAAACCAAAAAACTAAACCAAAACAAAAACACCACTGGTGCTCCCTCAAAACAAAAAAATAAACCAAAACCAAAAACAGCCACTGGTGCTCCCTCAAAACCAAAAAACTAAACCAAAATCAAAAACAGCCACTGGTGCTCTCTCAAAACCAAAAAACTAAACCAAAACCAAAACCAGCCACTGGTGTTCCCTCAAAACCAAAAAACTAAACCAAAACCAAAAACCCACTAAAACAAACCAAAACAAAAACAGCCACTGGTGCTCCCTCAAAACAAAAAACTAAACCAAAACCAAAAACAGCCACTGGTGCTCTCTCAAAACCAAAAAACTAAACCAAAACCAAAAACAGCCACTGGTGCTCTCTCAAAACCAAAAAACTAAACCAAAACCAAAAACAGCCACTGGTGCTCCCTCAAAACCAAAAAAACTAAACCAAAACCAAAAACAGCCACTGGTGCTCTCTCAAAACCAAAAAACTAAACCAAAACCAAAAACAGCCACTGGTGCTCCCTCAAAACCAAAAAACTAAACCAAAACCAAAAACAGCCACTGGTGCTCCCTCAAAAAACTAAACCAAAACCAAAACAGCCACTGGTGCTCTCTCAAAACAAAAAAAACTAAACCAAAACCAAAAACAGCCACTGGTGCTCTCTCAAAACCAAAAAACTAAACCAAAACCAAAAACAGCCACTGGTGCTCCCTCAAAACAAAAAAACCACTGGTGCTCCCTCAAACCAAAACTAAACAAAAAAAAACAGCCACTGGTGCTCTCTCAAAACCAAAAAACTAAACCAAAACCAAAAACAGCCACTGGTGCTCCCTCAAAACCAAAAAACTAAACCAAAACCAAAAACAGCCACTGGTGCTCTCTCAAAACCAAAAAACTAAACCAAAAACAAAAACAGCCACTGGTGCTCTCTCAAAACCAAAAAACTAAACCAAAACCAAAAACAAACCAAAACCAAAAACAGCCACTGGTGCTCTCTCAAAACCAAAAAACTAAACCAAAACCAAAACAGCCACTGGTGCTCTCTCAAAACCAAAAAACTAAACCAAACCCAAAAACAGCCACTGGTGCTCCCTCAAAACCAAAAAAAACAAAACAAATCAAAACGCAACAAAGAACAAAACAAAACCAGCCACTGGTGCTGCCTAAAAAACTAAAATAACAATAAAAAAACAAACAAAAGGTGCATGGCACCCCTGGAGGTGTGTTTGTTTCTCTGACAGATCATTTCTGGGTACTTGTCACACACAATTCTTATTTCTAGGAGCCCCTCAGCCTGAGCTAAGTCATGTTGGAAAATACACAGGAGGGTTCTCAATTACCCCCTAAAATGGATTTGTGTGTGTGAAAGAAAAAGTTTGCAGTAGCGTAACGGAAAGCAAATGTGTGGCAGAAGAATGAAGAATGGGTGAGGAATCGTGAAAGGGACTGGAAAAAGGGGCTGCACTTTGAGATGGAGAAAAAGACGAAAAGGAGAATGTGTGGGTTTCAACAATATCACACATCTGAGCCTCTTGAGTATGGGGGTTATTTCAGCCTCAGAGTAGTGCTTGAAAATATAGACACCATGGGAAAAAAGGACACAGAAATGGTCTTTTGTAGATGATGAAAGGGTTTAATGTGACAAACAGCTCATGTGTAGTGGTTTTAGGACTTTGAAGCAGATATAACTCTAGGGGTCTTTTTGTTCTAATGAAGAAATGGAAAATGGATAATGTACAATCAGCTGGTCATTATCTCAAAATAAATCGTGATAGGCACTGGCTTATGGGACGCCCAGCAGGTGTTCCGCAGGCTGGCAACCTCAGGCAATCGTACAGCATTGTATGCCAATTATATTTAGGTTAAATTTGCCTATTGAGACTGAATTTTACACTGTGTTTGCATAGACATTTAAACTAGCACAGCTATGTAGGAAACGGAAATTTCCTGTGACAAAGGTCAATTATACAGTTTGGTAGTTATTATGCAAACTTATTTTAGTGCAGATTGCTGTGATGGACCAATTATAATCTAGTTTGAGAAAGATAGCGTGCTCTTTTACTTGATGGCTTCACACATGTCCAGCCCCATCTTAACACAGTCATTGGCGTGATCAGGCAGAGGGTCCGGCAGCCCTGACACACAATAATAGCAGTCGCCCAGGATCTTGATCCGCATGCAGTCATTATCCTGCATCAAACAAACCATCAAGACAGCAGTTGTAGTAGACATTATACTCTATACAGGAAAATAAAATAAAATATCAATATATTATCATATCAATGTGAAAGCATGTCATTATTAGGAGAGACTGGGTCTAGTTGTCACACGGGCTATATCTCTATATCTCATGCCTGTTAGGACATATGATACCTTGGCTATCTGGTCAAATTTGCCGAAGAGCTCATTGAGCATGTAGACCAGCTCTCCAGGCGAACAGTCACTGGCCAGACGCGTGAATCCAACAATGTCTGCATACAGAATGCTGTGGAAAATATTAAAATGTTCAAGAAAAGGAGAGTAATGCAATCTGGTAAAGAGTATGAAATTATGCTTTTGTAGTGCAATTAATGCACACCTTGCAAATAATTATTCTATAATAATTTTCTTGTTTTCCAGTACTGAAACATCCTTAAAAACACAGCCGTGCTGATATTTAGACCAACAGCATTATTTTGTGACACTGCACTTATACTACAGTTCAACAAACTAAAAATGTAGTTGCATTTTAGTATAATATTGAGAGTTATTTTGTCTATTTTTTGCAGCCAAAAGAAACAGTTCTAAAGAAAGCCACTGGAGAATCAGCGTAGTGGTGTTACTGAATTAATTATTGACTTGAGTGAAAGACAATCACTTCTTTAGCTCCTGAATTAATCGATGTTTTTGAATTAATTGGATGAGTAAATTATTCAACGGCTCACTCATTGAAGAAACTTGTTGTGAAATTGTTTGGTTCCTCAATAAATCTGTGTTTTTGAATAAAATGGATAAGTAAATTATTCAACGGCTCACTCATAATTCAAAGAGTAACCAATAATTCCTGAATAAATCTGTTTTTCCAACACATTCTCACTCCGAACTTACTTGGTCAGGACCCTTTGGCGTCACTTTTTAACACATAAGGTACCATTTAGCGTAATTTTTTTGCTTAATAACTCTTTTGCTTTAAATAAAAAACTTTTGGCGTCAATACGCAGATGCGAAGGGCATGATAATTGTATCGTTATGATTCATTTATATATTGGGTAATACTTTTGCAACTGTTAGATATATGTTGAGGTGTGATTTTCAATTTAAACAGTCACAACAATTTTATTTACATTACACTATTTTGAACATGTAACCCAACTCCTACCCTAAACTTAACCATTTGTCAATATAAAACACAGGATATAAAAGGCAGATACAACTAAAGTAACAATTTATTCAAGAAGTATTAATATTAGTACCTTGCACATGGAAAAGTGATGCAAAAGGGGTACCATGTGTGTTAAAAAGTGGGTCAAGGTGTCTTGACCAAGCATCAATATGTGACAAGACGGGAGAGAGAACGAGTTGGCTTTTCAATGAATCATTGAGTGACTTATATAATGACTCATTCATAAACAGAGTAACTTGTTTCATTCCTGAATTATTCTGTGTTTTTCAATGAATGGATCAGTGAATGATTCAATAACTCACTCACAAATAGAGTAACTTATTTAGCTTCTAAATGAATCTGTGTTTTTCAACGAACTGGTTCAACTAAATGATTCAATGTCAAAGTCATTTACTTGTCGCCACCTACAGGTAAAAAATCCCCACCACTAACAGACCGGCTGTCTGTTTGGAACAAACACAGACAAACAGAGTGATACAAACTGTTAAAAGTGCTGTTGGATTGTATATCAGTGCTCTTGGAATGCTGTTCAGCCGATCAAAATTTGAGGACCAGAACTGTTGAATAAATAAAGAATATTTTCTATGGTAATTGACATTATGCCACAAATACTTTCCAACTTAACTTTTACTGAACCGGAAACACTCCTCTAATACTGCCAATATCCTTCAGTAACATTAATGACATGAGTGCACGGCCTGCCCTGGAAGATCCTCTGTGAAATCCATCGTGAATTAGAGATATAGAACATTATGTAGATGCCAAGAAAACATTCTTTTGAAGTAGAAAGCAATATTGCTTCCAAACCAGAAAACTACTTATCCTTCAATGCAAAGGACAAAATTAAATTTGTGTTTTGATCAGAGCCGATCCTAGATATCTGGGACTTCCTGTCGACCCGGGGGGGGGGGGTGTTCAAGTGGTTATGAACAAATGAATGAGACGCATTTGTCCGTGTTTTACTCCGTCTCGAATCGCGCTCGCGGCGGAAAGTGCTCGAGAAATGGTGTCTCTTCCACGGCTCACTATTCTTTTAATACGTTTTTTTGTCTCGAGTAAGAAACTTTACAACATTCACGTTACATGATTTGACTGATACGTAGAAAGGGCGACAACTCCGCATTCCAATACATTATCATTCAAGTTTTCATAGCATCTTTGAGAGCAAGCGGGCCCCTTGGTGTTTTGGGGCCCTACGCAGCTTGCGTATTCTGCGTATAGGGAGTATCGGCTCTGGTTTTGATTAAAAGCCTCTTCAACAGTTTGCCCTATTTAGCTGAAGATTGTGTTTGTTTTTACTTTTTAATAGAAGCATACAAAGGTGTCTAGGCACTTTTAAAAGAGAGCTACTTATATCCAGGTTGATGAATTGCTTGTTTTTTGTGTGCAGACTGAAGGAGGGCAGGAAGGTTTAACACGATCTATTGAGGGTATGACAGCTCGGCGGAGAGCAGGTGCGGTGTATAAGATGTGTATATATTTTCTAGGCTGCCTAAAATAAATCAGCTGAGCGCACAAAAATGCTCACAAGTCCTGCCGTAGTCACAAGTCCTACCTTACATTGGTGTGTCTCTGTACGTAGAGGTTGTGAAAGTTGTTGGTGTTTTCCGCCTGGCCGAAGTTAGGCCCCTTCAGTCTCTGAATGATCTCTGCCTTCATCACCCTCGCAATGTGGGCGGGCAACAGGGACAGCAAAAGACGCTCCTATTGGTTGAAAAGAGGTGGTAGTTAAGTCATTTTGTGGACAATTTCCCCCAAAACAGCAAGCAGCAAGAACTGTTTACAACATTATTATTAAAAACCATTGTAATTATTACCATAATTAATGATTTCTGCTGGATCATCTGACAATGAAGACTGGAGTAATCATGCTGAAAATTCAGCTTTACCATCACAGGTATAAATTACATTATAAAATATATTGTAAATATTTTAAACTTTAATAATATTTCACTATATATATATATTATTATTTATTTTTTTCCACAAATTATGGATGGCTGGTAGAATGACAGACAGAAAATAAGAGAAAAAGGTGGATGAACAGATTGAATCATAGCAGTGTAAGCAACAGATGTCTCTTGCCGCTAATGAACTAAAAAAAGCCTGATTCTAAAATAAACATTTGTGATTCTACCAAAGAACATATGTAGACATTATTTACTCAGATGTTCTGAATTTAAACAGCTGAAATCTATTAGACTTTACACACTGTATCGTTTTTAACCATGTTAATATTAGATATCTTATCAACTAGGCTGATTAAATTACCAATATTTGGCTTTTATAAGCCTTCAGCTCACTTCTACTGATCTCATCAAGAACCTCTGTTGTCTACCGCATCCGGACTCTTGTTCAGCAACAAAGCCAATGCAAGTAACCGTTTCCAACTGCGTGTCTAATTCGGGCCCCTTTGTTAAGGTGATTTTTGATTCTGATGATTCTCAATAGGTTGTGGTTAATTGATGCTAAATACTGCCATTCTTTGTTCTTCTTCTCTCTCACTCATTGCTTACTTTTCTTCTTTCTGTATATATGTGTTTTGCTTAGTCTATTTGTATGTTAATTGTAGTTTCATTTATTGCATCCATTATATTCACAATTGATTGCCTCTGTGTGCTGCTCACAATTCTGAGTCACTGAATGTTGATCTTGATACATGATAAGTTACTGCTAGTACTGTATAAAGTAGGAAAGCTGTTCTTTCTAGGCCAGGAAGATAATCTTTCCTAGAGTTGATAAATGATTATACTGTTTGCTAGGTGGACGAACAGATTAAATAATTGTAATATTGATTCTTCTACAGTTAATTCTGAGATATGATCTAAATATTTATAATGAATTATAACCAGTTATAATTAATCCAACACATATGAGCTAATTTGCAACAATGGTCAATGAAAAATGTTCTGTTATTTGAATTGTAAATCCATTTTGTACTTTATCAGCCACCAGCCACACTGTTCTTTAGACATCCCATTGGCTTTGGCCATGTAAAACCCTATTTTGGTCAAACACTAATTAAGTCAATGTTCAACCCGGAGTTAAGTAATGCATCACACTTAAATGAGGGTTAGCACAGGGTTACAGAGAACAAATAACCCAAAAGAAAACTAAGAACAATGTGAAATATGGAACAGGATTGTGTTTGAGGTTTGAAAAGCCCATTCATTTCTCTTTTTTATTATCCTGTCACTTTTCCCCGTTTCCTTTGTTTTTCTCTCAGAGACCACCCTGCTTAATGAAGGTCAAATAAAAGAAAACAAAATAATGGAGTGTGTGCCATGTGCTGATTGTGACTGCAGGAGAAGAGGAGAAAGAATTTATACTGTACAGCTTTTACCATTGTACTCAGATGAAAATGAGAGTGCTTTTAAATAACAGTCCATTAATGTATTATTATCAAAGATGAGACAAATCAAAGGAGGTTGTCCACTCTAATGGGTGCATGTGCTGTGGTCTGACAGAGTGATTGCTAACGGAAATGATGTCATTAATCCATCTTGTGGTCCTTTGTCTAGAGTATAAATGGGCATGATTGTTGCTCTGTTAAAGTGCACAAATATTAATTTGCAAAATTTACATTTACATTTAATCATTTAGCAGATGCTTTTATCCAAAATGACTTACAATTGAGGAATACAATAAGAAATACATTATAAAGAGGCAAACAGACATACGAAGTGCTTGTAATACAAATTTCTAGGCATTATTCAGAGCGAAATTCTAGCCAGACAGTGAGAGTTTAGGGAAAAGAGAGCAAAGTTAAGGAAAGAGAGTGAAGGTTTTTATATATATATGTATATATATATTTTTTTTAAGATGAAGTCAAGTGATGACGGAAGAGATGTGTGGTATGGAAACAACTCAAATCAGGACTGCAAAGCTCTGCAGAGAGTTGTGTGCTTAGCTGAGAGCATCTCAGGGTCTGCTCTCCCCTCTCTGCAGGACATCTACCTCAAACGCTGCAAAAGCAGAGCTGCTAAAATCATCAAGAACACAAATCACCCCGGTAACTGTCTTTTCATTTTGCTGCCATCTGGCAAGCGCTTCCGGAGCATGACGGCAAAAACTGAGAGACTTAGGAGGAGCTTCTTCCCTCAGGCCATCAGGCTCCTAAACTCAAACTCGGTCAAATAACACCAACATGACTCAATTTAATAAACAGTAAGATACCCACTATTCTCCATCATTGCTGCTATGTATATCTCTTGCACATCCCTGCTTAAATTATTTATTAAGTTCACAGTATACTGTCCTGCACATTTTATTTTATTGCACATCTTATTCTTTCTTATTTAAAAAAAAAGTATATATATATATTTTATTTTTTTATATATATATATTTTTTTTTTTTACCTATATTTATGTATATTCTCTTGTGTTGTCACATATTTTGCACTGTCCATTGAGCAGACCTGACCTGATTTACATTTCACTTCTGATTATATTCTGTATAATTGAGTATGTGACGAATAAAACCTTGAACTTGAAGAGAGTTTTCAGGTGTCGCTTGGAAATTGTCAGGGATTCAGCATTCCGGATGGGGGTGGGAAGTTCATTCCACCAGCCAGGAACAGTGAATGAAAACGTTCTGGAAAGTGATTTTGTGCCTCTCTGTGATGGCACCACGAGGCGTTGCTCACTAGCAGATCTCAGACTTCTTGAGGGGATGTAGATTGTTATAAGTGAGTGGAAGTAGGAGGGTGCTGAGCCTGTGGCTGTTCTATATGCAAGCATCAGTGTCTTGAACTTGATGCGAGCTGCAACCGGGAGCCAGTGCAAGGAGATAAAGAGAGGTGTGACATGGGCCCTTTTGGGTTCGCTGAAGACCAGTCATGCTGCTGCATTCTGAATCATCTGTAAAGGTTTGATTGTTCTGTTTGGATATTCAATTGTAAGCCATAAAATAAAATATATAATGGGGACTAGATTTCATATCCATAACACAGATAATAATTTGGTTTAAGGCATTGCAAAGCCTGCGCTGTGCTTTTTCAAACTCTTTTCAGCACAAAATACATTTTATAGGTAATGTTTTATTTAGCCTTGAAATGTAAAATAAGGCATATCCGTAATTACGCTGATGGTCTGTGCTGAACTAATGTTCTGATTGGAATGACCAGCCAGTGCGCAGCTCTGCAGGAGGTAAAATGAAGGAAATGCACCAGCATGTTTTACAATATGGCAAGAGCCGACTGCTGAAGCACTCACAGAACATGCATACACGATTCAATCACACCGAGCAGTGAGTGAGCGAAACATTGTCTTTGCCTTGTGCTCTGTAATTGTTCTGCAAAAACAACTCCGATAACATTCATAGAGTAATGGAGCTGAGGGCATGTACTGGAGCAGGGTGATATTTCACAGAGTGAGAGTGATAATTCCTGATGGAGCAGAAGTGCCGCCAGTGATCTGCCTTTATCTCACCGCTCATATTTCACTCACTCAGCCATTGCCACAGAGAGACGCTTTATCATTATTTCACACAAAACAGCAATAAGCACAACTAACCCAGGCAAGCGAGTGGCACTGTACAGACTTCCGCTCCACCCGTATCCAACAGGAAACAGAGCGCTGGGGGGAAACAAAGCTATTTTGGGACAATGCAACTCTCTGCCCCCTCAGCCTTCGGATATTAGCCGCCTATTGTGGTGATATAATGATCTCTTCGATACAGCTGCAGGAATGACTCACGCTTAAGCCTTTCAGATACCTTCCTAAACAGGGCCTACATTAACTTCCAGTTCCCAGAAGGACCGGGTACCACGCAGTTCAGTGCTGTTTATCTGTTCTTTGAAAGCAACAGGCAATCAGTGCATCCCTCTCGGTCGTACCTGCTGATGCTTCTCGAATTCCAGTTTGATGGGGGACTTGATGCAGTTGCAGGTGTCGTGGTACGTCTGTTTGAGAGCCAGATCCATCAGGTGTTTGTGATAGGCTCCCGCCACATTTCCACAGATGAAGATGATGATGTTAGCCAGGATCTATAGACACATAAAACAGATTTAGTGAGAGGTATATAGAGATACTGTATGCCCTGTATGTCGCAAAACCACAAAAACTATATATATATATATATATATACAAACCCGATTCCAAAAAAGTTGGGACACTGTACAAATTGTGAATAAAAAAGGAATGCAATAATTTACAAATCTCATAAACTTATATTTTATTCACAATAGAATATAGATAACATATCAAATGTTGAAAGTGAGACATTTTGAAATGTCATGCCAAATATTGGCTCATTTTGGATTTCATGGGAGCTACACATTCCAAAAAAGTTGGGACAGGTAGCAATAAGAGGCCGGAAAAGTTAAATGTACATATAAGGAACAGCTGGAGGACCAATTTGCAACTTATTAGGTCAATTGGCAACATGATTGGGTATAAAAAGAGCCTCTCAGTGTGGCAGTGTCTCTCAGAAGTCAAGATGGGAAGAGGATCACCAATTTCCCCAATGCTGCGGCGAAAAATAGTGGAGCAATATCAGAAAGGAGTTTCTCAGAGAAAAATTGCAAAGAGTTTGAAGTTATCATCATCTACAGTACATAATATCATCCAAAGATTCAGAGAATCTGGAACAATCTCTGTGCGTAAGGGTCAAGGCCGGAAAACCATACTGGATGCCCGTGATCTTCGGGCCCTTAGACGGCACTGCATCACATACAGGAATGCTACTGTAATGGAAATCACAACATGGGCTCAGGAATACTTCCAGAAAACATTGTCAGTGAACACAATCCACCGTGCCATTCGCCGTTGCCAGCTAAAACTCTATAGGTCAAAAAAGAAGCCATATCTAAACATGATCCAGAAGCGCAGGCGTTTTCTCTGGGCCAAGGCTCATTTAAAATGGACTGTGGCAAAGTGGAAAACTGTTCTGTGGTCAGACGAATCAAAATTTGAAGTTCTTTTTGGAAAACTGGGACGCCATGTCATCCGGACTAAAGAGGACAAGGACAACCCAAGTTGTTATCAGCGCTCAGTTCAGAAGCCTGCATCTCTGATGGTATGGGGTTGCATGAGTGCGTGTGGCATGGGCAGCTTACATCTGGAAAGGCACCATCAATGCTGAAAGGTATATCCAAGTTCTAGAACAACATATGCTCCCATCCAGACGTCGTCTCTTTCAGGGAAGACCTTGCATTTTCCAACATGACAATGCCAGACCACATACTGCATCAATTACAACATCATGGCTGCGTAGAAGAAGGATCCGGGTACTGAAATGGCCAGCCTGCAGTCCAGATCTTTCACCCATAGAAAACATTTGGCGCATCATAAAGAGGAAGATGCGACAAAGAAGACCTAAGACAGTTGAGCAACTAGAAGCCTGTATTAGACAAGAATGGGACAACGTTCCTATTCCTAAACTTGAGCAACTTGTCTCCTCAGTCCCCAGACGTTTGCAGACTGTTATAAAAAGAAGAGGGGATGCCACACAGTGGTAAACATGGCCTTGTCCCAACTTTTTTGAGATGTGTTGATGCCATGAAATTTAAAATCAACTTATTTTTCTCTTAAAATTATACATTTTCTCAGTTTAAACATTTGATATGTCATCTATGTTGTATTCTGAATAAAATATTGAAATTTGAAACTTCCACATCAATGCATTCTGTTTTTATTCACAATTTGTACAGTGTCCCAACTTTTTTGGAATCAGGTTTGTATATATATATATATATAATATATACATTATTATATAAAATAAATATATTAAATGTAAATTATATATAGATGAACAATATATTATATGATAATATATATATATATATATATATATAATAAATAAAATTAAATAAATTAATACTTTTATTCAAATTAATCAAAATTGAAAGTAACACACACACACACACACAACACACACCACACACACACACACTCACACACACACACACACACACACACACACACACACACACACACACACACACACACACACACACACACACACACACACACACACACACACACACACACACACACACACACCACACTCACACACACACACACCTACACACACACACACAGGAGACGTTGCACTATTTTCAAAAAAACTCACTCTGTATGATTTTAAGCGTTTTAAATTATGGGGACACTGAAAATGTCCTCATTCACCTTCTTTGTAATTTGTCATTGTCATTATACAAATTTGTGTCCTCTTATATATAATTAAGATTTTTTGATATATAACATTGTTCATTTTCATTATATATCAATATTATTATTGTAATGTTTATATCAGAAATTAACCATAACAGGTGACCACAATAACGTTTCTCTGCAAAATTATCACATAATGTGAAATGCAATCATATTGAGTCAAATATGTTATTGAAATAACATTTTAAATAAATAATTTCAATAATACTTCAATATTACAGTCATTAAAATGGGAGAATGTGATGAATTATCATGAAAATTATGTAACAATGCAATAAATCCTAAAATACACTTATAATATACACTTCTTTAAGTGAAATAAAATTATATGTATATTGTAAAATATACATTTATGTAAATATATCAAAATTATTTTGATTTCAGGGTGAAATATAGTGAAATTAAACCTTAACTAATAACACATTTTAATTCAGTAATAAAATGTAATGCCTCAGAAACCTTAATTCCAAGCAAGTGTTTATACATTATCAGTCTGGTAATGGACATGTTAAATAATTAGTACTGAATTAATGTGGAGAATCAGTGTGTAATCAATACAGCATTGGCATACAGCATAAAACAAGTAATGAATGCACTAAATTGCCTGTTAGGTACAGGAAGACATTAGTGCTAGACCACAGACACTTCAGGAAAATATGCACAGCAAGCCAAATGGTTTTTGACTTAGTTTCAAATGGCAGAGGTAAGCGCATTAGCGAAAGATGGAATCAGTATAAGGATCCAGAGAGGGATGTGCCTCTACATTGATTCAAAAGATATTGATGGTCAGGAAAAGTGAATTCAGACCAGCCCATGAAAAGCTTTCAGCAGCCTCATGCATTATGTCAGACTGAGCAAATATCAGCGCAGTACTGAATACGGTGCTGTTATCTTTCACAAATGGAGAGCAGGATGTGATGGATAATTGGGTTTAATTGCAATATCTGAAACTAGACACAATTGTGTAGACACAATAAGGCATGAGAAATGACAAACACTGCAATAATGAAGATTTGGCTCACGAATATTGGTGCATGTCTGGAATGTTCAAAAAGATTATCAAGAAAACCGTGATGTAAAGATATAATTTAATTATGTTTTTTATAATTTAGAGAAATAAAAAAAAAAATAAAGTAAAAAGGGCTTAATTTTTTGTATGCAAAATTTATCTTTGACATGATGTAAATATATAATTTATATATAATTTTATAAGTAAAATAAATATATAATTGAATTAATAAATAAACATATAAATAAATGTAAATCAGGTTTTATTTTTTTTAAAAGTAATTTTAATTTGGGCTTACTGTAAATATATAATTTAATTTTTAAAAATTCAAATAAATGAACAAAAATATTAATAAATAATCAAACAAATTAAGAAATATCAAAAAGGCTTCTTTTTAAGTCAAATGTTAATCTCGGCTTGATGTAAATATATAATTTAATTGTATTTTATAATTCAAATAAATACAAATGAAAGAAGTTGTATTTTCTAAGTACAATGACATTTATTTTATAATGTAAAAATGTCTTATTTTTAAATGAAATATGATCCAGTCAGGTTCTTGACAATTCACCCACATAGTAAATGAGTTTAAATCGCCATTATTATGAATGATTACCTCATAAATATGAATTCGGGGTATGGTAGCTTATGGTATTGAGGAGAAACACACACACACAAAATAAATAAATAAAAATAGACCACTGTAATATTTTTAGTACTTTTTTTTTTTTACTTTGCACATAATCTTAGTGTATTATTGTAATGGAAATTGTTTTTATAAGGCGGACTGAGGGACGATTACAACTGTTGTAATAAACAGTATACCAGAAATGCTGTCAATACAATTTGCATCTGAGCTCAGAACATTTCGTTAATTTGCCCCATTTATGTGGTCAATCTCATCTGAGCCTCTTTCAGACTCATCACATTTGCAGCTTCTCCATGGAAACCTCCATACACGTGTCTGAGTCGAGCGGTGGAGTAAACACAACCAGTCAGAACATACAGGGTTGTTAAGGTCCACCCCAGACTGTGCAAAGGCCTCTGTCATTTTAATTAGACTACAACCTCCTGCTAATATCACTCAATTACATTATTAGCAGATTAAACATCATCCACTTCAGGCAATTACACAACACTCTTCATCAATTAGAAACACAGTCAACAAAGAGCTCCTCAACGACCCCTCAGCATCTCAAGGTACATTGTTTGGCTTCCAGAAATTGATCATGACCAATCGAACTTTAACTCGACAGACGACAGGAGAAGCACGGTTTGCCTTGAAACTCTTACTGGCTGTGTCTGTGCTGAAGACAGCTGTGTTGGTATCAATGAACGACTTCAGAAACAGAAAAAGATTTTAAACAGGCAATATAATATAATTATATTTGATTGGTTGACATTGATTATAACATCATAAATAAAGAGCTGTTCAATGCTTGTGTTTTTCAACTATATGCACTTTTGTACTAAAGACAACTCTTAAAACTCTCTTATTTATTTCTGCACAATAAAGTTCAGCAATTTACAGGTGCATCTAAAAAAATTATAATATTGAGGAAAAAATTCAATGTTTTGTAACTTATTTAAAAAAATGAAAATGTTATATATTCTAGATTCATTACATGTAAAGGAAAACATTTAAAAAATTTTTTTTTTAATTTTAATGATTAGAGCTTACAGCTCATGAAAGTCAAAAATCCAGAATCTCAAATTATTAGAATATTAACATTTGAGTTTCAATAAATGACCATCCATACAGTATAAACTCCGGGTATCTCTTGTTCTTTGAAACCACAATAATGGGGAACACTGCTGACTTGGCAATGGTCCAGAAGACGATCATTGACACCCTCCACAAAGAGGGTAAGTCACAGAGGGTCATTACTGAAAGGGGTGGCTGTTCAAGTAGTGCTGTATCAAAGCCTATCAAATACAAAGTAGGGCTGAACGATTAATTGCATTTGCGATAATATCGCGATATGAAAAAAAATAGATTTTTCAACCGCAGAGGCTGCAATTATAATCTGTCACGTGACACGCGAGAGTAATGCAGTCATTGCTTCAAGTCAAGCACATCTAAGCAGTCTTCAGAGGAACCATCAAGTTGGGACGCTATGCTGCCAAGTCCGCAGTTTGCCGCGGGTTGTTTTCGTGTCCGCGGGTCTTTCATAACATGTACATGTACACGCTACATGTAAACGAAAAAATGTTTCCTGTCAAAATAACGGACTTCCTTTGGAATTCTTCAGCTTTTAAGAACTGCCGGATTCTCCTGTAGTGGGCGGAGCTAATGCGCAAACGGCAATCTCATTGGCCGGCGTCACCTATTATCGTCCCTGTTTTGATTTCAGCGAATCAATTCGAGCGAACGCAGACTACGTGATTAATATTCATGAACCCAGCAGCTCAATAATCCTTAGTGCGTTTTATTTGGTTATTAGTAGTAGAATTTGTGGTAGTTTTGTTATCTTATCAGTATTATTTGTAGGTTTCTTTCCCTATTTTTTATAGAAACACTAAATGACAAACAATATCTTAAGCACCACCACCAGTCCTAAGTTCAGACAACATGACACATGCATTCATACATGGCTATTATAATTACTAAAGTTATATCATCATAAAATGTTAAAATTGAATGTTAAATTATCATAAAATCATATTATAATGTTTGACTGACTGATGCTAAGTGAGATATTTAAAAAAAAACTGCTATTTTACAAAGATAAGTTTTATATATATATATATTAGTATATCAGATCCTTAATATTAATCTGGTGAGTAAACAAAAATAAATGACAAGCCAATGGAGATTATATTGCCAAGGTGTCCATAGAGGGTTGATAATATTTGCAATAATCAATAGAATTTGATATGTCTCTCACATTGTCCCACAGAAACATTAAAATGGTGTAGATTAGTGTACAATATTTTATAATAATAATTTATTCTATTTAGTGACCATTTTATTCATTTAACATTTAATACTGGGGCATCCAAGTTATTTGACATATTTGAACCCGTTTTTAAAAGTAACAATAGTTACTTTCCCTGTAATTAGTTTATTTTATAATGATGTAACTATTTGTGAGAAGTAACTAGTAATATAACTAATTACTTTTTTAAAGTAACGTGCCCAACACTGCACACTATACAATGATTTATTGCTTGTCTTTGTTGAATAATAAAGAATATAAAGAGCTTTTAAAAAAAAATAGCATATTAAATCGCAATATTGGTTAAAAAAAATCGCAATTAGAATCTTTTCCAAAATCAGCCCTAATGCAAAGTTGACTGGAAGGAAGAAATTGGGTAGGAAAATGTGCACAAGCAACAGGGATGACCGCAAGCTTGAGAATACTGTCAAGCAAAGCCGATTCAAACACTTGGGAGAGCTTCACAAGGAGTGAACTGAAGCTGGAGTCAGTGCATCAAGAGTCACCACGCTCAGACATCTTCAGGAAAAGGGCTACCAAGCCACTTCTGAAACAGAAACATCGTCAGAAGCATCTTACCTGGGCTAAGGAGAAAAAGAACTGGACTGTTGCTCAGTGGTCCAAAGTCCTCTTTTCAGATGAAAGTAAATTTTGCATTTCATTTGGAAATCAAGGTCCCAGATTCTGGAGGAAGAGTGGAGAGGCACAGAATCCATGTTGCTTGAAGTCCAGTGTGAAAATTATGAAGTCAGGGATAATTTGGGGTGCCATGACGTCTGCTGGTGTTGATCCATTGGGTTTTATCAAGTCCACAGTCAATGCAGCTGTCTACCATGAGATTTTGGAGAACTTTATGCTTCCATCTTCTGACAAGCTTTATGGAGATGCTGATTTCCTTTTCCAACAGGACTTTAACATCTGTCCACAGTGCCAAAACCACTTCCAAGTGGTTTGCTGACCATGATATTACTGTGCTTGACTGGCCAGCCAACATGCCTGACCTGAACCCCATATGGAATCTATTGGATATTTTCAAGAGAAAGATTAGAAACCGTGGATCGAACAATGCAGACGAGCTGAAAGCTCAATAGTGCCTCAGCAGTGCCACAGGCTGATCGCTTCCATGTCACACCTCACTGATGCTGGAGTTTGTGCTAAAGGAGCCCCGACCAAGTATTGAATGCATAAATGAACATACTTTAAATAACGTGATATTTTCTGTTTTGCAATTCCTTTTTTTGATTGATCTAAGGAAATATTCTAATAATGCGCAATATAGGATTTTTGACTTTCATGAGCTGTAAGCTCTAATCATCCTCACTTTTGAAATATTTTACATGTAATGAATCTAGAATATATGAAAGTTTCACTTTTTGAAAGAACTTTGTCATGATATTCTAGTTTTTTTTTAATGCACCTGTACATATTTATTCATTTTCTCTCTAGTAAAGACTCCACCACATCTCAAATGTCTCAAAAATTAAGGTAGTGAAAATTATATTTGTAATTTTTTAATTGACTGACTTCATTATCCGGCTAGTGCTTAATTTCTTTTAAATTAAAATGAATCCCAAAATACACAAACAAACAAACAAACAACAATTCTAGATTTTTCTCACAGACAAATTAAGACGAACATTTCCCCCAATCTCTCACATAATTCTTGTCATAATCAGTGTTATTTTTTGTATTGTTTATTTACTATTATATAACCAATATTAATTTTAATATAATTAATAATATTATAGCATTTAATAATATTTTGCTTTTATTTTTTATATAAATGTTTAAATATAAATATAAGTGCTGTCAAACGATTAATCGCATCCAAAATAAAAGATTTTGTTTACATAATAAATGTGTCTATGCTGTGTATATTTATTATTTATATATAAATACAATATATATACACATACAGTAATAAATATACACAGTACACAAACATATATTATGCAAACAAAACCTTTTATTTTGGAATGCGATTAATCGTTTGACAGCACTAATAAAGATCTGTATATATTTATATTCAGTTTTATTTTAGTTTAAGTTTTAGTGATTTTGCTGTGCTTTTTATTTTTTAGCTTTTTTATTTATATTTCATTTTTAGTAATTTTGCTACTTCAATGTAAATTAATTTTTATTTATAAAATGTTTACTATTTATTATCTGTCTGTCTGTCTATCTATCTTTGAATTGGATTAAACAGCCTGTGACGAAAATGACATTTTTATAACATTTGATCTCTGACACAATTAAATCATATTTCTACATCTTTTGCATAATTTGACAAAATTACAGCTTGTTTGGAAATGGCACAACAAAATATTCTGTTTACAAGTGATAACCTAATGCAGCACATCTGCTCCCTCTCTCTCTTTAAGAGTATGCTATTTAAAGGCTGGTCCACCTGCCACGAGACACACCTGTTTCTCACTGGGAGACCTTTATAGGACAGGTCCTTCGAGAGCAGCCTTGATAAGTCATTCTTCATGGCTGTAATCACTGAACGGAAGAGGCCAGTTATAAATGTAAACGAGCAGAGAGCAGGGTCCGCAGGGAACCATAGCTTAATTACAAAACACTGACATCTGACATCATCTCTACAACTCCGACCCAGACAGATGTGACCCTGTTTTCAACTTTGTTATTTTTTTTTGTCTCCGATTAACACAAGACCTTTGTTTGCAGAGTACGTCAGCGGTAAACATCCTGAAAGTGATGTTCAAAGCCTTTAAAGCCTCTAACAAACAAGATACGACCCACAGCTCTGGAGAGCACCTAATATAAAGAGGTCGTAATGCCTCTAATGAGAGCAAGGAAAGCTTGATTAACTACCAGTGCTGAATGTGAAGGGTCGTTAAGGTTGCTTTTAATGAAGCTCTCCTACTGTTTGAGGACTGACCGCAGTGAAAGTGTTTACCGATCCTAAAGAGGATTATTTTTAAGGTTTTTAAATTGGACTGGACAACAAGCTTATAATAACAATCTACACCCTTCCGCTACTGGGCTCTTGAACGTAATGCTGCTGCCTCTCGAACACAACCTGACAGACAGTATTTAAGTGTTCCTGTGGACCATGTGACTTGAGTGTTGCCTTGGTTACATGCGCTGTGTCTGAAAAACATATCTGCTTGAGATTTGCTTAGGAAAATAATACAAAAAAAGGTTCTGTAAAATCGATAGTAAGGTAGGCATGAATTATTATTTAAGAGCTATGTAAGACTCTTTAGTACAGCAAACCGAAAAAAAGCAGTGCATGTCATTGCACTGTGTGTGCTTGTCAACTTTATGTATTTATATATAGGTGAGATTGGGGCAAGTTGTCACACCTTTTACGCCAGTGAATATTTCTCAGAAATATTTTAATATTTAAAGGTCAGTTTTTGCATAGGCACATACCTTATAGTCTTGATAAAAAATACAATTCAATATTTTCACCGTTATTGCCCAGGAAAGAAAGGTATAAGTAATCAACACACACTGACCTTTTGTGACAACATGCAAATGAGCTCCAACAGCAGGACATGCAGTCATGCTACATGAAGCAAGTTGTCACAATTGGAACCTGCTGTTTATTTATTTGAGAAAACACTGCGTTTTTTATATATGAAATGCTAGAGAAATAAAGTTGGTTATTCACTAGTATTTCGGCAGAAATTAAACAGTATAATAATTACGAAGCACTAAATAATAGGTAAAAAACAAACATAATATATATATATATATATATATATATATATATACACACACATGTATATATATATATATATATATATAATATATATATATATTTCTTCTGTGTTGTTAGTTGTTAGTAGATTACATGCACCATTATCACTAGCTGTTTCCATCTACCTATTTGTATGCGCATTTTGGGATATTGCATAAAAAAATGCTGAATGGAAATGCCAAGATGTGCATAAATTCTAAAAATGTGCATAAAATCTTATCCAGTAATAAAACATGCGCATGAATTATGATGGAATTTTTTTAACTGAATAAATTCCTTAATGCACATTAAAAAAACCTGCAATGGAACAGCATAAACCCGGACCAACCAATGGACCGATTTCATTGAACAGCATCGGTAATGCTAATTTTGTCATTATAAAATGCTTGAGTGAAGTCTTGTCAAAGTTTTTTGTCATAATTAACTCCCAGAACTGCGTTCCCAAACAGCAGGTTTCGAAAATAAGATAACATGGCTGTGTTTTGTCTGCGTGCTCTGAAGCTTGCAATTTATTGTATCCAAAAAATATTTTATACAGTGCCTTCTTCTACTGCAGCAAAAAAAAATTAGCTTCATGATCTTTAGAGAAAGTTAATTAGGAAGTGATGGTTTTGTTCTCTCCAACTCACTGAGTGGGAACTGTGCTTTATTTGAATTTTTTTTTGCAAATAAGATTAATTCGTAACTTTGGATGGAAGCTATTGGCTCTGCTTTTTTGCAACCCTACTCTTTTGCTCTTGGTAGATTGCACTGTTCATAATGGAAGTTCTTTAATTTGCTCATTGTCTGTAGATCAACCACAAAATGTTCCACTCCCATTGGTACATTTATGAGATTGCACTCTCACACTTTGCCCTGTTTAGCAAATCTGACCCTTAGTTTTGAATTGATCTCATAATTGATGAAGTTCGCATCATTGATTGATTCCTTTTTATTACTGTGAGGCTGCTTTGAAATGACCAGTATAGGGAAGAGAGGGGCACAACCTAAAACTTTTTGACTTTCTCAGTTTGTGTAAATCCACATGGAGTTCCCAGTATATTTGTTCCACATTAATTTCACACTTGTCAAGTACAAATATATGGTTTTGTTTCATAATTACAGAGTATATTTTTTATTTAACCCAAAAAGAATGGAAGTGAACTGTGACAACATGCCCCATATAGGTAAGGCACATTGTAACACCGAGGGGCACGTTGTAACATAACCAAATGACAGCTTAAAATGTTATATGATCTAATGAAAAAAATATACAAGACAAACTAAAATATTTTGTCAATAAACTAAAGTTAATATATTTTCAAATAAAATAATGGCATTTTTTTAAGATTGAAAAATAATCTAATTTTGAAGTTTGATAATGAACACATTGCAACCATGCTTGGGACGGCCCTAATCGCAACACATGGCTATACAGTATAGTTCAAAACAATGTGGGAAAACAGATGAAAAAACACAGATGAGCCAAAATGCTTTGCATTTCTTGAAATAATGTCACAAATGAGGCTCCCGTACTGCCTCCTCCACACCATCAGAGGGAACACTCACCAGAGTATTGACTGACTCTCTTTCGGACTCCAATTCCCATCAGCCCACATACCTGGGACTGATTGCACACACACCTGCTAATCATTAGACCCTCTCCATATAAGCACACCACACACATTTATCCTTGCAAAGTCTTGATTTGCCAAGGTGATCATTTCTGAGCGTTTCTTCATTGTTGATTGTTTATTCTGCTGTGACCTGGACTGTTTCTTGTTTCTGGATTCTCTGCCGCCTGCCTTGACCCGCATCTGTTTACTGGACTGTGATTCTCTGCCGCCTGCCCTGACTCATATCTGTTTACTGGATTGTGATTCTATGCCACTTGCCCCGATCTTAGCCTGTACTGTTCACGTCCTCATCTCGCCTTTACGGCTGCTTGTCTGTATTTATTCTGCTGTTAAATAAACTGCACATGGATCCTCAATCTGCTGACTCCTCATTACAGAAGACTTCGCCGACTAGCGATCCAGCAGCCATCATGCAATTGTCAACAGAGTTATCTGCCCAAGCTAATCAGCTTGCTATACACCAGCACCAGCTCACTCAACTCACCTCTCTCACCGAGGAACTTGTCAACACGTTAGAGAATCTCAGCGTAGCAGCACCGCAACCTGCCTTTGCACAAATGGCTGCTCCCGTACACGCCATGCCCAGCCAAAACCACGACTAAGTCCATGACTTGCTTTTCCTGATAAATTCGATGGAGATTCGTCTAAATGTAAGGGATTTCTTTTGCAATGCTCCCTCTTTGTGAACCAACAACCCATGCTGTATCCTACGGATTTGGGGAAATTTCCTTTGTGTGCTCGTTGTTGATTGGAAAGGCATTAGAGTGGGCTACCGCTGTGTGGAGAGCAGACGGCTCAACATTTCCCTCATTCGAGGTGTTTTTACAGTGCTTTAAAGAAGATTTTGATCATCCCGCAGGAGAGAAGAATGCAGGTTAACAACTTCTCATGTTAAACCAAGGGAGAAAAACTGCAGCAGAATATGCATTATCCTTCCGCACTCTCGCTGCACAAACCGACTGGACTGAGGATGCTTTGAAATTATTGTTCCGAAAAGGTTTAAGTCTGGAACTTCAATCGGAGCTGGCGTGTCGCGATGAAGGAAGAGCCTTGTGCTCTGGCCAACGATACCCCCGTTTTTGCGACCAATAATGAACCCATGCAACTTGGATACACTCACTTGACACCTGAAGAACGAGAACGACGGTTACAACATCTCTGCTTGTACTGTGGAAAGGCTGGCCATCTCAAAACTTCATGCCCAATTCGTCCTCTCAACCCGAATTCAAAATCGGTGAGTTCCTGTTTTCAATTTCAGTCAATCTACCTCCAGTTTCAGAATTCCAATAACTCTTACCAGCGGAGATAAAATGATTCTTACAAATGCCTTGTTAGATTTAGGAGCTGCTGGTAATTTCATCTCTGCTGAATTTGCTCAACAACATAATTTGAAATGAACCCTTTGTGATTCTCGTTTGGCAGGGGAGGCATTAGACGGCTGACCCCTCGGAAGGGGTAAAATTGCCCACCTCACAGAGGGAATTCACATGCAGATGGGAGCATCGCATCATGATAACATTAGATTCTACATATTTTCACCTAATAATCCAGTAATTCTCGGTTTACCATGGCTCTGCAGTCACAACCTTCACATCTCCTGGAGGGACGGGCAGATCATTCATTGGGACAGCACCTGCCATGAGCACTGTCTTACTCCCATCACTCCACTTCCATTACAGTCAATCCTCCTCACCGAACAGAACCCAGACATTCCAGGCTTACCCACCGAATACGCTGACCTCACTGAAGCATTCAGCAAAATCAAAGCTTCTCAGTTACCACCACATCGCTCTAGTGACTGCTCAATTGAACTACTCCCAGGTGCCACACCGCCCAAGGGTAGAATTTTCCCTTTATCTCAGCCTGAATCAGAATCCATGAAAGCCTACATAGAAGAGGAGTTAACCAAAGGTTTTATCAGACCTTCAACCACACCCGCATCAGCTGGATTCTTCTTTGTTAAAAAGAAAGATGGAGGCCTTCGACCCTGTATTGATTACCGCAGACTCAATGATATAACTGTCAAGTTCAGGTACCCCTTACCTCTAGTTCCTTCCGCCCTTGAGCAGCTTCGTCAGGCCAAATACTTCACAAAGCTAGATCTATGTTGTGCCTATAATTAGATCCGAATCAAGGATGGAGATAGCGTTTAAACAATGCTCAATTGGTACTAAGGGGCCCAAAGTGTGCCAAGAAAATATCCCCCACACCATTACACCACCCCCACCAGCCTGAACCGTTGAGACAAGGCAGGATGGATCCATGCTTTCATGTTCTTTACACCAAATTCTGACCCTACCATCTGAATGTCACAGCAGAAATCGAGACTCATCAGTCCAGGCAACGTTTTTCCAACTTTCATTGTCCAATTTTCGGTGAACCTGTGCGAATTGTAGCCTCCGTTTCCTGTTCTTAGCTGACAGGAGCGGCACCCGGTGTGGTCTTCTGCTGCTGTAGTCCATCTGCTTCAGGGTTCGACGTGTTGTGCGTTCAGAGATGGTATTCTGCATACCCTGGTTGTAACGAGTGGTTATTTGAGTTACTGCTGTCTTTCTATCATCTCTAACCAGTCTGCTCATTCTCCTCTGACATCAACAAGGCATTTTCGTCCACACAACTGCCGCTCACTGGATGTTTTCTCTTTTTCAGACCATTCTCTGTAAACCCTAGAGATGGTTGTGTGTGAAAATCCCAGTAGATCAGCAGTTTTTGAAATGCTCAGACCAGCCCGTTTGGCACAAACAACCATTCCACGTTCAAAGCCACTTAAATCATCCCCTTTCTTCCCCATTCTGATGCTCAGTTTGAACTTCAGCAAGTCGTCTTCACCACATCTAGATGCCTAAATGCATTGAGTTGCTGCCATGTGATTGGCTGATTAACAATTTGTGTTACTAAGCATTTGAACAGGTGTACCTAATAAAGTGGCCGGTGAGTGTATATATTAATATGATTATATAAATATAAAAATATGCATCAAAATACATGTAAATATTTTCACAATATATACAATGTCAAGCCGCCGGTTGCGGCTCCCTCAAGCCCGCCTGCCACTCCGACGTCAAGCCCGATGGCTGTGGCTCACTTCAGTTCCCAGTTCGGTGGATCCAGTTCCCTAGTCACAGCCAGGAGTGCCGTTCCCAGCCCCTGACCACGAGTCCAGTGTAGGCTCCAGCCCCTGACCACAAGTCCAGTGTATGCTCCAGCCCTTGACCACGAGTCCAGTGCAGGCTCTAGCCCCTGACCAGAGTCCAGTGCAGGCTCCAGCCCCTGACCAGTGTCTAGTGCAGTCTCCAGCCCCTGACCAGAGTCCAGTGCATGCTCCAGCCCCCGACCAGAGTCAAGTCATGTCCCCTGGAGACATGTTTTTAAGTCTTGTATTGTCCACAGGAACAGTTTTAATTTATCCAGTCTTTTCTTGTCCATGGAGACTTGTCTGGGGCAGGCGGCTCCTCTAGTTATGGCCACGGAGGCCATTCCCAAGCTGCCTGCTTCACTTGTAGCTGAGATGGAAGCGGTTCCTGAGTCCACCCTGTGAGGGCCTCTAACTCTACGTCCAGCCCAAGGTGGGTTGTGGTGCTTCCGTCATGCCCAATATGGGCCTCAGCTTCCGAGCTTAGCCCCTGAAGGTCTTCTGTTCCTGTGGAAAGCCCACGTAGGGCTCCTGATTCCTTGTTCAGCCCAGGGGGGGGGGGGCTCCTGAACTTCTATTGAACCCCGTAGTTTTCCCCAAGGATTTTTTGGGGTAGTAGGAGTTCCCGGCTGTAGTGGCCGGGCCGAGGCCAAGGCTACAGTGGCCGTCCCGCCATGGCTTCCTGAGCTCCCTGCACCGCCATGGCCTCCTGAGCTCCTTGCAACCTCCATGTCCTCCTGAGCTCCTTGCACCGGCCTCCGGAGCTTCCCGATCCGCCATGGCGCCCCGGTACTGTCGGTTCCACCCTGGAGGTGTTCCCATTGTCCCTGTCCTGCACCAGCCTCCAGGGTGCCCACCTCCCCTCCCCAGTGGTACTGTTACGGCGCGGGTCGCGCCTTTCAGGAGGGAGGAGTAATGTCACAGTTATTGTCTGTTTTGGTTTAGTTTTCACCTGTATTATTTCCTGGGCTCTTATTTGGTCCTTCCTGTTTCCTGTCCTTGTTTAGTGTGATTATTAGTTTATTTGTTCCAGCTGTGTTTTATTAATTATCCCTTGTATTTAAGTTCCAGCCTGTTCAGTTTCCCTTTTGTCTGGTCTACTCATTCCTCCCAGTGTTTCTGTGTGTCTGCCCTGCCTTGTCTTGCCCTGCCTTGTCTATATTAAAGACTGTTATTTTGAGTTTACTCCTCATCTTGTGTTCCTCGTTCCTCCCCGTTGTGTGCACCATGACAATACTACTGTTTCAGCTATTAAAATAGTTCAGTTTAGTATGTAATGGTAAAGTGATTATATTAAGTTAATTTAGAAAAATGTTTGAAGCATTTTTTATTCATTAAATATTTTTAAAGTAACGACCAAGCGGCCAGAGGCAGACAGTGAGCTAATCATAGCCTATGTTTGATCGATTTAGCCTTCTCAAATCATCACGACTTGTCTAAAATAAAATCTATAGGTATACTCAAACAGTTCAAGCAGTTAAACTTAACTGGTTTGATAAATGTGCACTATATCCAATCGTTTGTGTGGAGAGTGGAAGCTAAAGCACGCTTTGCAGGACAGGCGCCAGCATGATCACTTGCTTTTTTTTAATGAAAACAACTTAAAATACACTGTAATTTTTGCAATTTTGAGTAATACATCATTTGGAACTGTAAATGGTCTACTTTTATTTGTGTGCACTCACAATATTAACAAAACGTTGTGCTTTTATAAAATAAAGAAAACAAACATGATGCGCTTTCTACCGTCTCGATCTTGAACAGGAGCACTTTACAAAAATGAACTGAAATTCAACGAATATATGCCTCACAGACATGATAAATATATTTATAGAAAGCTTTAAATTACTACTTAACTAAATAAATCAAATTGAAAACAAAAACTTTTTCATTATAAGCCTAATCATAATTCATAAAGATGCAATTCTCTCTAAAGGCACGTCTATGAGGAGATGGCGAGTCAGGATCGTCATCTTCATCTTTGCGACACTGAACTATGGCGTGGGGCTTTGCGGCAAGCTGCTGGAATAAACACAGTGGCCGAAGTCCGTGGCACGGCCCTAGGAGATGTCGTAAAAAAGAAGCCTAAAACAGGGGCCCGTTGAACTATGCCCGGCCCTAGCTGAAATACAGGGCTCTAATAAGAAGTGATGAAAGTGATAAAAAGCAGCTGCAAATGTTTTACAAAATTACCACTCAATGTGCAACATTTTATGTTCTACAACCAAATTCAGTGTAATATCTAATTTATTTCTGCACCTGAGCCAGTCTTGCACACTTTCTGTCGAGTATGCACTTGCGCTCTTGCGCCACGGTGCATGGCGGTATTCACATGCACTTGCGCTCTTGCGGACTTATAATGGCCACTGTGTGCGCATGTCCGTAAGTCCACAAGACCGTAGGGTGTCCCATTCATCATTTTAGTTTTCAGAAGGATGTGCACGACAGACTTCTAACCAACAGTCAAAGCAACATTATGTCACGAAAGTGTGGACTAATCGGAAGACTGCGAGGGTTTAGGGTGCGATTTGGGACAGGGCCTCAAGTGGCCAGTAAGGTTTAGTTTGTGTTTTGCTTGCTCTTCTTTATCCACTGATCTTAGATTTTATGCTGACACCTAGTGGCATGGAGGCATTAGGTTTGTTTGCTAAATTCTGCCGCTTCATAACAAATTTGTAAAAAAAAAAAAATCCTTTTAATGTATGATTTTCTATTTCACTTGACAGCTTGTTCTGACATTTTATTTGTCCACTTAAACTTATTCTGCATAAAACATGCAACATTTAAAATTGAACTTAATCCAATATATATCCTCAGTCAATTCTCCAGCCTTATGCTACAGTGTTTAATGAGAAGAAGATCAGGACCAATGACACAGATCTGAAACGGTTAGCCTTGTGTAATTACACTGGATGGAGAAATTCTGCCTGTTATTTCTGAAAGGAAATGTATCATTTAAGTGGGAAGGGCATATGATGAACAAAACAGTCTGGCTGACATTGGAGGAACATGGGAAGTGTGCCCTCCCATGACAGCAAAGCCATATAGGTCATGGCGAAACACCATCACCCCTGACAACCCCTGCAGGAAACAGAGTAGAAACATCCTTCCACATTCACTCACTCGCTCTGACTCACATTATCGAACAGGACAAACTCTTTGGTCTCTTTTACAGGACAAACTCTTTGGCCTCTTTGTGCCATTCTGGTGCTCAAAGACTGTCGCCATTTATTCATAGATACTAGCTGTTCCTTTCTCAGCCCACATAATTTCAGTGAATGAAATCAACTGGAATGACACACACACACACACACACACACACACACACACACACACACACACACACACACACACACACACACACACACACACACACACACACACACACACACACACACACACACACACACACACACACACACACACACACACACACACACACACACACACACACACACACACACACACACACACACACACACACACACACACACACACACACACACACTTACCTGCCAGACAAGAGCCTCCATGTGGTCGGTAGTGTTCGAGAGCCAGATGCTGAGCACTAATGTGTGGGAGGATGAAGTGAGGACACTAGCGATGACGGCATCCCTCATGGAGAACGGCAGCATAGTGTATACCACAAACACAATAAACAGGAAAAATGACACCTGCAAACAGAGTTAACGGTGCATTAGTGTGCCATTTAACATCTAAAGCTCACCAACATAGGACAGAGATCAGATCCGGATAAACGCTGAAATACACTACATGACTTTCACCAAGATTTTTGCCCTGATTTACAGGTTAGACAAGTTGACGCTTCTGCAGATTTGAGTTGACAGATTTAACAGAAAATCACGTAATGTATGATGGTCACAGACTCTATTTTTTAGCATCAGGCTATGATTTCATCCAGTTGGAGGATATCAAATGTGTCTGATATTTTGAGCTGATTTTTTCAATGCATATTGCTTTGTGTATTGCATATTGTGATGTGTCTCATAGCACTAAGGTACGTGTTTCTGTTTATTATTTACTTGTTTATATACTACACATTTTTTTCATTTTCATTTGCATTTTTATCACAGAATAAAACAGACAACATATGTTATAATTTATGTAGGCTACTTTAATAAATGCTAAGTCAGTTAAAACTGAATTTTTCAGATTCTTTATTTATTACCTGAAAACACACTTAAACCATATACTGTCACAATCATGCATATGTTGTCTTCATGTTGCTTATTCCGTTTAGCTGCTCAGATCGCTGGATGCCTTTGTCCATATTAGGGATTACCTGGCCCATTATTACTTCTATGAGTCCGTATTGGACTTTCTGCTCGAGAGCACCCTAGAGCTTCGGGGAAGAAATGAAACACTGCATGAGAGTGTTCAGTGCTCCATAATGTTCACATCGCTTCGTTTTGAATATTAATAAAACGTCAGGGCATCTTTTCTACTTGAATTTAGATCTAGATTTATTTACACTGAAAACCTCTACATGAACAAACTAGCATAAAAAAGTGCAGGGGACAAATTTACGTTTTATTAAAAGTGGGGACACACATATTCTACGCCCATGGATGATGCCTAGTGTTTTAAAATTAATTCAGATTTTCATATGTAAGCAGATACATATATAAAACTACGTAATTAGACATTAAACACCATATAAATGAATCTCTCCATCTATGCTTTAATAATCATTCTGAATCTCATCTGGACGCAGTCTTTGATAAAAAGCTGATTTTTTTCAGCTTTTTGTTTAAAATGCTGCTTTTTAAAAATGCAACTTACACTCAAGTGTTGATTAAAAAGAGAAGAAAGCATGAAGCTAGAAATATTTTTCTTTCTTTTGACATATTGCGTGTTCAGATATTCATTCAACTAAATATTCTGGGGGCCATTACATTTTTGTGAAAATGATAAAAAATTCAGGGAAAGAGTTAAGTGGTAAAAAGTAGTAGCAAATGTTTTACAAGATACACAAACCATTCTCTGCGCCAATAAAACGCACAACACTTTTTACTGCACGTCTTGCATGATTTGGAAGGAAATTAAACACTAAAATGACATTGTTATGTTTAATTCCAGTAGGAAAATTGTAGATTTAGGAATTGTTGGGGGGCTATTTGAGTCTTCGAAATTAGCTTAAATTAACATTGAGTCATCACATGTGATGTTTTCAGAACGATTCAAGACAAGTGCTTCAAAAAGTGAGCTGATACCATGATGAAACATGGGTCGTGAGTGTTTGTTTGCTTGCCTTCACATAAAATGCTAAGAGAGTGACAGGCTCTCAATCAATACTGACAATTGCCTTTATTACAAGAGAGTTTCACAATTCAAGCTGAGCTGGACTGGAGCTAATTCTGACATTGATGGTCTCACAAATGCTAACTATCCCTAAACAATCAACCACATATATTTATGAATCAACATCAATAATGGACTCAAATGCAAAATCATCTGTGCATATTTGCGTAATGTATTTTGGGCATACACATTATGTGTGTAATATTGGCTCGGCTGTCCAATATGGCATACATTTTTTTTTTAAATATTTTTATATAATAACTTTTTCAGCCTGTAACCTGTCATTACAGCCTGTTTACAAAACCAATCTTGCTGCACAAAATGTGCTGCTCAAACTGTTCATACCGAAATGATCAGGGACGTTGTTAAAAATAAACTTCAGCCACTTATTCCCAACAGGATCCTTCAGAATGATATAAAGAGAGGCTGGAGATACACGCAGCCAGAAGCAGCACAAGGTTTGGCAAACCTTCCCCGCATTTTACTGTTATCAGTGGTTTATGTGGTGTTTAGGAAAAATATGATCTATCCTGCTTTCATCTTGTTACCTCAGGTTTTTGATCATCCAGTAGGCCTCATTGACATAGTAAACGTGGGCGCTCCTGAGCTGATGCATTCATCATCAGAAAGTTATGTAAATTCAGTTTAGTAAATGCACTTTTTTGACTGGAAAGATAGAGATGTTCTGGAAGTTTTAGTGCACATCAAGCTCTTTTATCTCAAAAGATCAAGGCGTTTGTTTGAAATTTGACTTGCAACTTTTACAAGAGGTGTAGCATACTCTGCTAAATTGAATGAAGGTGAAAGGAAAGTGAATATAAATCAAAAACATGGAACACATGCTACACTTTTATCATTATATATTATTTGGGTCACTGTTAACTAACTATTAAAGTAAACTACCTATTCCCTTTTTTCCTCAAGACACTCTTAATTTGCTGCTTATTAATAGTTAGTAAGGTAGTTTTAAAGTATGGGGTAGGATTAAGGGATCTAAAATATGTTCATGCAGAATAACGTATTAATATGTGCTTTATAAATACTAATAAAAAGCCAATATGCTAGTAATATGCATGCTAATAAGCAACTAGTTAATAGTGAGAATTGGCCTTTAAAATAAAGCATTACCATTATATTATAGTTATTTAGTTGTTGCTAATAAACTTTTATGACTTCTGAAATAACATCTGTTATCACTGACTAACCTGCGTGATAACATAATTCATGCTGACATTTATCACGATAGCGAAGCTGCTAAATAACGAATGGGTATTAATATGCAGGAATGTTGCTAAGGAGGGAGGCAATAAATTGTACAAGAGGGCCAGAAAACCTGGTGATGCCACTACCCACATTTACATATTAAAGGGATAGTTCAACCCTTCTTTCTTCAGTTTCTTTCTTCTGTTGAACTCAAAAGAAGAATGGTAACACTTTATTTTAGGGTCTCTTAACTAGTTGCTTATTAGCATGCATATTACTAGAATATTAGCCATTTATTAGTAGTAATTAAGCACAGATTAATGCCTTATTCTACATAACCTTATCCTACATTCATAATCCTACCCAATCCACTACCTTCCTAACTATTAATAAGCAGCAAATTAGGAATTTATTGAGGGAAAAGTCGTAGTTAATAGTGTTCCCTATTCTAAAGTGTTACCAGAAGAATTTGAAGAATGTGGTAGCTGATGTTGACTTCTATATACATTTTTTCCATCCTATGGAAGTCAATGGCTACCGTCAACTACCACATTCTTCAACATTCTTCTCGTAACACTTTAGAACAGGGAACACTTATTCGCTATAAACTACGACTTTTCCCTCAATAAATTAAATTAATTTAATACCAACATTTTTCTAAATATCTTCTTTTGTGTTCAACAGTCAAAAGAAACTCATACAGGTTTAGAATGACAAGAGGGTGAGTAAATGATGACAATTTTTTTTTTAACTATCCTTTAATATGTAAATGAGAGCAGTATTATGTTGATGAGCTTATGGTTGTGATATCAAGATGATGACATGTTTTTGTAGCTTAGTTTCTAAAAATTTAGTTTTGCACACTGCCAACACTTATGTATTTCAAAAGAACAAGAAAAATTCAGTTTTGCACAATATGTCCCCTTTAAATGATGTGTAGTGCTTTAGTTAGTGCCAAACCACAGTTTTCATCAGGTTTTTAACGCTTCAACGATGTAATACACCCATAAATATTCCAAAACATATGTTTTATTTATTTTTTACACTGAGTGCTGTTTTTTTTGTGTGTGAGCGAGGGCTCAATATAGCACTGGAGGAATGGCAGATAGGGCACTGGACGGCAGCAAAGCCTAATGGATTTCTGGCTTGGTCACCCTCACAGACCACACACACTCTGCCAAAAAACAAACAGACTGCAGGGCAGTGATTTTTCCAGACAGAACATGTCTTGAGCCTTATCGATCACCTTTCCACTCTGTCCAGCACAGAGGAGGATCAGAGAAACCGTCAGGAATGGATACAGTTGGCTTGTGAAGGAGAGAGAATCCCCTAGCAGACAGAACGCTCCGCTGGGCTCCGGGCCGAGGGGTGTCTCGCACTCTCACCTCGGATTGGACAGAGAGTTTGTATTTTCGCTAAAGTTTTTAAATGTCTGAGTTCAGACTCAAGAACTGGCAAGGTTAAATGCTTAATCTCTCCAATGAACTGATAACTTGCCAGTTCCATGCCTGCTTAAAGTTCTGGTCTATCGGCTAGCGGGATTGAGACTGGCAGTTCAATTCAGTGGTCTTATTCTACATCAGACCAGGCTATACAGCACTGAATCCTAAATGTTTTCTCTTGGTCTGGCCTCTGGCTCCCAGTACATGTATGGGAAATAGAGTCATGATCAAGCATGGAATCAAGCATGATACAGCATTAAACTGATAGATCAAGTGAACATATAAACAGTTAAAATTGTGAATACAAATTTCAAGGAGAAATAAATGCTGTGAACAACAAATATTCAAAAGAACATGGATTTATTTTAAAAATCCTAAAAACCTATTTCCAAATTAAGATTGGATTCTGAATGCCAGGTTTTCAGTGTGGACTTTTGGATGTCACTGTTCTTTCCATATGGCTCTTTTTTCAAGCCAGTCTTTGTGATCATGACTTGTTGGGCTGAGAACAAATAGAGTCACAGCTGGTTTGAGCTCTGTAAAGCTCTCAGATCTCATTTGGAGCAGTTTGCCTGTATTAATCAGGTTTGAATTGTCACAGGCATGCAGTAGTTGCCAATGAGATTTGCATTGAGGTTTTGACTGTATGTACAGATTTCTCATTTGCACTAGATGGAAAAAATGCTCAGCTGTCCAACTCAAAGCCAGGAATCCAAATATCATTAATCCAATCTGATGATATTTTAAAATATTAACAAGTCTAATTATAATTTAGCTCATTATTAATGTGTCCCTGTAGAAAATCTGATTATTTGAGTTGATAAAAGATTTTATAATCATCTGGTGTGTCCAAATCTTTAAATACATTTTCAGCTGAACTATTCCTGGATTGAGGCTTATTATAGTTAAATAAAACCATAAAAACATTTGTTATTTGGAATAAAATATTTCTATCTATCTATCATCTATCTATCCATCCATCCATCCATCTATATATATTTTATATATATTTTTATATTTCATTTTTATTTAGTTTAACTTGATGCACTAAAATAACTAAAACTAAAATACAATTTTATACAAACCTATACAGAGATATATATAAAAAACAAGAACAAATAAAAAGGAAAAAACACACAATAAAATAACAAAAACTTTACTAATTAAAATGCAAACAGATGCGATATGGGTTATTTCTAATTAATCTGAATGATGAGACATTCAGATGTATATATATATATATGCACATATATGTTATTATTCCTGCATATTTTATGAGTACAGTTTGTAAAACATAATTTGTTTATACTCACATTACCTTAAATAGCCTTTTAACATATCATTTTAAGTTTTATCATGATGTTATAGCTATATTGATCTAGAATATTGTCTTCATATATTCTTGCTATAAACTATCACATAAAATTAGATTGTAACATATGTAAAGCATATTCTTCATTCTTCAAGGGTTGCTAAGGCAATAGATGGTAGTAAATACATAAGACACACTTAACAGGTTTGCTTTTTCATAGTGAATAAGATTGTGTGGTCTACTGGGATTCTAATGTCTGGTTAACCAGTCTGCACTGCTTTTGTATTAGGAAAGCAAATGGAAATGGAATAATCTGATAATCTGAAAGCCTTCCATTAAAAGAATAATGATGGAACATATAATAAGTAGTGTTGTTATTACACGCAGTCCAATCACACTTATGGATCTAAGGAAAAACTCAAATAAACGGGGTGAATTGAGGATAATTAGCACACAGCATTTAAACTATTAAACAACTGGTATGACAGAGAACAGCAAATTTACATAATGACATAAAACGGCAAATTTGAGGTATCGGAGACAGTAGTGACATTCTGAGACATACTACTGATATACTGTATTTAACAACATAATAAACATATTCCCATTATTTTATTAATTTAACTGATATATTTAAGCTGTATAGCTTAAAATGCAATGAATAAATAAATAAATACATAAAACATTTTAAAAATGAAATGCTTTTATTAATATTATTTGAAGTGTTTTGATTTAGGCCAAACTGTCATTTATCACCATTGTGTTTTACTTATAATAACTAAAAACTCATTTTATCTAAATTTAGATGCACAGATGCCACCTATCAACAACAAAACGTGTATTCACATATATTTTTTTACAGTGATTATCTCCAACGCTGCTAAAAGCAGCTTCCCACTTCTCACTACGTGTTTCCCTCACCCTCTTAGAGCAAATCGACATTGCTTTACAGATTTCACTCTGCCAACTTATCTGAAACAACACAAGAAGGCATTTTCCTTTGCCCTCCTCCTTAAAAGCATTAAAACAATGATTCAAAATCTATTTTCACCTGCCTGCCTCCTTCACTCTCTCATCACTTCATTAGTTCCCCATCATTCTTTTACATCCTTCATAAGGCATTCAATCGGCATGTCTGGCAACACCAAATTGTAGGAAACGAGGGTACACAAGACTGTTTGTATTTTCGGAGGTCTTTTCTTCTGATTTGCCCTCAGGCTGATTGGCGTAAGGCAAGTACGGCTGCCTTTTGTTCCTCTACTGACTCTGAGCTCAATTATGTTCTCTCTTCTGTACAACATACAAAGGCTGCTGGATTTTCACGGGCGTCTCTAATGGAGAACAACTGCTGTGGGATAATGATGCCTGCATTACAGACATCTGTGAGGAATAGTGAGGGCTTTTCATCTGCAGTAGTCCCTCGACCCATGCTGGCGACTATAGTTCGGGACTCTACAGTTTTTCCTTGTAAGCGTTGCAAGCGACTCCATGTATATAGCTTATTAGAGCTCAAGTAATGTGGCTGTCAAATAGCATAAACACAGAGAAAACTGTACTAAGAGCACAGTGTGTAGCTTAAAAAGCAAGAGGGAAAAAAACAAGAAATGAAATAGGGCATAGCCTAACAGAGCTCTTTAAGTCTTCAACTACTGTAGACGCAGCTACTGTGCCATTCACTTCCGCTAATAAGCACACATATGCTACTTCACAAACACATCCAGATACTCTTTGCTAATAAGTTACTTTGCTGCAGTACTCTTGAGTGCTAATTAGGTGGTAGCTTATTTAGATCGCCTGAACCCGAGTTCTTACCATCATGTATGCAAAGACTTATTAGCAGGCTTCTCTGAATTTTCTGCATCAGAAATCTGGTTCCCTCTAGAGTTAAACCTTCAGTCACAGCATGTGAGATCAGACTGCACCAAGCTTAGGGAGTAATTTATATGACAGAGCACTGATATAAAGACCGGCGTAGCTGCTCACCACCATATGTGGTGGTGGCTCACCACCAGGATGCTGGTGTGCTGATGTCTCAACTGTAGCTTCTTAACATAGGTTGAACAGTTTCACCAGTTGGCACCGTTTAGCATGGCTGCAGTGCTCCACAATCTACACCAACACCAAAACACGACTAACCAGCCTGGAGCAGATAAAGGTTCAAGGTTAAGCTGGTTAGCATGGCCCAGATTTTCTATACATAAATTGAATTGTGGCTCACCTAAATATGGACCAACACATAACAGAGTTAAAGGTAATTTACTCCCTTTAGCCTTGTGCCTCTAAAACAGGCCATCAAAAAGAAAACAACAACAACAACAAAAAAACAAAGCAAAACAAAGCAAAAACAATGAAACACAAAGCAAAGCGAATCAAATCAGAAAAATAAACAAAGCAAAGGAAAATATAGCAAAACAAAACAAAAAAGCAATAAAACACAATGCAAAGCAAACCAGCAAAAAACCAAAAAACCTACAGAAAACAAAAGCAATGAAACAATACAAAGCAAAGCAAAACAGAGCAAAAAAAACCCAAACAAAACAAAAGCAATGAAACAGCTCAAAGCAAAACAGAGCAACCCCCCCAAAACCCAATGAAACACAATGCAATCCAAAAACACAACAAAAAACACTGAAACAAAACAAAAGCAATGAAACAACATAAAGTAAAAAAAGCGCAATGAGACACAATTCAAAGCAAAACAGAGCAAAAAAAAAGCAAAGCAAAAAACTAACAAAAGCAAAACACAAAAAAATGCAAAGCAAAGAAACATAGCAAAACACTAAACAAAACCAAGACAAAACAAAAGCAAAGCAAATAAGGACAAAAATGAAACAAAGGCAAAGAAAAGAAAACAACATTGAAAACAAAAAAAATACTATTATATTAAGGAAGCACAATCACATAATGCAACTACAACTTTGGGCCACTAATCAATATTGTATTAATAACCTCACTTCTGATGGGGAAACCTCTCCAGAATAGTGGGCATATTTATGGCTAATTGTTTAAAATAGATGTCATGTGGTCATTAAAAATCCCATGGCACTTCTCGTAAAGAGTGGGGTGTAACTCCTGGCCAAATTCCCTACACTGGCCTCTGACCATCATGGCCTCCTAATAATCCCCATCCACTTGATTGGCTCTATGACTCTCTCTCCTCTCCACCTGTAGCTGGTGTGTAGTGAGCGCACTGGCAACGTTGTCCTGTGGCAGCCGTCACATCATCCAAGTGAATGCTGCACACTGGTGGTGGTTGAGGAGAGACCCCCCCCCCCCCACACACATGATTGTAAAGTGCTTTGGGTGTACAGCAATACACAAAAAGGCACTATATAAATGCATCATTCATTCATTCCTTCATTCATTCATGTAGGTACCACCTAGCTTTTACTGAAGCAGTTCCTAGTATGTTGCCGCTTTTTGATCCAGAGCCAATTTGTGTCGTATATGCATATCTCATCATTTCCAGATCACTGAGTCCATCCGAGTTATTAAGTCATGTCGAGCAAACAGCCTGGATGACTCACGGACGAGCTACATTTACTAGTGCACGGAACAACCAATCTCTCCTCCTACAACCAGCGTAATATCATAACTCAAGAGCTGTTAATAAAAGACGACCAAAGCACGGATGTTTTTGCCATCTTGCTGAGTGGTGGCTAGGCTGATTGCACCTCCTCCTCGCAGAGCGGGAAGAAGAAAAAACAAAGTGCGTGAACAAGCCAAGCAAGTCGGTATAATACCTGATTCGTTTTATGGATGCAGAGGTGGACAGAAATAGCGCCAATTGTCTTAATTACTCTAAGACATGCATTTATGTTGAGACTGTGTCACAGTCATTAGCCAGAATCATGTGCTAAGCGGAGTTCAATGAACTAATGAATGATTCAGTGCGCAGAACAGCTCGCACACTAAAATTCATGAATTACTGTGCAAATGACTGGAGGAAAATGACACTGCGTTAGTGAATATCTGCATGATTGTGCAGCGCTTTCATTGCGTCTGCTAGCGCTTTCCATCCGAGTAATTTACTAACAGATCTACATATATAAATCACACTGACACAAGTCGTGTTTTATGCATGCCAAATACTTAACTCTGAGCACTTCGGCCTGATAAAAAGGTACATTAAAAAGTGCTAGCCGTAGAGGTCGAAGGCGGTCACTGAAGAACAATTGTATAGAAATGGAGAGCGATGAAAGTGCTGTCACTCAAGTCTCACCTGGTCCCACGGACAGATGATCCCCCCGAAGAACATGAAGAGGTAACCCATGGCAACCAGACAGCCCCAGATCAGCAGGGAGAAGAGGCGGAGAAGCTTTTTGAAGACCGACTCAATGCAGACGAGGATGAAGATGGCGAGAAAAATGGCCAGAGTTGTGGGCACAGTCATGATGAAGGCCATGTGGTCCTCCATGGTCTGTGGAAACATAATGACAGTTCACGGCTCATTCACTAGCTTATGAAAAAGATAACTGTCTATTGAGATACGGTGGAAAAGAAGAAATGGAAAAAAGATTGACTCTTCTGAGTCAATGACAAAATAATGAAACTCTAGCCCTGACCTCAGACTCTGAACCAAAGTTCAGTCTATTCTGTCCAAACTTTCTCATTAGCATAATGTGTTCTGTCAAAGTGTGGCAGTTGTGTTTTTACTGTTGAATTATTAATATGGACAATTAACATTTGAAAAATGTTAGTGCGGTACTGTTATATTGGGTTTGTGCTCATAAAATGTAATTTAATCCATTAATGTACACGACATTTGCAACCCATTTCACTTCCATAATGTGGCATATTTGAGTGAAACAGGATATGCAATTAAAAATGTGAACCGGATAAACTGATTCATTGAAAATAAATATTTGTTTTTGAAAGAAGTCTCTTCCGCTCACCAAGGATGTATTTATTTGATCAAAACAATGCAGTAAAAACAGTAATATTGTGAAATATTATTACAATTTAAAACAACTGTCCTATATTTGAATATATGTACATTACTGTTCATTACTCCAGTCTTCAGTGTCACATGGTCCTTCAGAAATCATTCTAATATTCTGATTTGCTGCTCAAAAAACAATTCTTATTATTATCAATGTTGAAAACAGTTGTGCTGCTTCATATTTTAGTGGAGATCAGGATTCTTTGATGAATAGAAAGTTCAAAATAACAGAATTTATTTGAAATAAACTTTTGTAACATTATAAATCACTTTCGATCATTTAATGCATCCTTGCTGAATTCATTTCTTTCAGAAGGATCTTACTGACCAGCTTTTATAGTGCTTCTGTGTTGTTTTGGAGGCTTTAATATGTAATAAATGCAACTGCATGGAAAGGATCGATCAGCACACTTTTACATTTCTTCTTTAGAATTTCACGTTACAAAGTAGGTAATACTGATTTGGAATAATATGTCTAGTAAATTATTTATTTTTGGTCCATTTTTAAAAGTAAATATGATCAATTTAGTTTCACGGTGACTTTAGAGACAAAGCGAGACCTTTCATAAAGTCTATATCTACCTGAAGCTCTCGTCACATTCAGTAATTCTCTGTTTGACTGTGCAAGAGTGTGAGGGACTCGGTAGACTTACTGTCACACACTCACAGACTGTTCATCTACTGCAGACGGAGACAGAAATAGACAGAGCTGCGGCAGGAGGGTACAGTCAAAGGAGAGAATTTTAATAACTACATTATAGCTACATTATCTATGCAGATTTATTGCAGATGACTCATGACATATGCCATGGAGGGTTTATTAGGATTTGATTTGAGCAAAGACGACTTCATCTTCTGGCCACCATAAAAGCTTTTCTAAAAATATATATATATATCACAGATTACAACCACGCAATTGGGGTAGTAATTATTTATTTGAGGTGTGTGTGTGTGTGGCTTATACGGGGACTGTAGATGTGGGTAATGTGGTGTTGCACCATCGGTTCAGATGACTGTGCGTGTGTTTTGTGAAGGATGAGAGAGCATTGAGCTGGCAAACTCACAGTAATATAATGCCTGTACCACAGTATGACTCACCAGCCATTAGAGGAGACACCCCAGGGAGTACTACAAATTCAAGGGAACTCTGGCACACAAATCGAATCTCAATGAACTCTTGGGGAACACACCCTTTCTGTTTCCATTAGCTACAGAAAGACAGAGAAGTGGCCACACCTGCTCCGCTTTTTCATGCACTAAAAATAACTCAACATTGATTATAACTTGATATTGAAAATGAAAGAAAGAAAGTGATGCTCGATCGTGAAAAAGTTGCTGTCACAAAGCTAGAGTGATGATAGATGGTTGCTAAGACGTTCTGGGTGATTGTTAAAGGCTCTAGTCAATAGAGCACTGCAGGGAATTTAGCCAATTGTTTTTTTGAATGGGATTTTATATTGTGAACACAAGCTCAAGTTATTTTCACGTTTTATTCCACCATATAAAATACATTGGTAACACCCCAACTGTAATCTTTTCAGAGTTGCTAACAAGTGGCCAAATGCGACTACAGAGACGGTCATTAAATATCATAACGCTGAACAGGTAAACTCATCTACTCACTAGTCACTTTGACAGCCTCATTGTGTTTATATCCGCACGCTTGTAAATTATTCTAACTCAAAATTTCAGGGAAAACGTTTAAAAAAAGACATGTATTTTGGCATATTTAGTTTACAGCCTATGCTTGGATTTCTACTTCTGACGATTGTTTTTAAGCTTCAAAATTCATAAATGATCATCATGATGAACAAAACATGTAAAAATCGTAAACTTTTGTTGGACACATTTTCTGCTTATTATCGGCAATAAAATAAAAAAATAAAAAAAAATCCTATTTGGTTTTTGTTGAGGGAACCAGGGTGATGCCAACAAAATATTTTTTGTTGCTAGAAAGAAACATTACAACTGCATATTAAAACTTCATACCACACATTCACAATTTGTTATTATTACATTTAATTTTCAAATGTACTTTGTGCAGATTTTATTGTGTTTGCCTTGTCACAAACCCAGATTTTTATCTAACAATGTGAAAATCCATGAATAAATCATTAATACATTTAAAACTATGATCAACTAAAATAATAATAATAATAAAAAAAGATTTTCATTTGCATATATTTTTTCAAGAATTACAACAGATGCAGTGCAATTTTGACCATGTTGAACTTATTTACCCATAATACATTTTTGGTGAAGTACTTGTTTAAAGGGATACTCCACCCAAATATTCTCTAATATCATTTACTCACCATCATGCCATTCCAGATGATTTTCTTTCTTCAGATAAGTGCAAAGGTTTTTAGAAAAATAATACATCTCTGCGAGTTCACATACAAAGGACCCACAAAGCTGATGCTTCAAAAAGCATGCAAAGCAAACTCGACGGTAAACCATACAACCCCAGTAGATGTCTTCTAAAGCAATTTTGAACAAACCATTGTTTCCAGTGAACTCTCATATGTGCATTTAAATGATTAGTATTTTTCTCACACACATTTATTTTTTTGCTTTAGAAGACAGCGATTCGTCTAATGGGCTTGTGCGAGTTATCATTGTGATCACATTGTGTTGTTTTAGAAGTGTCGACTTTTGAGGTCCAGACACTTACATTATATGGATTCACAAAAGTAGAATATTTGTCTAAAAATCTTCATTCATGTTCATCTGAAGAAAGACAGAAGACAGTCATACACATCTTCGGCGACATGAAGGTGAGTAAATGATGAGAGAATTTTCATTTTTGTGTGTTTGATATCCCTTTCACAAATACAAGAGTGTCAGTGAAGAACAAGACAAATCAAGGAACAGATCCCTTGCTAGCAGAATATTTGTGTGTATAATTTCCAATCAAGCTGTAATTTTGTCAAATTATAACAAAATGTGAAAGTATTCATCGTCAAAACAAAACAGTCTATTTATTCCAAAAAATTAATTTCTTTTATGACATTTTTTTTCTTTCAAAGTTTTTAAATTTAAATTTTAAATGTTTAAAATCTCATCGTCATTTCTGTCACATAAAATACAATTTTTTTTTTTTAGATGTGGTTGTAAGATTTTCAAAAACAAAACAAAACTAAAATATAGACAGGATGATGATAGTCTACAAGATAATACATTCTATTTGTAATTATTTATGTTATAAAAAAAACCAGGGCCAAATGTGTGCATAGTTTAAAAACACTCATAAATCTATGTGCATTTCTTGTTTTTCATCTTTGTCACTAGAAAAAAGGTGCAAAAGCTGTCACTGGGACAGTACCTTTTAAAAGGTAAACTTTTGTACATTATTTACCCCTAAAGGCTGCACATTAAAGGTGCGATTCATGTCTAGGGTCTATATTAAGGTTTGTTTAAACCCTCATATGCAATAATAATGCTTGCCTTAGCAAACACCATTAACAATGTGCACCCGTCTGACATTCCCCTTCCTCTTTCCAGGGTAATTATAATTAAATGTCTACATCAAAGTGCAGATTCACTGCCTACATGATTAGCCCTAAAATCCCCATTTTAAGCCCATTCCCATCAGGCTTCCTGTTCTCCTACTCTCATCACTCTTTCATCCCTCACAGCATGAATCAGACTTGGCTCCCATCAGTCCCTTTTCTTCGCTATCAAGGCCCAGAGCTCATATAGCCAGCTGATTGTGCATTTGAGCCCATTTAAATCCATTTAAGTCCATTTTGCAGGGGACACAAAGGCATGGAGGCGCACATATCGGGGTGCTTTGTTACAGTGCTATCCCTTCCACAGACACTTCCTGTTCATTTGTCTGAGCTTTTCAGTTTAATGTGAGTTTGTGTGTTTACTATGGTTTTGCAACCCTGCAGAGTTGCTGATGGGACAAAAGTGTAAAACATGCCACTCACCGTCAGCAGAAAGCAAACTTACACCATGCACACACTCATGTATTTTTCACTGTCAAAACAGAGCCACATTTTTCATTATCTCACAATTGCAGTACCAAAAATAAAAGAGAAAGAAAAGAAAATCGATTCTTGTATTGCTTTTTGCAATGTGCGTATATAATTCCACTGCTGCGCACCTGTAATTTTTGGAATGGTACGGAGTCATGCATTTTTCATACTCTTTTTATTCTTCCAAAGTACCGACATTCACACAAGCATCTACTGCAGCTTGCTCATCAGTTCTGTATCCATGTTTACACTCAACTTTAAAATAATGAAATCTACAGTGGCAACAAAAGATTTGGATAAACCTGCCACACTTTCAAGCTTGTTTCTCCCAAAAAAAAAAAAAATTGCTGAGAAGATGTAGATGAGTTTGTTTCTTCATGGTAACAGATTTGGGGAAATTTAGCATTTTACATCACTTGCTCACCAATGGATCTTCAGCAGTAAATGGGTGCCATCAGAATGAGAGTCCAAATAGCTGATAAAAACATAATTCTCATGTAATCCACACAACTCTGTTCCATCAAATAACATGGGAAATAAAAAGATGCGTGTTTGTTAGAAAAAAATCCATCATTAAGAAGTTTAAACTTTAAACTGCTATATAGCCCATAGTGCATAATTCAAAATAATGCTTCCTCCAGTGAAAAACTTATCTCTTGTTGTCCTTTCACTTCCACTGAGGTATTTGTTTAGAACTGTTTTCATACTGCTTTTGCTTGTAAACGGTGCTTGATCTGTGCATATTTCTCTTTAGGCGAGATTAATTTTCACTGAAGAAAGGAATATTATTAGCAAGAAATGGTTTGATGTTAAAAACACCTCAAAGGTGGATTTGTTTCTTACAAACATGCACATTTTTACTTCACAAAATAAGAACTGATGGACTGGTGTGGTGTGGATTGCTTGTGGATTATTGGGAAACACTTTATTTTGATAGTCCACTTTAGACATTCTACATTCTACATCTACATGCTCTAGTAACTTTGCAACTACATGTCAACTAGCAGTCGTTATTAGCAGGGGCGGACTTAGTGATTGGGGACCCTAAGCAAATTTCAGGTACGGGGCCCCAACACTATAATTACCCCTTCACAACTTAAGTAGCCTAAATAATTAGTCAACCTGAAGCTGTTCTAAAGCCATATTAAACTACCTTATTTTTTTTCGGATAACAAAAGAAGACATTATATAAAAAATGCTTGCACTTGTCCATTTAATGATTTGTAAACTTCTTCAATATTTTTCCAAAAATTATTAAAATGTCATAAAAATTATCCCATGCAACTCGTTCCGTATTCCAAGTGTTCTTAAGGCATACGATAGATAGGGTTTGCCGAGAAACAAATTGAAAATGTAATCTATTAAGCGAAAATCTCCAGTCATTGCATTCGTGCATTTATACGTGTTTTTAGTTTATAGTTCATTTGCATTTATTTTTCGCGCTGGCGCACCTAGGAAAAGTACACAAGACATTTTGAAACATCAAGACAAATAAAATTATGACTTGAAACAATTTCTTTACTGAGGTGAATATAACTGTTATATAACCGATCTCACGACGTTCCATTAATAAGCTCTCTGCACAATTAATCTCTTATTTTCATCTTATCTACAAGTTGTTATAATGAGAGAATTCACAAGCTTGTAGAACTCTGCACCTGACAAAAACTCACCGTTTTTATTGGTGAGTGAACATTTGACGCTCTCCATAACACAAATACATACTGGTGCATTTGCCAGATATGTTTCGCCAATATCAGAGGAGGCCCCCTGATTCCCCGGGGTCCTAAGCGGTCGCTTATCTCACCTATTGGTTAAGTCATCCCCTGGTTATTAGTAGACTGTCTAACCGATTGTCTAACCGATTATTGTGATGTTTCTATCAGCTTTTTGGACTCTCATTCTGACGGCACCCATTCACTGCAGAGGATCCATTGGTGAGCAAGTGATGTAATGCTACATTTTTCCAAATTGACAAACTCATCTACATCTCGGATGGCCTGAGGGTGAGTACATTTTACATTTTGGGTGAAATATTCCTTTAAAAAATTCATGAAAGCTGCTTTTTTATTTATTTTGTTTTTAAAGAAATCAATCACATGACAGTTTTTTTGTGTGTGTATCTGTATACAGATGAGCATAGTTTTAATTTATTAACAAACAATTTACTTAAAAATAGTAACGTTTTAAAATTAATTGTAAAAATACTTGACTAACAAATCCTTATTAAGCAGTTTGGCAAAAAGATTATTTCTTAGAAAAAAATAAGTTAAAGAATTTTTAACAAAACTGTTACACTTTTAATATATATATAAAAAAGTCAAATTACCAACAATGTTATGTGGTCCAATAAACACCTAGAAATATGCAGCGGAGGAAAACAAAAAAGTACCATAGACAGGACTCTTACAGACCCTCGTTGTTGTTTGTCAAGGTCAATAAGCCTCTTAAAATCAGACAATTTGACATTGTTATGACTATATTAGGTTAGTTTAGACTGTAAAATGTCATGTGGTACAAGCCCCAAAATTTTATTCAAAATATATTTTAAAATATGCTTTTGAAAATGATTTAGATGTATTCTCTTGTATCTAATGAAGGTGTGCGAAAATGCATTCCTTAGCTTGATGCACTCAATTCAAACATTCCTTGAAAAGCTACTTTCTAGTCATCAAGCACTAAAGAACCAGCATATGGTTTAAAATGACCGTAGGACCTATAAGCAAAGCTGAAATGGCAATGAGAAGCATCATTTATTGCAGATGCCACTTGTTATGAGGATTTGTTCTTAATGCAATGTCATTCATACATGTTTAAGTGTGGCTTAAGTGTCCTAATACGTCCTGTTAATGTCAGAAACCACTGATTCATGTAATAACCTCTTAATCGGGCTCATAAACTTTCCTGCACAGGGTGACTGTGATATACGGCAGCACTTCAAAATCTATTTGGTTTGTAAAAAGTGTGCATTAAACCATAGCACAAGGACAAACGACATGCTCATCTTACACTGCATTTCTAATTAACTCAGCCAAGCAGAGGCCAACACATTTTTACAGATGCTTTGGAGAGTGTCAGCGACCCAATTCAATCAAAGGCACTATAAGCGAATCTTAATGATCGCATGAGCTGGTAATATCAGCTCAGTGTGACGCCGTCGTCTCCATAACTCATCTAATGGATCAACCTGCATGTCCGCTTCATCCCACTCCACATTATCATATTTCTGCAGTGTTGGCGTCAGCTTTATTACATGCTGCCCCTCCCTGATCTCATCCAAATCCTCCTCAAAAACTCCCAATGACACGCTACACAAATGATATTGAGCTTTAACTGAATGGGAGGTTTTTCTTTATGTACTGACTAAATGGCTCGTTGATCAGGAATGTGTTCATGAGCTTGTTTGTGTTTGCTGTTGTAACTGAAGCATCGAGACGATGTGGGTCTGTGGCTCATGTCCAAATAGTCTGTTTCAAGATTTGGCTCTCAGTGTAATTTGAAGACGTTAGAATGGGAAGGAGTGCAGCCATTAGAAATTAAATTTCGCTAGTAAGAGGCTTATCATCAGGATGAGAGAATAATGTGTCTATTTTTGCCTCACTATCATTGATTAAGATGGTATAAAATGTGTTACTTAGCACATAAATCATTGCCTGATGGGTTATTATTCTTTTTAGCTAAGAATAAGCCAATTAGAATATGCTTTTTAAGAGAACAATTGGATTAAAGTAAGGTTTAGTTCCAACGTCAGAAGCACAGTTCTAGTAGTGCGTCCTCAAACCATATGGCTTGTTGAGGAGAGTGGCTTGTTTTCTCAATTTTCAGTTGGATGATCATAAAGCTGGCAAAATAAATAACTGGGAACACCTTAGTAAATGTATAGCAACACCACTCTTGCACAAGTAAGCACCAATCACATTTTCTTCAAAAATTGCACAAATATAAGTGTTTAAATCTAAAAACAATAAATGTATTTTTACTTTGTTACTGTATTGAGCACTTTTTCAAGTATCTTTATTTTGGGATACTTTTTCTTCACTACATTCCAAAGTATAATACTGTACTCTTTACTCCTCTACATAACATATAATTTCTCGTTATTTAAAACTAGAAAATCGACACCTGCTCTGAGATGTGATAGTGATGTAGAAATCGCAAACAAGCTGATTATATTCAATTAACCTTTTGAATTGGTTCACAAATCACGAACCAATTCTAATCGTATGATACATACAGTATGCAAATTGGACTGATTCAATTTGTGAACTGAATCAGCTGAAAAAGCATGCTGTCTATTGAATGAAATGCTTGAATGTGGACAATATAATGCCGTGCATCTTCCCCGCTGCTGTAGCAGTTTCAAAATAATACAACTAGAATGTTTACAATTAGTATTAACTTCAAATTAGTGTTAACTTACAATGCTAAAACATTTTGCCCAATGTGACATCTATTTTTATATTGTACAGTATGATTATACTATTTGTCAACATACATTAACACACATTTTGTTGTTATTCATTTTTAAATAACATATGGTATATTTTGTTATTTTAACTTTTTTGCATTGTATTTGAATTATCAGTGACTTAAACTGATGTATTAGTATTGTTTCGTTTCAGTATAATTGAAAATGATTGCATGTGCTTTTACTGTATTTCTGTACTTATTATCAGGACCTGATTTGTGTACTTTGTCAACCACTGATAATAATTAAATTAAATATAACTAAAGTTGTGTAAATTAAATCTCAAGGTTTTGAAAATGTGTGTAATGGCCATTTCTTTCACACCTAATAGACATGTTTTTCTTTTCTGTTTCTTGCTTAAAAAAGGAAAAGCTCCTTTAATTAACCAGTGCTCTGTCACTTGCACCTGATTAATGGGACTTTCTAATCGAATGAACTTTTGTTCTTGTTTTCAGCCGTGTTATCTCATGACTCCACCAGCACTCCATCAATCTTTAATCTCTCAGGACAGTGCAGCAGCAACACAATCTTTAGACAGATTTGCTGTGAAAAAACAAGATAAGCCTTCAAAGAGGAGAAGGCAGAACTTCCTGCCCTGAATTGAAACAAAAAGGCACGATGGACGGAAAAACAACGATAAAGCAAAGTTTGTGTTTCGTGACATTTTTCGGCCCCATTAGCCAGCCTGTGTAAAACAGACTGCTGTTTCTAAGATAAGAGCCTCAGCGCTTTCAAAACAACATACCCGCGGTCAAACCACAGGAGCATGATGGGAGCTGTGTCACCACACACACACACACACACACACACACACACACACACACACACACACACACACACACACACACACACACACACACACACACACACACACACACACACACACACACACACACACACACACACACACACACACACACACACACACACACACACACACACACACACACACACACACACACACACACACACACACACACACACACACACACAAAGGCTCTGCATAAATGAAGGATGCGGGTCCCGCGCGCCAGTAAATGTTACCGCCTGAAAGAATGGGGTCTAGGGATGGTCACAAATGGCTGACAAATTGATAAGCGAGGTTGATGAACTGAGATTTGTTCTGTTTTGGTGGCGATGCTTTAATTAGCATGCTGACAGTGTTCTGGGTTTAAGCCGATGGGGGGCTTCAGTCTGCACTTTTGATCTCAGCCCTCCAAAAACTTTGCGATGGACTGAGCTATCAATTCCCTTAAAAACAGGTGATGATTATTTGATCAGGATGCCGTAGGTGATCTTTTTCCGGGTTGCGCTTCATTTCTCTAATCTGAATTATCACAGCTCCAGAGAATTCACAAAATAAAATGCAACCAGATATGAAATAGGTGTGGGCGATATACGGGTAGTAGGGATGTGCATTTCTATAACTGAGGCAGATGTGATACAAATCTCAATGCATAGCCAACGATACGATACATTGAAGATACATGGAGTAGCTAGCGATGCGATACGATTCACCCCTATTACGATGCAGAGCGATCATATTTCGATTAGATTCGATTCAACACAATGTGATTCGATGCAATACGATGCAATGGAAAAATATTATCACTTTTATTTATTTGGTTCAGACAGACAGCAAATCATAAATTAACTTATGTGTCTTCTGACTTCTAACACTTCAATGCCTGTTTCATAAAACAAGTTTACCAAATAGGCCAGGCATATTTAGTTTATTCTGACTCACTGTCAAATGATTTGGTTCCATAAAGGTTCAGGGCATGCTAACAGTCAGGCTAAGCTGAGCTCACTGACCAATAGAAATGCAATATTTCCACTGACTCTCTCACATACTATCATAGCCATGCAGCCTTTCTCTCTGGTTTTAGATCTAACATCGTATAGATCGACCATTTTGAGACCCTTGTGTTTCCGACTGAATGCCTTTCTGTGTGAAGTTTGCATGTTCTCCCTGTGTCAGCGTGGGTTTACTCTGGGTACTCCGGTTTCCTCTCACAGCCCAAAGACATGCAGGTTAGATAAATTGAAGACCCCCCCCCCTCCCGACTTGTGTGTATAGTATAACAGACTTATGAGTATAAAGTGTATAAGGTAAGACTTGTGTATGGATTAACTGGTTCTCGCCATAAATATAGCCATAGATGCTGGAATGGTGTTAAGAAGAAAATAAACAAACAAGCATCCTTTCATCCTTTTCCCATTTTTATATGTACACCACTGATCAAACGTTTGAGGGCAGTAATATTTTTTTGTTTATTTTTTAATGTTCTTATCTTCACAAATGCTGCATTTAATTTGATCAAAAACACAGTAAGAAACATTACGATTTAAAATAACAGTTCCCATTCAGTCGGTCACGTTTGACGTACAAATACGACAGACGTACGACAGACGAATAGGAATCTCGCTAGAGAGGCCAATCTGCTTCGAATGTAACTAAAGCGAGCCAATCTGCTTATAATGAGCAGCAGGTACGTTGCATCTTCATTTTCGTTCGGAACTTGTTCTCTGCTGGAAAGTGGAGTAGGTGTCGAGCTGTGGTCTTCACGGATGCCTCTGCCGCCGGCGAGCACATTGGTATGCAATCATATGCAGCAGCTGCTCACCTTGCAGCGCGGGTATATAATGAGCAGCAGGTACGTTGCATCGATGGTAAGTCTTCAGGTCATCAGATTAGGTTCCCGGGACCTTCGGAGCCTCTGAACACATTGTTGTTCTCTGCTGGAAGTGGAGTAGGTGTCCCGGCATGCTGTGGTCTTCACGGATGCCTCTGCCGCCGGCGAGGTTCTAGGTGTACTAGACAGAACCAAAGCCTGACCTCAGACCAGCTCTTTGCTGTTACGGAGGCCACCAGAAGGGAAAGGCTGTCTTCAAGCTGGCCCACTGGATAGTGGACGGCCTCCTTGGCAGGTTGCGACTCTAAACCTCCTCCTTGGGGCTGGCTCGTGGTGCCTCGCTGACAGATATTTGTAGAGCTGCAAGCGCACCTAACACGCTGCTATAGCCTTAGTGTCGAGCCGGTCTCTCCCGTGTTCTCACCTCAGGTCCGAGGCATGGAGAGGCCCGCTTAGCGGCTGCTGCGCTTACATGCAGAGAGTTGCTCCAGGAGACCCTTGCTACTGTCATGCAGCAGATGTAGCGGAAGTTGGAGAACCGAATTTAGGCTTTTATACCATACGTCCCATATGTGTTATTCCACGGTTTGCTCCTAAAAGAAGCCCGTGTCTTTCCTCTGGGAGAACCCACCTCTTTGTCAGGTTGGAGTCCCCCAGTCTCCACTATGTAGTACAGCCCTAGGGGTTAGTGCTATGTGCTGCTCCACATTCCTTCTGGGAAGGATCTTTCGCAGCGTTCCTTTCCAGTGAAAGGGACGCTTTCCCAGTGTTACCAATAGTACTGAAGGGTTGTTGGGAACTGATCGACAGATTCTGGGTTTGCCTGTCCCACTTCCTTAAGCAAGGGAGGCTTGCTACTGAGACCTTTACTGAATGGAACGGAGCAGCTCCTGTGGTGCTTTGGTACCTATTCGTCTGAGGGAACGTCTCGGTTACATAGTAACCCTCGTTCCCTGAGAGGGAACGGAGAGTTTTCTAGGTAACCCTTTTTATATATAGTTTGTGTTACAAATATAAGTCGCTGCTGTTTCCTGTGGCTCATGCAAGTGATGATTCCCAGCCTTAATGTCTTCAGCAGGTCATACCCTACAGGCTTCTGAGTGTCTTTGGTATTCCTATTCGTGAAAACAGAGTTCCTGTGTGAAAACTGTTAATTATCGGGCCAAAATCATCTGCATATAATGACCTAGAACACAGTCTAACACACAGTCAAACCACATTTTTCCATTTAAAAAATATATCTAAATTACGACATATGCTCTCATTGTCAAATGCAGAAACGTTAATTCAATGTGTTCATGACCTCAAGGTTAGATTATTGCTATTGCTTTATTGGTTAGTTGCTCTGTGCAGTTAAAAAACAAACTCCAGCTGGTTCAAAATACAGCAGCTAGAGTTCTTACTAGAACCAGGAAGTATGACCATATTAGCCCGGTTTTGTCAACACTGCACTGGCTGTATATACAATTAAACATTGTATACATTTTAAAATCTTGCCAATTACTTATAAAGCCCTGAATGGTTTTGCACCGCAATGCTTGAGTGAGCTCTTATCGCCTTATAGTCATTCACTCTGACTATTTATAACCCATTTATAACTCAAACTCTGGCCATTTGATAATACCTAGAACATCAAAATCAACTGATCCTTTTCCTATTTAGCTCCCAAACTCTGGAATAATCTACCTAACATTTTTTGGGAGGCAGACACACTCTTGTCAGTTTAAATCTAGAATAAAGACCCATCTCCTTAACCTGGCTTACACATATTACTCTAACACATTTCTATTATTCAAATCTATTAAAGGATTGTTAGGCTGCATTAATTAGGTCAACCGGAACTGGGAACAATTCCCATAACACCGATTGTACTTGTTACATCATAAGAGGAATGGCATCTACGCTAATATTAGTCTGTTTCTTTCTTATTCCGATACGAGTCCATATCCAGACTAGGGCTCGACCGATATGTGTTTTTCAGGGCCGATGCCTATTATTACAGTCCAAGTAGACCGATAACCGATATTTTGAACCGATATATACTGAACAAAATTATTAACGCAAGCCTCTTGTTTTTGCCCCCATTTTTCATGAGCTGAAGTTAAAGATCTAAGACTTTTCTATGTACACAAAAGGCCTATTTCGCTTAAATATTGTTCAAAAATCTGTCTAAATCTGTGTTAGTGAGCACTTCTCCTTAGCCGAGATAATCCATCCACCTCACTGGTGTGGCATATCAAGATGCTGATTAGACAGTATGATTATTGCACAGGTGTGCTTTAGGCTGGCCACAATAAAAGGCCACAAATGTGCAGTTTTATCACACAGCACAATGCCACAGATGTCGCAAGTTTTGAGGGAGCATGCAATTGGCATGCTGACTGCAGGAATGTCCACCAGAGCTGTTGCCCGTGAATTGAATGTTAATTTCTCTACCAAAAGCCGTCTCCAAAGGCGTTTCAGAGAATTTGGCAGTACATCCAACCGGCCTCACAACCGTAAACCGCGTGTAACCACACCAGCCCAGGACCTCCACATCCAGCATTTTCACCTCCAAGATCGTCTGAGACCAGACATCCGGACAGTTGTGGCAACAATCGGTTTGCATAACCAAAGAATTTCTGCAAAAACTGTCAGAAACCGTCTCAGGGAAGCTAATTTGCTTGCTCGTCGTCCTCATTGGGGTCTCGACCTGACTGCAGTTCGTCGTCGTAACCAACTTGAGTGGGCAAATGCTCACATTTGAAGGTGTCTGGCACTTTGGAGAGGTGTTCTCTTCACGGATGAATCCCGGTTTTCACTGTACAGGGCAGATGGCAGACAGCGTGTATGGCGTCGTGTGGGTGAGCGGTTTGCTGATGTCAACGTTGTGGATCGATTGGCCCATGGTGGCGGTGGGGTTATGGTATGGGCAGGCGTATGTTATGGACAACAAACACAGGTGCATTTTATTGATGGCATTTTGAATGCACAGAGAGACCGTGACGAGATCCTGAGGCCCATTGTTGTGCCATTCATCCACGACCATCACCTCATGTTGCAGCATGATAATGTACGGCCCCATGTTGCAAGGTTCTGTACACAATTCCTGGAAGCTGAAACATCCCAGTTCTTGCATGGCCAGCATACTCACCGGACATGTCACCCATGTTTAGGATGCTCTGGATCGGCGTATATGACAGTGTGTTCCAGTTCCTGCCAATGTCCAGCAACTTCGCACAGCCATTGAAGAGGAGTGGACCAACATTCCACAGGCCACAATCAACAACTTGATCAACTCTATGTGAAGGAGATGTGTTGCACTGCGTGAGGAAAATGGTGATCAGACCAGATACTGATTGGTTTTCGGTGATGCTTCGATAGGAGGAGCCTGATTCGACTCCCAATCTCATGGTCGAATATTAGCGGGGTGTTATGATCATGCCATTTTGGCTATATGGGGGTGCTCAAATGTCTGATTTCACAGAGAACTACTGGTTTTCTCCCAGTAAGTTAATACAGCCTATTATGACAATGCTGTAAATAAGAATCTGGAAAGAAGCAATAAATAAATATTTTTAACATGCATGAATAAATAAAACCACCCCTATAGTTTTAAATTTCACTTTTCATAATCCGTGTCCAACAGAGGAGCATGGCAGTAGGGATTTAAATCTTTAAAAGACTCAAACTGACACAGGCAGAGTGAAAGACAGGATTTTTTTTCGATCAGGTAGGGTACAAGTTATTTCAAAACATTTCGGCCGCTTAACATATAGTGTATATAGGTCTATTATTATTTATCTCATATGAGATGCATTTGGTTGAGTTGCGCTGCAGTAAATGCGCTTCATTGTAGTAGGCTACTATGGTGATTATCTCTTCAGCACACATCGCGAGCAGGACAAACAACAATAATATTAATGACTATGACTCAGACTGTCATATGCATAACATTATAATGAGAACACTATTATGATAAAACGCTGTTAATTTTGAGTTTAGCTGCCATGTTTCTGCACGTTGTTCCATGAAGTACGCATCTACAAAAGGAGTTCATTCAGAGCCGTGCAGGCACGTTCACTTTTGCACTCTGGGCATATAGCCTGTAAAGTCGTAACATAAAAAACGAAGCGAATTCTGTATGAGAGAAATTAGTTAAATCCCATTAATTAAAAAAAGAGCTATCATATGCTTAATTTTACTGGTCATCTTCAGCGCGCGAAGAAATGCAGAACATTAATAAATATGGCATATAGCCTACATAACGTTATAATAAGAGCACTATTGAAAAAAAATGTGTGAATTTTTAGGGTTTCACTGACGTTTTATGTTAACTATCTTTTAATCAAAAAATAAAACATTATTTACCGTGTTTGTATCTGCCAGGCATCCGTTACACATTTTCCCTGTGTGTTAAAATCAGTAATAATTACTGTCGAATGTCTGACTTGACTCTTGGTAATGTATTTTGGCCACGCCCCCAAACACATGCTTCGACTATCAGTCGAATATTGCCAAGATTAGAAAATTCCGATTCGACTATGAAAATCCTTAGTCGAGGACACCCCTAAATTCTAGGGGTGTAAATCGGATGGTTCGTCACGATTCGATACGATATCGATTCTCATACCCAGCGATACGATATTTGCCGATACCTCAAAAAATGATACGATTCGATTCGATACAGGAGTATATTGATCGATATATTGATATTATCATATTATATACCTATTTTAAACAACCATCTACATTTTTATTAACTCACAAATGCAACCAAAATATATAACATGAACATAAATCTAAAAATGCTACTATGGGCTCAGTGCTAAACATCTTTTCTACAGCTAACCAAATTACAAGCAATAGCAGAAAATAAATACAATAGAAGAAAGACACAAGTTCAATAAACAGTGCTTTCAGGTTTTTCATCTCAGTCTAAAATACATTTTCAGGTACGCTAAAGAAATGTAATAATCAAATGTAAAATAACTGCATAGTCTTCACTGTATAAATGAAATAGCCTGTAAATTAATACTTTTTGCTGTTACAAAGGTTTAGTCAGGAGCAGTGAGCACTTGTATTTTTCTTTGACAACAGTATATTTATTATTAGTTTTCTTTCACTTTAAGAACGAAAGCACAGATTTAATATACTGATACACATGTCTTTTTTCTCCACTGTTTACATTAAGACATATGCTTTTCTTAACCTACTGCTTACAAGGATATTAGCCAAAACATGCATTTTGATGTAGTTTTGTCTGAATTTATTCATCCATGCTCAAAAAAGCGGAGAGCTCAATTTAGTATTCACACAGAGTTGACGCGGCTGTCTGTGTGTGTGTGCGCGCTTCAGATGTGTGCGTGGAAAACTTCTCACACAGCGCGCGACTGTTCCGTCAACAATCCCGAGCGTCTTATATGCTCGCCTTGTGCCTTCAGGCAGTTCTTATATCGAGTCCTGACACGTGAGATTGAACGAGAATGCACGCGTTGGTGGTAATGCATAGATTGACATTATTTGAAAATGTGGACAGTGCCAAAATAAAGGTGCCTTTTTATACTACAGATATCGATATTTTATGCATGGCATCGATGCATCGTATCGTCATACATTGTATCGATATATCGATCCATATCGATGAATCGTTACACCCCTACTAAATTCATAGACTGTAAAAAAAGATGGACGATGCATCTCTGCTTCCTTCCACTATAGTAAAGTGAAGCGAATACATCTCAGTATGGCCGCTGCCATCTTGAGCAAATTATGTCATTTGGAGCCCGAGTCTGCGCAATAGAGGTTCGTTTGGAGTCAGAGTCCGCACAGTAGAGTCGTGAGGTGGAGCCGCGGAATCAAACTCCCACCCAAACTCCCGCAGACCCAATCAACAATAACGACACGCCCGTTTTTATAGCATCAAATTACTAGCTAAAATCAAACTTATCACAAAAATGAACAATTGAACATATATCAGTATGATAACAACTACTTTAAATGACCAAAACTCTATTTCGGAAAATTGTATCGGAAGTATAATTATTTTTTTTTTTTTGACTGAAGTCCCATTCTTTTACATAGAGAAGGCGGGTTTATGACCTGTACTGCAGCCAGCCACCAGGGGGTGATCAAAGAGCCCGCAGCTTCACTTTTAAGGACGAGTGAGGCACATCCGCCTAAATTGTTGTAGTAGTATTAGTAGATAAACCAAACTTTTATTTTGACGGGTTGTTTTACTTAAATGAAACGGTCAAATGCTCATGAAGTAACTCTCAGAGCAGTTCTGTGGATGTTGTTCATGTATTTATGTCCTCATTTAGTGAGATGGCAGATGCTGAAAACACAGTGAGCGTCTTGCAGTTCAGTGTGTGTGTATGTGTGTGGTAATCAAAACCGCGCTTCTGTGCCATTCACATATACAGAGACATGCAGAATTCATATTTAAGTAGTCTTTTTGCGGCTTAATGTTTACAGATACTAGTCCAAAGCACGAGTCAATTTAAGTGTACTGACTTACTTTTGATTAATTCATCCAAACTTTGACAAATTCTGTGACACCGCGTCATACAGTAAATTCCATTTATATGACTGGATTCAGCGATTCCGTTTATAAATTCAGCCTGAATATCTCCAAATGGGGGCAGGAACTCCAAAACGGGGTGGGAGCTCCAAAATAGGGCGTGGCTTCCTCCCATTGACAGACAAGCACATGACACGCATGCACGTTTTTTTCTCCCAATCAACTTCAGCATGTCCATCACAGTGTTAATTTAATTTCTTACACTATGCTACAAAAATGCTAACCCCTAAATCTACCCCACACCCGACCCTAATCTTAACCAGTGAAATTGGCTGCACGGCAGTATTGGTGCTGAAAAGAAGTGGCCACGAACTTTGGGCTCTCCTCTCACAAAGAATATTTATACAGCATATTTTATTTTAGATAAACTAGAAGAAAAACAAATATTTATAAAGTGTTATTTTGAAATGTACGTCAATAACAATTGGCTGAAGCCAGAGCCAATGGTGAAAGTCTTTGCGCGAAGAGACCCCGCCATATTTTGGAGGTTCTGCCCACTTTTGGAATTCAGGCCTCCATTTTGGAGCTCTCCGGTCTGCAGTTATGCATACTTGATTCCGTCCACGTTTTCCCCATCATGGAAACCATAAATAGATAATATTGAGGAGTTTTTCAACTTCAATGTAGTGGATTGTGATTTATTGGAACTTGAGCAACTTCTGCTGCTGCCTTTGAGAGACAACTGATGACTGATGAAGCAACTCTAGTAAGCATTAGCAAGCGCTTGGTGTGAGTGTGCCTTTAGTCTTCCATGCTGATTGGTCGGACTCGTGACTCCCAACAAATCAGATGCTTTCTCGATCCTGTCCCCCCTCTCTCCCAATTTGCTTTCTGTCAGCTCTGAACTATCATAATAAAAGCAAAAACACCAAAAATAAATCTTTTAAAAAAAGATTATTGGTTGAATATAAATGAATATGAATATAAATCTTTTGTAACATCTTAAAAGAGTTTGCTGTCAATTTTAATGAATTCAAAAATAATGTAACGGTATACATTTGAACCGAAGTGCAAATATGATAATTAATGCATCTGATTAGTGTCAGGTGAACCAGAAAAATCTCAGTTATGCATGTCCTTCTTAATACAATTAGTTGACTAGATGTTCAGGTAACCCACAGACCAGCTGGTATTGAAATATATAGTTTCGCAAACCTCTAATGGGGAGCAACGTGTAAAGAGTTTAGAATCAATAGAGTTTTTAATTCCAAATCATAGTCTTCTCGCAACTAGTTACCTTAAATGAATTGGTTCAAGTTCTCCACATTAGATTACACACAGAGAATACTTCATTACATTGAGGCAACCTTAGGGTTTACAGTGCACTCCAAGCGCACCGACTGCAATAATCTACAAACCCATTACACATAAACACAGACAACTGAGCATCTGGTGAGAGAGAAAGAGAGTCAGAGAGAGAACGAGTGAAACAGCAGGTGAAAATGAGGGTTAGAGAAGTGGCGCTCTAAGAAACGGCACTCTCACCAGAGAGATTCACACAATCTGCCACGGAGAGAAAAAAAAACACATGCGTAGACACAGAGAGAGTGCTGCACTCCAGACACACGGGTAAAAACAATCTCTTACAGACAAAAAAAATAGCATTTCTGCAGCGCAACCACAACCAAAACTGTGGGACGAGAGAGGAAAATGAATGGCCTCCCAAAATAGGAACAAAACAAAAAAATTTAAAGGGACAGCTCACCCAAAAATGTACATTGTTTACTCGCCCTCATCTTGTTCTAAACCTGTATGACAGTCTTCCTGTTTACAATGACTTTTTATTCTTTTACATCACAATGGATGTGAAATGAAGGCTTCAAGTTTCAAAATTGACATAAAAGTGTCTTACAAGTGGTTTTTATGACTTCTATGCCAAGTCTACTAAAGTCATGACAGCTTTGTTTGAGGAACACACCAATAGTGCACCTATAATCTGTTTAGTGACATAACATTTTATTTGTGAATTGAGTTTAATTTGTGAACCGTTGAACTGAACTAATTTATGAATTACTCATTCAGATCGGTTTTGTGAACGGTGCATATGTTGGTCTATTACTCACAAAAAAGTATCATAACTGCAACAAACTAGGAACAGTATTATGATGATTTTGCCTTTTTTGAAGCTTGAAAGCCTCAGTCACTATTTATTTTAAAGAAAAAGAGCGACAAGAACTTTCTTCACAATTTCTATTTTTGTATTTCACAGAAAAATGAAAATCATACAAGTTCATAACAATATGATGTCAATGTCAATTTTTGGGTGAAATATGATAAGTGGTTCTCAACTGGTCTTTTCTGATGGGGTTGCAAACCGAAGGGAAAATGCAATGTTAATTGCAAATAACAACATAATTGTGCATAGTTTATGTAGAAAAATAAACAAGCTTATCAACTTTTAAGAGGGAGGAGAAGGCACTTCCCAAATCTTTTTTACTATTGACATCAAAGTCTGTGTGACTAATCAAACTCTATGGTATTTCAGCACACATTCATCTCTAACTTTGTAGAAGCCAGCTAATTTTAACAGATGCCATAATGAGCGGCTAACACAACATACCCTCATCCTGAAAACCATGCACAAAACTAAGCAAGGTAAAATAAAAGCGTTAGACATCACGGAAATTCAGTTTTGGGATCAAATGTTGAGTCCCAACTTGATGTCCAATGCAAAGTCCTGAAGCAAAACCAGTTGCGAACCACCTGAGAAGCACTGTGGCCCAATGCAAGACAGAAAAGTACAGAAGAGTAGGTGGATAAAGAACAGAGTCTCACCAGTCCGGTGGCAAAAAACACGGCGAGCAGAGCTAGACATGCTCCCATGACGATGAGCAACAGGAACACGATGAGAGGATGCTGCAGGCTCATACGGTAGTAGGACTCGTATACCCAGTCTGGAGACTTCAGCCCCCCGGACGACGCCACCATGTCCTCCGGACCCTCCAGCAGGTGTGCTGTCTGTTGGAACATGGGGTCCGTCTGGACCCCGGAGCCTTCGTCTTCGTCCTCTTCCTCTTGCTGCTGCCGTTCCGGCTCGTCCTCCTCCGTATGAGTACTCAGCTGCGGCGGGTGGGACAGATGCGTCCTGCGCCAGGGCAGGAGAGAGAGCGCTGCCGCACGCAGCATTCTCCAGCCAACATGATGAACTGAGCAGCGGAGAGCGACTGAAACACGCACGAGAGAGTGTGTGAGAGGAGGAGGAGAGAGAGAGAGAGACGTAGAGAGAGAGAGTGTGTTTGTTTGACAGAGCGTAAGACCTTAGTACTACTGACTTTGTAGAGTCTGTGTCAGAGAGGAAGAGAAAGTCTTCAAAAGAATGTGAAGGAAGAGAAGAGGAAAAGGGAGGAGAGAGGAAAGGGAGTGGTGGGCTTGACGGAGCTCCAGCAGGCGCAGTATAATGTCTGCTATGCAGCGCGTGGCAGGTTCAATGATATGAGTTAATCAGAGAAGACTGATTAGACACCCAGAGGAAAATGTGTCGCTCAGATGTTGCTCTTTCATAGCTCAGGAGAATTTTGCACGGTTATGCTTCACTGAAGTATCAACTCTGATTCTTCAGATATTTCTTGGGTGGACTTCCTTGAGTGGAAAAATAATAATAAATTAAATTAAATTAAATAATTTTTAATAAAATCAAATCTAAACATGATAAATTATATATATATAATAACATACAATTCCTTAGATAGATAAATACATACATTTTATATATAAATATATAGTTTCTTAGGTGGAAAAATAAGCATAATAATATAAATAAATAAAAAAATAATAATATATATATATATACACACACATAAAACGATTATGATATTTATTAGCTGAAAAATAAAAATAAATAAACCATACATCTTAATATAAATCACATTTAAAAATAAATCATAAAAAAATAATACCTAGTATAGGTAAGATAATTTTGGAAGAATTTGATTAAACATTTTTTAAGTTCATACCGATGAACTTTTGATTTCAGACTTTTGAGAACCTTGGCACAGTTCAAGACATTTTCTAGTTTGAAACTCTAGACAGAAAGACAGTCTCTGCCTCAAAGTAAAACAATAATAATAATAAAATAAAAAAAGTTAATTATGATTTGTTTCTTAACATTGAGACGTTAGCTGGTTTTGTATCTCACAATGTTGACTTTATATACAAAACAACTATATTTTTTTTACTATTTCCACACAATTATTTTTTAAGATGTTGGCTTCCAATTAGATCTATTTTCAGGAATAAAATCTCAGAAGCAGCATCCATACGCTAAAGTTTGCTCGATATAATCTCATCTGCATCTGCAGTCTAGGAGAAACAATGAGGGTATTAAAGAGATCTCCTTCATGTTCCTTTCCTATGGGGAGAGACTTACAATAATAACAGCATTAATGAATGAAAAAACTAAGTCAACAGACTGGTTGAGAAGAAAGGAGAGGAAACAGGAAACATGATAAAACATTTCCTTGTAGCTCCAAGATCCTTGTTGGTCCTGGAATAACATTCCTGTCAAGGTTTAGCTTTAAAGTGAAGCTGTCTTTGCTCACCTCGCAACCCGACCTATACTTTGCTTCTGACTTTTGAGGCAGCTAATGTTTAGGAATAACGGATTGGGACTCGACAGAAGATGCAGGAACATGTACTTGTTAAAATCACCGTCACCAGCTGTTGCTCTTTTATCTGTGAGTCTCTCAGAAGACTCTCTTTATGTACTAAGTAATCCTGTTGTATTCCAGAAGGTCTAGAGAAGCTGCGAGAGGTGACTGTGATTACACTCTCCAGAGGCAATTAGACAATAAATTGTCTGTTTCAGTTGAGTCAGCAGCCGCGCCGGTCAAGAGCTCTGTGAAGAGAGATACTCCCAGATCTTCTCATCGTCTCAAGTCGATGCCACACTTGCAAAAGAAAGCAAGCAACACAGCTTGTTCAAATAACATGAACATGATTGAAACGTCTTTCACCTCATTAATAACAAAGCAGTCATTGTAGCACCAGCACTGTTACGAGAGACACTTGAGGTGAGAGTGCACTTGTCGGTGAAATCATGGCAATCAGTGATTAAACATTCAACTGAAGACAGCTGAAGTGAATAATTCAGATCTGAATTATTGAATCAAATAATACAGGACTATATTCCATATGCTCATTTCCCTTCTTGAAATGAAATAAAAAACAGAGGGATATAAGGGTAATAGATCAAAGAGAAATCAGATCTGTTCTTGAGGCCCTGAAGCGATGACCTGTAGAAATGACAATGTGCCATCACCAATTCAAGAAAAGTTGGATGTCAGAACCCACCAAACTTACAGGAATAAAACAAATGCAAATTTGACAGTTAATCATATCTATAATAGGCTATTTAAATTCATGTCATCCATATTAGAGTGATATGACATAGTGGATAAAGCTAATTGAAGATAACTCTGAAAATGTATGCAGAATTTCAGCCTTGTACCTTTCTTCAGAAGGTTTTTCTCTTTGAAACGTGTACTGAAATTTACTTAGGAGACATATTACCATTCAAAAGCTGATTGGGATTTTTAAAGAAGTCTCTTGTGCTCAACAAGACTGAATAAAATACAGTAAAAACATAAAAAAACTGTAATATTGTGAAATATTATTACAATTTAAAATAACTGCTTTCTATTTGAATATATTTTAAAATAATAAAATTCAAGGAATTAATGTTTGCCTACAAAATCACCACTGGCTCTGTGCCCCTTTACCTAAATTCATTACTTCAGACTTATGTCCCCTCTAGTCTAGAAGCTTGCAAGTGAACGTCGCTTTATTCTGACATCCCAAAGAGGCTTTCACAGACTTTTACATTAACTGTTCCCATCTGGTGGAATGACCTGCCCAACTCAATCCGAGCAGCTGAATCCTTACCCATCTTCAAGAAACGGCTAAAAACACATCTCTTCCATCTTTATTTGACCCTCTATCTCTAGCATTCTCTATTCTAATTCTATTCTTTAAAAAAACTTGCCCCTTTTAGACTTGCACTCTATTCATTTACTAGCTGTTTGTTTTCTTTAAAAAAATAACACTAGCTTCTCTATTCTTTTGTATTTTATCTATTTGTTTTCTTTTATTTATTATACAATTAACAAAAAGCAAAAAAGGCCTCTAACAATAGCTTGCTCTATTCTTTTTCTATTCAATCTGTTTTCTTTTTATTTATTATATAATAAAAAAAAACTTGCAATATGTATTGCGTTAGGCTAACTGAAACTTCTTATAGCACTTGCATATCATTGCTCTATTGTCTTCAAAATAAATAAATAAAACTGCAAAATATCTTACTGACCTCAAACTATTGAATGGTAGTGTCTACTATCAACTAGGGGTGTAACGATTCATCGATATGGATCGATATATCGATACAATGTATGACGATACGATGCATCGATGCCACGCGTAAAATATCGATATCTGTAGTATAAAAAGGCACCTTTATTTTGGCACTGTCCACATTTTCATATAATGTCCATCTATGCATTACCACCAACGCGTGCATTCTCGTTCAATCTCACGTGTCAGGACTCGATATAAGAACTGCCTGAAGGCACAAGGCGAGCATATAAGACGCTCGGGATTGTTGGCGGAACAGTCGCGCGCTGTGTGAGAAGTTTTCCACGCACACACAAGACAGCCGCGTCAACTCTGTGTGAATACTAAATTGAGCTCTCCTCCACTTTTTTGAGCATGGATGAATAAATTCAGACAAAACTACATCAAAATGCATGTTTTGGCTAATATCCTTGTAAACAGTAGGTTAAGAAAAGCATATGTCTTAATGTAAACAGTGGAGAAAAAAGGCATGTGTATCAGTATATTAAATCTGTGCTTTCATTCTTAAAGTGAAAGAAAACTAATAATAAATCTAATGCGGTCAAAGAAAAATACAAGTGCTCACTGCTCCTGACTAAATAACCTTTGTAACATCAAAAAGTATTAATTTACAGGCTATTTAATTTATACAGTGAAGACTATGCAGTTATTTTACATTTGATTATTACATTTCTTTAGCGTACCTGAAAATGTATTTTAGACTGAGATGAAAAACCTGAAAAGCACTGTTTATTGAACTTGTGTCTTTCTTCTATTGTATTTATTTTCTGCTATTGCTTGTAATTTGGTTATCTGTAGAAAATATGTTTAGCACTGAGCCCATAGTAGCATTTTTAGATTTATGTTCATGTTATATATTTTGGTTGCATTTGTGAGTTAATAAAAATGTAGATGGTTGTTTAAAATAGGTATATAATATGATAATATCAATATATCGATTGATATACTCCTGTATTGAATCGAATCAAATCGTATCGTATAATTTTTTTGAGGACAATTTAAGTTATGCCCTTTTTTTGCTTCACCACCTTGGAACCCCATATGGAGTCCAAGTCTGAGGCTTTTGTTCAGATGAAACACATGCGAAGCACCGCACAGTTGAAAATAGGCATAAAAGACCCTCGTTAGACAGCCTCCATTAAAGCGGTCCCAGCCTAATAGCTGTGCGAGACTGTGGCACTCTGCTGAATTTTGACTCCACCGAGTCTGTCCAGTGAAATGGGTTGATGATATCATTAGATGTGCACATCTGAAAAGCTCCACAGCCACACAAATGCATGAATACATACGCTCGCTGACTTTAATGGACAAAACCAGCCAGTGCAACCTGAAGCATGACCTTCGTTTGCTGGTGCAAACTTCATCTTATTCGAGTGCATGAGGCATCATCAGTAATCCCTAGCCTCCAATAATGGAGGTGATATCTCTACATTGCTTGAAGCTCACTGTTTCCATGCTGTGTGGTATTATCATCAATAGGCTTCGATTGGAGAGCTTACAAGCCAAATTGTTGTCCTACTGAGCATTGACAAGCCTGGATCCCGACTATCTAGAGTACAACACCTGCATCTCAAAGATCCCATTAAATCAACGAATATTGTGTATTTTAGTGTATGCTACCATTCAAAAATGTGTAGAATGTTTTAATGTCTCTGAAAGACGTCTCTCACACTCCCACGTCTGCATTTATTTGAGCAACTTTGTACATTTATTCAAATTTTAATTTCTTCTATTAGAATTTTTGTAAATGTTTTATCGGTGTTGAAATTAGTTCTGGAAACTGGTAAATTTCAGGATTCTCTGATGAATATAACGTTTAAAAGAATGACATTTATTTAAATATAAATCTTTTGTAACATCATACAATTATCTTTAAAAAACTTAACAAAACGTTGAGAAAATGTTAAAGATTTAGAAAACTCACTGCTTCAGCAAGAAATATATCAACACAGGAAAGAAAACGGCACTTGCCAGAAGATTTCATGCATTTTTGTCCCTATTGTGGTTCCAAACACTGATGACCTTCTTTATTCTGTGGAACAAAATAAAACTATATTTTAAAAACCTTTGCACAGATTTTATCCATACAAACTATAGAAAAAAAACAACTACATTTTTTTTTATTACCTCTTTACAATTGTTCAAAACTACTTTTCAAGCTTGTGTAAGGAACAGACTAAAATGTCCACTGCACTGAACCATTAACTTGAGAATACCTGCATATTTGAGCTGAAATCAGATTTATGAATGAATCAGTCTGATTAATTGTTTAGTATGATGTGTAAACAACTGGTTAATTTAAAAGAACAGCTCAAAAGAACAATTAATTCCCTGACCTGCTTCACAGGTTCAATTCACTGACTCCAGTCACACCTGCTTTTGAGTAAACAGCTCCATGGAAGATTATCAGTAAATGATGACTTAAATTTTTAAATAATGATATTTTCCCACCTACATAATGTTATTGTATCTTTTCAGAAGACTTCAAAAACTGAGAATAAGTGATATGGACTACACTGAGAAAATAAAAAGGAGTTTGATTTACTTTGAAACTATTTTCACTCAGAAGTAATTGAAATTTGTACTCGTAATTGAAATGTACATTTTCAACTAAGACATTTTTTTTTACAGTGTTCTTGATGGTATTTCTTTTTTCATTCCGATGAAGTTGAACAGTCAATGTAGAGCTGCATAAACATTCTAATTTTTTCTAAATATAAATATTAAAAAAATCTTCCTTTTGTGTTCCACAGAAAAAAATAACATGCACGGTTGTTAGGACATGGGGATGAGTCAATGATGACAGAATGTTCCTGTTTGAGTGAACTTCTACTTGAAAGCAGCAGCAGGGGGGTTAAATCATAGGGAGGCACAGCACAATCTCTGGCGAGGTTTGAACGTCTAACTTCTCATGTTCTTTAATACTCCAGTCCCTACTCGAGTCTTCCATCTCAGTAATAATCTGTCTGAAGAGCCTCTTATCTGCAAGGACAGACTGCAGGCATCTCAAGATGCGCAAACCAGAATCTGCCTGTAATCTCACATACCAAATTATTACTTGTTATTATTAGTCACCGCACAAATCGTCCTCTCGATATGGACAGAAAGCCCTCATGAAAGCAAAAAGGTCAATGAAGCCAATCTTTCAGGATCCATACAAATGTCAACCACAGGTCAAGAGGCCAATTCCACAGCCAGCTAAAAAGTTAAAGCCATAGTTAAACTGAGCAGTGTTGACGCTGAGAGTGGCTGAAACGATCGCACCATTTGATTGGTGGATTTAGGACATTTTGAAGATGTAAAAGAGGTAGGTGTCTCCCAACCTTCTCAACAAAGAGCCAAAAATAGACCTTAAACATGCCAACAAGACAACATGCAGAGGGAGGATGCAGAATGGAGTTAATGGGCCGGATGGCTGGAATTTTAACTGCTGAGCATTTTGTCGGCATAACATTTTGTTTGTCATACACACCTTTGGTAATTTGGACATTTCCCAGTGTGTTTATTTATTTTCTTCCTGTAACTGTGAAGTGATGCATAACATCTGCTGGGTGGGGATGACAGAATGAGAGCAGGGAATAAAGAAACGACTCTCAGTATGTGTGTGATAATATATTAGCCTTCTCGTATATGTGCTTTTTCTGTTGCACGCACATTTTAGATCAGCCTGTTGTCAGCCTTACACAGTGAGGCTCTCTCAAGTATGTAACATCATGGGTTGTTTCTCACAGGCCTGTAATACCTATTAAAGCTCTACATGCACTAATGCACTAATTAATTTAAAATCTGACTAGCCTTAAACTTTTGCACCTTCCTTTAAAATAGGCCCATATGCACAGACGAGCACATCCGCTTGATAATTTGGCTAAGAGGAGCAAATTGCATTCCCTGGGTCACTCACTAACCCCTGATATTAAGTTAGCTTCAGTTGATGTTTCCTCCTGATTTCACATCATGTTTTGAGGTAACATGTTTGCTATAATTGGGTACTTAGATAGAATTTACCATGGGTTATGAATTTGTGTTTATGTTACTCTAAAACAATGTGGAAGGAAAACTGTCACGGATCAGCCAGGCTCGCTCACCTCCCAATCACAACGCACTCCGTCGCCTGAGTATTAATTACACACACCTGCACGTCATCAGCACCCTCATCAGCCAGAATATAAAAACACAAACCTCACACCAGTTTAATGTCCAATCTCGTTTCTTCGAAGTGGATTAATGCTGCTAAAGCTAGTTACCTGTTTACTTACCTTTATATCCTACTTACCTCCTGTGTCATCTCCAGCGTGTTCTTCCCAGCTCTACTCTAGTCTATTGTCCATGACTCCCAGGATTTCCACGAGTCTGTCTCCATCGTCCAGGACTGTGAGGTGTGTGCCCCTTGTCCACGAGTTCCTGTGAGAGCAAGGGAACTTCCATTATCACCCTCATCTTACTACTGTGCTTATTCATTGAGCTTGTTACTGACCTCCATCACCTGCTGATTGCAATAAAACTCACCTGTTGTATTCTAACCATCCGAGTCTGCTTCCCTAACAAAAACAATTTCGTTTTTAATTTCACATTTAAGATAAAGGGATTCCTGACCATGACTGGCTGCAAATTAGACTATTGTAAACATTTGCAACAGTCAAATATGGCTGCCATTGGCAATAGCTGACAAAGCTTATGTGGTTTTATCAAACAGCAACTCCCAAGGTGGACTAATGGTCCTGATATGCTCACAGTGACAGCGGAGTTCACAGCATTTAAGGGGTAAAAATAAGTTGGAAATATTTTTGCAATGGTATACTTTTAGCGAACATCCTTTTAAGTCACTTCGCCCTGGTTTCTCAGACAAGGCTTAAGCCTAGTCCTAGCCTAAAATGTAAATCTGAGCTGTTTCAACAGAAAGAAACTTGCACTGACTGATCTTAAAACATGTCAGTGCCTTTGTTCTATCTTAAGATGCATACTAGTAATGCTTTTTTCTAAGGCATGTTTATACAAATTACTTAAATGTCCTAATTAAACTATGGCCTAATCCTGGTTTAGGCTAAGCCCTGTCTATGAAACCGGGCCAAAGTGTCACAAACCTGCTTGTGAATTAGCAGCCTGAATCAGACTCGCTCAGTCAGTAAATGGTCACTGAGTTATCGACAGACTCCCCACTAAACTGTGATTCATTTTCAGTCATGTCTGATTTAAAATAAACCAGGATCATTTGCTGAGATTTATACTTTAGGCTTCTGAGACTTCAGTCTATTTACTGACTAGTTGTGTACATTAAAGATACATATTTACAGCAGTTTCATTGTAATAAATTAATAACGGTATTCCAATAAATAAATACTGGTTATTGTTGTTTAGAATTTTTAACAAAGATAAAAAAAATTTGGATAGTAAAACTATTATGTCAAAACAGCACAACAATTACTTACAAAATAGGGGAAGAATTAGGCACTAAGCTAATCTAATATGATATTGAATATAAAATACTATACTAATATTAATATTTAACATGGGTTATGCCTCAATGTTTATATTTCCAAATAAACTAGACTATAAGGAAAGTAGTAATAATCAGACACAATCAAAAACAATATAATATAAAACCTAATATAGACACATGAGATACAAATCATATATTTATGTTTCTAAATAAACTAGTTTAATAAACAATTGAATATAGGCCTAATCAAATATGTAATATTTAACATAGGTATATACTTCAGTGTTTATGTTTCTAAATAAACTAGATTCTGAAGGAATGTAGGAGGAAATGTATGTTGCAAGATAAAATAAAATATAACATTTACCATGGGTAATGCGCTAGTGTTCATATTTCTAAAACTATACTCTAGTCTAGAGGAAAGAAGGAGGTAATTTAATATTATATAAGTCACACAACATAATAAAATATAATATAGAACACGGGTTATGCGTCAATGTTTATTTTTCTAAATAAACTATACTCCAAAGAAAACTAGGAGGAATCTTATTACATAATATTCACATAATATACAGGTACATCTCAAAAAATGTGAATATGGTGAAAAAGTTTTTCTTGTAGCTTATTTCAAAAAGTGAAACTTTCGTATACTTTAGATTCATTACATGTAAAGTAAAACACTTAAAAAGTTGTTTTGTTTTAATTTTGATGATTAGAGCTTACAGCTAATGAAAGTCAAAAATCAGTATCTCAAAATATTAGAATATTTACATTTGAGTTTCAATAAATGACAATCCATACAGTATAAACTGTGTGTATACATTCTTCGAAACCACAATAATGGGGAACAATGCTGACTTGGCAATGGTCCAGAAGACGATCATTGACACCCTCCACAAAGAGGGTAAGTCACAGAGGGTCATTACTGAAAGGGGTGGCCGTTCAAGGAGTGCTGTATCAAAGCATATTAAATGCAAAGTTGACTGGAAGGAAGAAATATGTTAGGAAAATATGCACAAGCAACAGGGATGACCGCAAGCTTGAGAATACCGGCAGTAAATTCCTTGTATGCATACTTGACCAATAAATGCGGAATTGAATACTTTCAAGCAAAGCCGATTCAAACACTTGGGAGAGCTTCACAAGGAGTGAACTGAAGCTGGAGTCAGTGCATCAAGAGTCACCACGCTCAGACATCTTCAGGAAAAGGGCTACCAAGCCACTTCTGAAACAGAAACATCGTCAGAAGCATCTTACCTGGGCTAAGGAGAAAAAGAACTGGACTGTTGCTCAGTGGTCCAAAGTCCTCTTTTCAGATGAAAGTAAATCTTGCATTTAATTTGGAAATCAAGGTCCCAGAGTCTGGAGGAAGAGTGGAGAGGCACAGAATCCATGTTGCTTGAAGTCCAGTGTGAAGTTTCCACAGTCAGTGATGATTTGGGCTGCCATGTCATCTGCTGGTGTTGGTCCACTGTGTTTTCTGAAGTCCACAGTCAACACAGCCATCTACCAGGGTTCATGCTTCCTTCTGCTGACAAGCTTTATGGAGATGCTGATTTCATTTTCCAGCAGGACTTGGCACTTGCCCACACTGCCAAAGGTACCAAAAGCTGGTTCAATGACGACGGTGTTACTGTGCTTGATTGGCCAGCAAACTCGCCTGACCTGAACCCCATAGAGAATCTGGGTATTGTCAAGAGGAAGATGAGAGACACCTGACCCAACAATGCAGATGACCTGAAGGCCGCTATCAAAGCAACCTGGGCTTCCATTACACCTGAGCAGTGCCACAGGCTGATTGCCTCCATGCCACGCCGCATTGATGCAGTAATTCATGCAAAAGGAGGCCCAACCAAGTATTGAGTGCATAGAAATGAACATACTTTTCAGAAGCCTGACATTTCTGTTTAAAATATCCTTTTTTTATTGATCTTATGTAATATTCTCATTTTCTGAGACACTGAATTTTGGGTTTTGATTTTATGTAAGCCGTAATCATCAACATTTCAAGAAATAAAGGCTTAAAATATTTCCCTCTATGTGTAATGTATCTATATAATATATGGGTTTCACTTTCTGAAATGAGTGACAAAAAATATTGACCTTTTTCATGATATAATTTTTTTTTTAGATGTACTTGTATTACAAAAATAAACCACCACACGTCCACCACTCTGTGTAAAAATCAAGTATGCGTATATAAAGCCAAAGTTAAAATATTTGCCTCCATGGCAACAAGCTAGAAGTAGGCTAATTCGTATCAGGGAGCAAAAGAAGCAACTTCCCGACATCTCCTGCGAGAACCTCTTTTGTCTTTGGCTTGCAGCAGTGGCATAACGAGGGAGAATTAATTGGATTCTCTCGAGGCAAGTTTCCTGAATCTTTTCACCCCATATGTCAGTGATACTGAGTAACAACAGTGACGGCGTATCAGGATGGATAGTGGTTTTGTTGAACATGTAATTGGGGTGTCATCAGTTAATTAGGAGCTGCTTTGTGTTTTATCCCCGCAGCCAAAAATACGTTGCAATTATGTCACAGCGAACACGTCTAGACTCGAAAAGACTTATCTTTCTGTACCTGCATCGATAGATAAGAGCCTTCCAATAAATCGTTGAAGATATGGCCTAGTTGCCATATAAGTCTCCTCCTCATCAACGTCTGGTTCCTTAAGCAAGGTCCACTGTAAGAGGAGAAAGAACTACAAGTGACAGGAGCATATTGAGCCCAATCAGAACTCATTTCGCTCCAAAAAAATTCTGCTCTTTTTTCAAAAAGGAAACAAGTGCAGCCATAAAATATAATCAATGCGGTTACACTTTGTGTGACACCATTCAAAAATAGACATGATGGCAGAACGATGAGAAAGGACATTTGAATGAAGTTATATAAATTGTTTCCTAGTCGCAGGCTTGAGCGTACTCTGAAAAATAGAGCAGTTTAACAATCTGCCCGGCGTGAGAAAACCTTCATCTTGAGCTTCTGAAGATTTGCATAGATATCTGACAACACCTCAGCACCTCAATTTCTTTGTGCAGATTTGCCGTTCACATCGTAAGCAACATGGAAAGCTGCTGGTTTCAGATGACACATCTTTTGTCATTGAGAAGTTGTGGTTTTGTGTACTGATGAGGAGAAGAGACAATGCGGTATCCTAGAAATCTCATATTTACTGTGTTCCAGAAAACAAGCTGTTTACAGCTTATATGGCGAAGCACTGATTGTTTCATGAAGTAAGATGCAAGTCTATTTTTATGCAAATTTATGTGCAGAAAGGAGGCCAGATATATCTGCATATCCAGCATTATAAAAAAAAAAATCTAAATACATATCTCAAAATAGCAACGTATATTTTATGCCTCAGCAGTCTGCGTTTCGCAGGGCTTCATTACTGCTGGAGCTGCTTGGAGGTGTTTCGAAGACTTTGATTCGTCTCTCTTCCCTATCAGCCCGGGCCCAATTGCTCAGTCCTGTGTTTGACTGTATTATTTCTCTGGAGCTTCTTCAAACATCATCTCACATCATGAGGAAAAAGCGATTTCTATCAGCTGTCTTTTTCTCTTAACCTTTTCCTTTCTATCTCAAATCTCAATCTCTTGGGTATCTTTTTACACACTACAAATGTTGGGTGTTTACCCAGAAAATTAACCATAAAACCTTATTTTCTGTACAAAAAAGTAGTGCTGTCAAACGATTAATCGCATCCAAAATAAATGTTTTTGTTTACAGTAAACATATGTGTGTGTGTACTGTATATGTTTATTATTATATAAAAATACAAACAAACACACACACACACACAATATATATTTTGAAAATATTTACATGTGTATATTTATATTCATAGAATTTGTATTATATACTGTATAAATATATAAACATAACATATTTTTCTTAAACCTATACATGCATGCATGTGTATTTATATATACATAATAAATATACACAGTACACACACATATATTTTGTAAACAAAATATTTTATTTTGGATGCGATTATTCATTTGACAACACTAAAATAAAGTGATATAATGATAATATACCATGGTAAAACATGATTAGATTTGTATTAATTTTTTTCGTCTGCCATGACATTTAATCACACTTAAGATGAATTGTAATTTCTTTTTTGATGACAGTTGTGGCTACTTTCCAGTTATATTTCAATAACAATTGAACTCCAGGACAGGTACTATCATATGTTTTGCTGAAACTATAGTTACCATGGTACAGTCCTGTAAGGGTTGTCAAAGTATGGAGACTCGTGAACATGTCAAATGTGCTAACTAGAAGAAGCAAGCAATACACATTCACTCTAAACCCTATAAAGCCTACTGTATCATATTTGAAACACAAAAGCCGCAAAATGATCAACATGAACACAACTTTGCTGAAAAGCCTGTTGTTCACAATCGATTACATGCCTTCTGTCATCTGATTAATAGTTTACATTTTTTGGGTAAGTAAAAGCCTTTTAGTGTAATTCTAAAAAGGTTCACCTTCAGGTTGTAATGTGATTTTTTAAAAGTCAATTAAATACATATCGTCTTACAAAGATCTCATTGATCTACATTACACACTGTCAGAATTTATTTTTGACTATATATATATATATATATATATATATATATCAGCATGTGCACCAAATAGCATATTTTTGCTAAGTTTGGGCCTCTGAATAAACTGAGGTGTTTTCCCTCGAGTATGAGCTCCATATTACCACCATAAAAATCTAACGTTAATGTACTCAATTTTTTTTGTCTACAGGTTCAATAAACTTCAATTTCAAAATATATTTGACTTATTTCATATGTTAGGCTTTGCAGGGTAACGTTAGGCTAAAGGAAACGAAATAAACCTGTTTAGCCAATGTTAGCAAAAACATATAAAACATTTATGTTGATAATTTAATAATCACGTAATAAATTACACCATCGCAGATAATCATATATTATCTAACAGTCTTAAGTCACCATTTCAAGCAGTAATATCACATGTCCAATTTCACAGGAAAACAGGATTAACGTTACAATAGCCTACATTATTTAACCGCTTGATAAATTATTCTACTGCGATTCGACCGTTGGCCGCGCTAATATTCAGATAATTCACGCTGTGTATGAAACAACAGTTAACATTATGTACATTACATTTTTAGACCAGATATTTCAGCAGTTACCTGGACCGGTTTCGTTCAGCCACGAAGACACCTCCAAACCGACAGAGCAGCAGAAACGTCGCTCGTCTTCAGCGACACGTGACAGTAGCGTTTAGCTCCCGAGTGAACCGGTGTTTTTGAATGAATCGATTAGTTGAATGATTCAGTGATTCGCTTATATTAACCGTGTCCGACACCACAGTGGACATAATGGAGTGCTCTCATTCAATTCCAGACCTAAATAGTTGTTTACTGTTAAGATCATTTAGTAGTTATCGTTTGCTGCTTCGTAGAAATGTTTTGTAGTTGTTCAAGCAATATTTTAACACAAACTAACAAAAAAGTTAATAGGCCAACATAAGTCACGTTGGGATTTTTTTTAGAATAAAATATGTTTGGATTTATGGGAACAAAAAGTTAATAAATGACACTTTTTTAATATAGACCTGCCTAGTAACACATACCTAAAATGTAAAGCATTATTTAGCACCTTTTAAAACAGTGTTTACAAAGTGCAATAACTATGTAACATATCCCTGCACATACATATACTGCTATAAAAAGACCTCATTGATTAACATTACAATCTATAAGGATTTAATCACATTTTGGTAACATTAATAATATGAGCATCTACACCAGTCAACCTATTTTTGCTAAGTCTGTTCCTCTGAATAAAACTCGAACAAGAGTCGTAAAATATGAGCCATAAAAGCTAAATAAATCAACTAGGACAGCAGTTCTCAACCACATACCACAAACGCATATGTAAACCTTTAATGCATTTTTAAGTTTATACTTTGTCCAATAAACTGCTCCGTAAAAAAAAAAAAAAAAAAATGATTATCATTACATCTATCAGGCATTACAGGGTTAAAGACCACTAGTGTCTTTTTTTTTTTTACCAATTCATGCACATAAACATCCTTGTGGTAGCCGGAGTCCTTATTAGCAAATAATACATCAATAATTTATTCTCAGCTTAAGTTTGTCTTTCGAGTGCTAACTGAAGAGCTCTGACTTGTCATGAAGTGCAAGTCCACCATCTAGTGGTAAAGCCTCAGCACGAATGATACACAGGGCAACTTTGAGCAATTTTGTAGGGCAACTGAGTCTCAACCCCCGTTGATGGCAACATTGCCCAAAAAGTTGCCCCGTATATCATCAGCCTAAAAGTACCAGCTACAATCCTATTGTTTTCAATCTCCAAACATCTGCCATTAGTGCTGATCTACTAAAGCATGATTCAATATTTCATTTATTTAATCAAACAATTAAGACCACAAGCAACTGTGTGCATGGTTTTAAGATGTTTATTTAAAAAATAAAATAGAAAAAAAATTACATAAAAATATTGAAGGAAACCAAAAACAATTCCTCTATCTGACCTCTTGGATGCTGGGTGGCCACATTGAGGGCTTTCATTTAAGGATTGACAAGGAGTGCTTTTGGCCACTGCAACATAAAAGACGTCAGCAAAAAAAAAAAAAAAAAAAAAGGGTTACATTTAAAATCCATCATTGAAATTCAACGAGGAGCGTCGCACTGTATCTAGCAAGTACATCACCACAAATGTCAAACCATTACAGAGTGAAACACTTCCACCTTTCAAACACACCTCCACAGATTCACTCGGGAATAAGAGGGAGCCATTTTCATTCAGACAAATCGGTATAAAGTAGGTCCTTATGTGAACCGAAGGAGGGGGAGTGTTGCCTCAATGTCTGACCCCTTTTGCAAAAGATGCTGGTTCTATCTTAAGCAGAAACTGCTATTAGAGTTACATTTGCCCTATTGCATTGATAGGCAGACGAGTCAAGAGTTACAAGGACAATCCGTAGTCTCCGTATCAGATAGGACTTTGTAAAATGCGTCACAAGTTTGTGGCAAACAAAGTCATTCCATACAGACCGCAAGTCATGGTTGTAGCGTTGTAACAGTAGTAAAATAGTCTGGTTGATCTCCAGGAGGAAATATCTGCTCCGCAAAAACTCCAGACAAGACGTCCGGCTGTTTTTCCTCCATCGAAACAGACTGAACTTGCATACAGGAACTGTTCCACGTGTACCTTGATGCGACGCTCTCAGGCCTGGGTCCGTTAACGGTCACTTTGACAAGATTTACAAGCAAACGGCCGTCGTGAGGGACACAGGAAGAGAGGTTTTCAAAACTCCACTTGCATAGTAACAATAACCTGTATGCCTGTGATGTTCTGAGCAACAGCAATACAGTTTTAGTGTGCCATATACAAACAGAACCAAAAAAATAAAATAAAATACAGTACAGGAATAGGTAATTACCAAAAAGGCATATATTAGCGCAAGTACCTGGCAATAAATGCACGTCAAGATTCCAGAAAGGAATCAAAATAAATTCCCTTTCTCCACTAGTCTGATTCGGGTGCCCGTTCAGAAGTCGAAAAGGTCCAATTAGGGCACCTTGCATAAAGCTGCACTGATCTGGAGTCTGCTCGCACGTTCATTAGAGCTTCCCTAAAATAATTCACATCTCACACTTACCTAGAGCGATTTAAAAAAGACAGACACACATAAACGAAAGCGCATACAGACTAAGGGCTTGAGCGTTTTTCCATGTCTATCAGTCCGTTCTCAATCTGTTAAATCCAAGTCCTAAAGCCTCAATGCCAAACACAAACCTTAAAGACGAACAAGATGAATAAAAGCAACAGATGAGAGACTCTGAAGCTCAACACAAAATGGGAAATGGCGACACCTGCAGGCAAGTCGTTCCACGAGATCTACACAGGACGCTTTAACTCACTCGCGTCCAGGTACAATTTATGCCGAGAAATGGGGAAGAGGGAATATAAACTCTCACAAACAGTTTTAAAACAGACTTTTTCCCTTAAGGAGCCTGTCTGACAGGATCTGTAAACGATGAAGAAAATTAAAAACATTACAAAAATAAAAACGTTTTACAAAAACTAAATGCTGGACAGAAAATAAAAACGAAGCAAAACCAAAAACTTAAATGTTTCCAGAGAGAACGAAAACAGTTATTGCACACAAAAAGTAAAGGTTGCGTGATGTGTACAGTCAATACGGTGGGGATCTCTGGAAGCATCTCGAGTGCAGGATTCGAAGCCAACGTTACACATACATTCACCCCGATACAGCAAACAAACACTTGAAAATCCACTGAATCCAGTTCATCCCACATGTGAAAGGTGTCACGTTTGGGCCGAAAATGTGAAGACCGCAAAACAACGGAGCATGAAACACACAAACAAGGAACGTTTCACCTGTCAACCAGGAAGTTGTGGATTAGAAGATCAAAAAAAATATATATATATAATAAAAAAAAAACAGTTCCTGTTCTTGAAGCTTCCTCAGGAAGATTGCACGGGTCAAAAAAACCAAAAGGAGTCAACATATACATGCAGAGATTCAGTGGCAGACTGAACTACTTAGCACCACCATCACCACAACTACTGAACGAGGAGCTGGGTTGCAAACGCTGGTCTCTCTGTGCTCTCACCATCAGTAGGAGGGCTCAATGAGTTCTCATCGTTTTAAGATGGGACCGGAGGGGTGGAAGAGGAAGCGAGGAGTGGAGAGGGAGCTTCCGGAGGGCAGGTGCGAGGTCTTTATCTGCTGACACTGGTTGGCAGACTGTCCCTCTTCCTGCGGCGCCAGGTGTTGCGGTTGTACTGGATGTGGCCTCGGTTGGAAAGGACGGGACTGTGCACCACGGCGGGGTTGTGGAAGCCCTTCAGCGGGAACTTGGGACCAGACTGCAGGAGATAAGACAAGATAGGGCAACTCAGGATGATGCTAGCATCTGAAAAATGGCTCAGCGTACATAAAAACTTGATTTGAAATAAATTAAAAATGAAAGCAAATGCATATCATTAGAAAGTCTGGGTACAGCACTTATTTTGAAAAGTAATACTTTTTTTTTATTCAACAAAGACACCAAAAGTGACAGCAAAGAGATTAATAAAGTTACAAAAGATTTATTTTAATTAACACTGGTCTTTTGAACTTTATTAAAAAAAGGTTCCACAATTATTAAGCTGTACAACTCTTTTCAACATTGATAATAATAATAAATGTTCACTTGTCAGCAAATTAGCATTTTAAAAAAACAAATAGAACTTATTTAATTTTTCAAGATTTTAATAATTAAATTTTACAATATTACTGCTTTTATTGTATATTTGATGAAAAAAAAAATCTTAATAACACCAAACTTTTGATCAGTAGTGTAAATAAAATTATTAAAAAAAACGTTTTTCTTAAAATGTAATAAAAGCAAAGCGTTGCTCTCTAGGCTGCAAACGTTTCCATGATAAACGGCAAATAAATAAATACAAATTAAAAATAAATTAAGAGAAGACATAAAAAAATGGTGGTGCAACATTTACATTTAGCTTACTCACTGTATGGCATTTTTTCCATACAGCATTTTTCTAAAGATATTTGTCTTTTTTATGAAAAGTGCTATAGAAATCTAAACTTAAATGATTTTTTCTTGTATTGATACATGGGCAGAGCAAGCCAAGCTGATGAAACATTGCTCATTTGAATAAAAAAATAACTATCGTTCCATTTAAATAAAGTTACTCAAACCCTGAATTGAATTCTTGATGATTATTTGACATTGTTGGGAACTGAATTTCTTCCTCTTAATTAAAAGTATAGTTCACACTAAAATTAAAATTCTGTCATCATTTACTCACCTTTATGTCGTTGCAAACCTGTATGACTGTCTGTCGTCTGTGGGACACAAAAGATGATAGTTCTGGATTCCATTGACTTCCACTGTATGGTCAAAAAATACAATAGAAGTCAATGGGAACTGAAACTGTTCGGTTATCAAAGTCATCAGAAGAAAGTGAGTCATACAGGTTTGAAACAACATGAGGGTGAGTTAATGTTGACATTTAATTTTGGAGTAGACCGTCCTTTTACTTTGTCATTAGACTAGACTGTGAAGTCTTGATGAAAGAGGGAAAGTTGGGCTCACTATCAAGATACACACAACATGTAGAGGAGAGCACACGCGGGACACCGCCTACCTTGGGATGGTGGTGGGGACTGGGTAGAGGGCTGGGGGGAGCTGGAGGGGGCATGTGGAGGTATGGGGGTGGTCCATTTGCAATACACACCTGTCTGCCAGGTAGAGCATGGACAGAAAGATTGCCGGGGATTGACACTCTCGCCTGGAGAAGGACAGACCGAGAGGAAGTTACCTAACCATCAAAGAATCGGCATCAAATTCAACTACTAACGAAAACAGCCCCTCACCAGGGCGGCCGGAGGCATGGTGAGTGCTGCCGTGATGCTGGCTTTGCCCGTGGCCATCTGAAGCGCTGCTGGCAGGGGACCTGGTGCCTGGATCTGGAGAGGGAAGGGGGCTACAGGTGGAGCGACATACGGTGTGGAGTCAGAGTCCTGAAGGAGCAGAAGTCAAATATGTGAGAGGGAATGACAATCTAACCTTGTAAAAGCCTGACATATGAAATAGTCAGAATTACATATAGATTTTTTTTTGGACTATTTCGTGTCAGTATTTTACAGGGTATATATATATGAAGAGTTCAGATGCAAAAGCCCCTAAGTGCCATCTGAAATTTTCTTCTAAAATGAGCATTTACTCACTCTCTTGTGTAGGTTCAGGAATTTCATTTTAATGGCAAGGAATAGGTTCTAGAGTAGTGACGAGACACTTATCCCACGAGACGAAAGAGACACGAGACTGGGTTCACGAGAACGAGATTTTTAGACTTAAAAAAAAAAAACTCAATGATGAAATGTATAGGTAAAAATAGTCTTGTTCAACTGAAAAACACAATGCAAAAATGTAGGTGCATTTTGAAATCAACTTATAACTTTATGAAATTAAACTTATTTTTTAATGAATTATATGTAGTAGGCTAATAGACAACAAGTAAACTACAGCTGCACGATTCTGGATAAATTGAGAATCAGTTTTTTTTTTTTATAAATTGGAGATCATGATTCTCTCACAAAATAACGTAATTTACTAGTGGTTCTGACAAAATATTCATTGCTTAAGTCTTTTAAAAATATATTAATTTGAACAAAAAAAAAAAATTAAATAAAGTCAGTGTCTCACTTCATAAAGACTTGTTTTACTGTTGGAATCTCCAGAATTAATGATTCCATGTCAAATACATTTTTTAAACAGGTTGTCGACACCTGGCGGAAGATGATGAGCGTTACAATACAAGTGTTAAGATACTTTCGTTTTGATCACTACTGTAGACAATAATTGTTTATACCCCAATCCAGTGCTTGAAGTGGAAAAAAAGAAGTGCCGGTACTCACCCGAGCAACCCCCCCCCCCCCATTTAATTATTTATATTAAATAAATAGGTACTTTTTAATAATTCACAATGTATGTATAGTGCCACAATCAATCAATCATCATTAAATACGTTTTCAATACAAATTAGCTCAAGTCAAGCTGCAATACCAAACGGGACCACAGGGAGACGCCAAAGACCACTAACTCGCCTGCCTTTATTTTACGGTTCCATTAAGAATCGCGAAATCTCTGTTTGAATCAAGATCGCAAGCGCAATTTTTAACAAGTAATTGTGCAGGTCTAATGTTAATATTGCAAAATATTTTGCGAGGATATCGTCACGTTCATGCGAGACTAGTCAGATCGGTGCCACAAGATCTCGTCACATCCCTAATAGGTTCTATAGCAGCCTGAGAAATATAGGAGCTTTTCATCTATATAGGAGCCTGTATCAGAACTCTTCATATATATTATATATAAAAAGTGTGTGTCTATATATATATATATATTAATGCTGTCAATCCCCCCAAAAAACCCGAATTAAAATCGCAATTTTTTTCTAACATTAATCTCGATTAGTCCCACCTAACATTAAAGCTTTTAAATATACTTTTATATAGCAATAATTTCACATTCAATCTTCAAATGTACAAAAAACAAAGACAGTATATTTTTTATATTTCTTTAATGGCATATGTTTTTATGATTGAAGGCCAGCATCACTGATATCAATATATCTCTATAAAAAAAAATTGTCCCCCCCCTTAATATTTAGCCATTGACTGTAGCATTCAGCATTACAGTATAATTGAGAGCTATCAATTTTTTATTTATCAGACAACTTCTAATTCAAGTGAACTTAAAACAATCTTCACATGAACCCATTATAATAAATTACATATTTAACTACCTGTGCCCTTCAGCAGAAATATACAGAAAATGTAAAAAGTTATCAAACACTAAATTCTAAATTAAATATAGATGAACACCTTAAAGCTATAAAAGTTATTGATTTCCTCGTTTTTCTTTTATTCTTGATTAATAGACATCACAGCAGCTGGTTATTAGCTTATTTGCCTGCTATTGCTTTAAGAGCTCCTGCTGAACGTGATGCGGATCTGACACGCATCTTACTTTCTCAAAACTCTCTTAACCTTTTCTGACCCCCTTCAGGTCTTAAAGTCTCTACTACTGAGCGGAGGAGTTGAATCGGGTGTTTTAGATGAGGGAGACAGTGCTGGGGTGCCTCAGGACAGTTTTTAAAACCATTTCAGAGACATGTTCTTAAATGTGACGCATATATAACATATTGCATGCCTGCACATTGTTTAAGGCAGCTTTAATCGTCTTTTTGGTAACTTCATGCCTTAACTGACAGCATAACTAGGACATTTCATGCACGTAGTTTCTTTTTCGCTGTTTGATATGAAATGATACAGGCTATAGCGCACCGGCACCTTTGTGCGTGTATTTGAATAGCGCGGGCTAGGAGCACAGTATCTCTTCCGCACTCGTTTGACTCGCGCCTGATGCGGAGGCGACGTTAGAGCGCGCGTCTGAAACGTCTCTCGTTTGATGTGGTCATAAAGACGTTCTGCATCTAAATAAACGCAATCTTTTTTAAGAAAATAAATAAATAAATAGAGAGAGACCATGGCAGCCGTTGTGAATTGGATGGCCAACCCTAGCCCCGGCCCTGCATTAAATATTTTTAATGCGTTAATCTGAAAAAATTAATTGCCTGCGTTAACGCGCTAATTTTGACAACAAAAGTATATATACACATACATATATACACACACACACATTTTTATTTTAAAAGGAGTAGTGTATTGAACCTCTAGACAAAATCTTAAAATTATATTATTTTTGGATATTTTGAGTATCGTATTTGATAAATCAGCCTTTTATGGTTTTATACAGAAAATATGCATTTTGGTGTAGTAGCTGATATTAACGTGCACAAAATGAAATTCTGATAGCTTGTAATTCGAATCAATAAGATCCTTTATAACCGCATAAAAGACTATATAAATAAAATCCATGTAAATATCAGTTGTCATTATATCTCCCAATAGTATGACTTGGTAAGATAATATTTAAATGGTTAGTTTTTACTAAGCAGAGCTCTATAGCTTTCATATATTCATATTAATAGAAATTTATTGAGAGATGAACAAATAAACAATCAGAAGCCTGATGCATATTTAATAGGCACATTTTGGTATGGATAACCAAATAAAGTAGTGTTTCTTTAGGTCAGTAAATGTTCATAGGTCAAAGACAAAAATCAAGTTTCAAAAAAATCAAACCAAAAGTTTAATACAGTTTAATTACATAAATACGTCAGTTACACTGAATAATGATAATATTCTGACATCTTAATTTTCACAAGTTATTTGAAGCATTAAAGCTGACACTTCACTTGCATTTAATATACTTCCTATGCATATAAAATCAGTTCACAATTTAATTTAATGCAGACACCAAATTGGGACCTCTCGTCTTTGACCCTCATCTTTAAATGTCACCAACAATATTAAAGCTGTTCTTATATTTGCGTTATAAAAATCATTAAAGTTTTAACAGCAAAAAGACATGAGATGTTTTTACAATTATTTCACTGAAAGGCCTTTTACTTCTAATAAAAAATAGAAACGAACAATCAGACAACAGAAGGCATGTAGTAGAGATGGTGCACAACAGCTGTTTCACAAACGTTTTGATTGAGATCATTTAGAGGCCTTAATGTTGAATAGTAATACAGTAGGTTTATAGGGTTGTATGGACATGGATGAAATGTAATGCTTACGATATCACTGCCTGACAGCGAAGATGCAGAAGAGGCGGAGGAGTGCTGTTGAGGGCTGGAAAGGGACATGGGGGAGTCTGCGCTGTGAGGGGACACAGAGTCCCTCTGCTGCTGGTCCTCCACACCTACACCCAGCAGCGTGCCTGTATCCTCCTCCACTGAGTCTTTATGAGATGGACCTGCATGCAAAAGACACCAAAAACATCAGCCATACACGAACATTACGCCGATTCAGAGCAGGTTACATCTGAAACGCGGCTGAAACTGGCGGATTTGGGTAACGGACCGTCAAAGCAGACTGCCACTTTTCAAAAGGTCACATACATATACACATACACGAATCTACCAAGCGTCAGTTTAACAAAACACATTAATCAAAGTCAAGAATAAGATGTGTAAAAGGGATAAAATGCTGCAGAGGACGACACTTCCTCAATTCCAGGGCACATACAAAGTTAGGATGCATCAGAAAATGTTTCAAATCTATTGACATCAATGCAATGTAAGGATGTGCAGGACAAAATGCAAGGGTTTGGCAAAGTGACACTTCATTTCAGCAAACAGCAGTTGCTGCAAAGCACTCTGACATAGGCATTTGTTGACCAATAAAATGTTATGCTTTCATTAGACAAAATAGTCCAGTTTAATTTCTTTGTACTACCTTTAGAATATATTAACTTAGGGCATTTTCACACTTGAGTCTTTAAAAGAACCGAACCCAGACCCCTTTAAGTGGACCAAGAGGTGGACCAAGTGAAAAAGGACCCAGTTTTCTTTACGTTCACACTGTCGCTGTTCCTGAAAGAGGACTCAGATCCTTTTTTGGTTCACTTAAGCAGTAATGGTGTCTAAGACCTCTGTGTTCAGACTGTTGCTTTTTGGATCTAGTTCAGTGTTCGATGGCTGACCCTATGGCCTCCAAAACTTCTTTCTATTTTACTTACAATGTGCCTCACAAACCAAGAGATTTATTTGTAAAGATTGTTGTTGTTGTTAGCATTAATTTGTAAAAAAGCTTTGCTACATACTGTTGGAGTTTACATTTGAACATGACTATTCCTCTAATAAGTTTCTTTTGCACACAAATTGTACACCTTTGTAAATATTTATTTTGAATTGTTTTCCTTGTTTATGTGATCATGTCTATTTTACAGCATTGATGCCATTGAGATTAGATAAATAAAGAAAATAAACTGCTTTACATTTTTCAGGTACAGTAGGTATGCTTAAAAGCACCAGTCAAGTAAGAATGGAATAATCAAATGTAAAAAAAAAAAAATAAAACAGCATATTACTAATCGTTTGAATAAGATCTATACTGATTCTCATTTTAGGCAGCTGGAATAGAACTACTGTAATGCACAGATCGGTATATTGATACACATGCGATTTCTTTCCCAGATGTTCATATTTGATTGAGACAAACCTAAGTGTATGTGAACCATGGGTTTTGACAGTTTAATAAACTTTATAGAGAATAGTTTAACTCCAGCGGAGATGTGCGCACTCGTAAAAACATATCAAAAAGTTTAAACGGGCAGTTTGGAAGCGGCTTATATTCAAATAAACGAGTGTACGTTGTGAGCGAGTAATTTGTGGAGATCTGCCAGAAGCAGCAGTCATTACGAACAGCTGATATGTACGGAGACATTTGATGACCAAACTATTTGAAAATGGAAAAAAAATCAAGCGAGATCCGTATTCACAACGTTTTTAGCAAACCGTACCTTTAGCCGAAAGCTAACCGTACTCAGACCCCTGAAAAGGACCAAGTGTGAAAACACCCTTATTTTCTCATTTGTCCAAAATCTAGACCTGTTGCTCTCAACCAGGATTCTGGGTCCACTAGAGGACCTAATTTTAACATGTATATATTGTTTTCCCCTTCGAAAGAGCCAGGGTTTCTGCTGTCCAAAAAAAAAAAAAAAATATGACGAAGCCTAATTTTAAAAATGTGCTTTAGACCTGGATGTGTCATGTAAATGAATCTTAAAACATCTTTGCTACTTTTATAAAGACAATACAGATTTTCTATTCATGCTAAGTTCTAAAGTATTTTATAAAGTAGAAATTATTTTCAAAAATCCTGATCCAGTGCGTCACAAATGTCTGAAAAAGTCATTAATAAATAAAGTAAAATTAAAGAGTTAGCTCTTAACACTTCTGGCTTCTGAAATTCTAAAAATGTAATTATTTTAGTTACATAATTTTACATATGGATCCTCCTAGTTTCTGTGAATTAATAAAATGTTTTGACATAACTGTCATGGCAGATTTGTTAGAGGAAGACTGTAAGACTATTATTACCATTTAGTGTAATGTGCCATCTTAAAAGTCATCCTAACATTGCTGTAAAACTTCTTGAACACCAGGACATCAGTGACTGGTCCACTCAGATGGTCTATAATGTCTTATTAATGAGAACGCACATTATGTGACACATACTTCCTAAATGAAATTCACTTAGTATCTGCAGTCATAACAGGTACATTGTGAGAAAGTGTCTTCATATTCAGACGCACCCTTGCTCCTCTCAATGCGGGCGTAGTGTCTGCAACCCCACTTCTTTATGATCCACTCCCTGTAGTTGAGGACTTCCTGGGTGACTTTAATTATGCGGCCCAAAGTGCTGAGGGGACAAGATAAGTGGCAAATTAAATCAAGAGTTTGAGAGAAGTAGGGTGAATGTGCTTGTATGCAGATGAGAGCTGTACCTGTCACTGTCTATATTGGGGTAAGAACGTGCGAGAGGTGAAACGGCATGACCCAGTATTATATACGCATAGTCAAAAGTCTCCTTCACCTGCATGGCACCATAAGAGCTTCTGCCCACATCATTACCTAAACAATCATGGAAAAACAATACATATTACACACACACTACATATATTTATAAACAAACTAAATTGTCACCATTTATGATTCTTATGTAATTATGCGTTTCAAATTATTGCATACATACATACATCATGTAGCTTCAATATTTAGGTTTATGAAACTTTGGTTTAGCATATATACATTTTAGCATGTTTTTTTAAGATATTTTGCTTTTGCAAGGATAGGAACATTCTAGAAGTTTCTATAACATTCTAGAGATTTCTGAAACATTCCAGAACATTGTTCTTCTTTAATGGTTGTTAGCTCAGAATTATGGATGTTCCATGCAATTTTTTATGGATGAGTAACAGACAAGGTAATCTGTTAAGTTGTCAACATTTTTTTTTAGTTTTCATAATTCACTATTAATGATACACAACAACATTTTCGTATTCAGCATGACAAACTTCAAAGAAAAACTCAAACAAAAGTGAAACAACTGAATATAAACATTTGTATGCTTAACTAAACAACTTTCAGTAAATTGCTTTCAGTGTTGCTTTCATCAAATTACTTGTATTGCCTAAAAGCAAATACCAGCAACAATCATACCATTTTCTTAAGCAAATTACAAAAGTGTCTCGACAATGGCTCTTTGCAAAATCTAGTGAGCTGCCTACCGAGACAGCATCTTAAGACATCACAGGCGAAGTTATAAAGATGTGAAATCTGTCCTAAAACATAGGCAGCTGCCCTTTTAGATACCTTGTTTTGGTCAAATTTGGATTCATTGAAAAAGCAATACAAGAATGCATTTTGGAGAGCGAAGTGAAGTTGAAAGAATTCAATTTTATTTCATGCCATAATGCAGGTTTTCCAATTCATGATAAATTAAATAATAAAAATATAAAAGAATGAAACTAAATACCATTTTCAAAATGTATATTCTAAATAATAATAATACAAAACTAAAATACATAACTTGTTTTCCTGCACATCATGACTTAATTAACCATCAACAAGAACTGTGAAGACGTTTGTAATGTTAAACTGACATTCTCAGAGGGAACTTCAAGTAATATTTAAGGGGTTCAGCTGAAAAAAGAAAAAAACGGTTCGGGAATCACTGCCATAAAACATTGGCATTAACTACATTTTTTATGCTTATTATATTATTAATATGTTGAGCAACATGCTAAACCAAACTGTAATTAAATTAATTGAGCCGATTCTTCATGTAAGAAATTAGTGAAATTGGTCATTTATAAAGTTCGAATTCAATTAGGATGCGGTCTCAGAAACTAGTTGCCATCATAGGCAGTACACAAAAAGCTCACTAGGTTTTACATTATTGGAACAATTTTTAGATAAACCGCTTGAACAGTACCTGGAAGAAGAGGGTCCTCGATACAGAGCATGGAGGGCACGTAGCCATTACTCATGGCCTTCATGATATCCTCTTTAGCCATGTAAGCTCCGCCGTTCTTTATCCTGATGCCCGTCTTCAGGTAGTTGAAATGTCTTCCATACAGCTCGAAGAACTCGATGAGTAGAATGCCAAGGTTCATGTTGGGATTCCTAGCATCAATTCTTGGGTGTAACTGCAGGTGTAAAACGAAACAAACAAAAAAAACAGCAGGCAAGATGACACAGTCTCTTTATTTGTTTGGTACAGTCATTTAGGAGTTATACAACGGTAGTAAAATATGCTTGACAAGTAATGACATATCTAAATGAGACGAGATCAAGCTATTTTTTATTCTGAAACACTAACGCTTCTCTTCGTCAGACCGGCTGCTAATATTGCACCTGTAAGAAGCTGATGACCATCAGGATGAGACTGTAGGAGCTGATTCCTCCCGTGAAGACTTCGTTGAGGTCTCGCTGCAGCAGGAACTGTTTCAGCACTAAGATTAAATAAGGCAGCACGGTATACTTCTGTGTGGGAGAACAAAAGAAGGTATTTTAGACTTTAGGACATAAAAAAACAACAACTAATTTACACCAGGCATTAAGAGGCATCTCAAAAGTGACTATTTAACACTTGAATGATCACAGCAAAGTTTTTTTTAATGAAAGTGTCTTTTTATGACAATAGTCTCTCATTACACCTTGATGCCAGGAATATTGAAAGCGTGAAGCCTTGCGCATGTATGTGGCTAAAACAGGAACTGTATACATGGTTGTCTTTCACAGTAGATAAAACGCAGCTGTTCAGAAGCTGCAGAAATATTTACATAAGGTGAAGTGTTATGATAACTGGGGACGGGCCAATAAATCTTACATTCCTCCACCATGTAAGATTGACACCGTCTTAAAGGCTTTGGATGTCATTCAACTATTGGAGTGTGATGTCCTCCTGGGAAGTCTGAATTTATGAGTTGGGAAGTAAATTACAATCCCTAATGTCGTAAAAAAAACATGTTAACTTAAAGGGGTTGACACCCAATATCTGTGTGAGCTATGCATTATGTCAATTCGATTATTAAGGTGTTATCTTAGCACTATGCTAACATCAAACTATTTTGGAATAAATTGCGAGTTGAGTCAGTGCGCTTTACATTCATCACCAATGAGGTTCCAATTCAATTAGGACGCTGCCCTAGAAGATAACGGTCTATGTAGGCAGAAGACAGCAAGAAGCTCACTAGTTCATATTTACAAGCTGGGAAGTCATAATTACGATTAAAAAAAGAAAACACTAAATACTACTTATACAAGATGATGAATAAAGAATGTGCATCAGGTGCGTTTTTCCTTTGTTTTTATTCAATTTATGAAAGTGCTGTAAACTGAATTGTAAATAAAACTAGCATATTAATTTTATATTTAAGCCCCAAGCATCTAAATTGCCCCACTTGTAATTTGTTCATGAGAGTTTAACTCATAAATATGATCTTGCTGACATGAATTGAACATCCAATAATAACTGTTTGGATTATTTTGTGTTTGTATGCACTAAATACAGTAAATGGAAATCTTACACTATTAGTCAGTCAATCTAAAACAGCAATAGCACATTAACAGCTGTCAATCATGTAGGTGCGCAAAGTAGTGGTCTGAACTTATTTACACTGCGCTTTTTTTATTTTGGTTGCGCATGCGCACCTTCGTACCACTATTTGACAATGCTTTTTGTGAATCAGATGCTTTACTTTGAAAAGTCATATTGTGACCTTTGCATATATAATCTTTTTGATAAAAAGCTAAAAAATAAATAAATGTAGTACTATTTTGAACTGATAAAAAAAGACAGCTTTGGGACACTATAAATTAATTTCACACCTACAATAATGGTGTAACTTGTAAAATCCATATCAAGGAGCACGTGGCCCAGTGGCCCATGCCCTCTCACCCAGAGCATGTTTATCAATATATTGTGGAACAAAAGTTATTGTTAAATTATGATCGGTAAATCATGTTTTATGTATAAATGTGCGTGCATGCACGTTTAGTGAATCAGACCTTTTATCCCTAAATGGAGTATTAAGGAAAAATCTCCTGAGAGATGCACAGATGAGAGCTAGGAAGGTGATCCTGCGGTCACAGAGGAGTACAGAATGTATGCACATGGAAATGAGCTTGGCAGAGGAGCATTAAGGCAGCAGGTCATCTCCTTATTCAAACATCTGCACTGAAAGCTTGCTGACAGATGTTTAGCTATGCTTCTCCCTCCTCTCTTTAGTCTAACACTGACACTTTAAGCCTGACATCAAATTAGCAAACGGAGCAAATCTAGGACACATAAAACATGTAAATGCAAGTAGGGTACAAAATGTACATCTTGCCTTTAGCAGGTGTGCCAAAGGAACTGAAAAAATGTGATATATACATAAACAGCAGCACCACATAGTGGTCAGTCCCATAGCAAAATGCTTCTTTCAACATCAAAACCATTAGATTTTGTGCATATTTTCATACTGGCAGCTAAACACAAGGAACGTCGCCACACAGAGATTCAGAGTCACTACAATAACAGAATTCATTCCGACTTTGAAGCCAAAGTTTAAGCAACAGTCAAGCCTTTCCTTTGTATATCCTTTGTGTAGAATGAATCAGGTCAAAGTACTTTTATCAGTGATGGCCAGACTGTCCTTACTGGTTTGGGACTTAAAGTACAGCAGTAAGTAACACCGCAATGGCCAATACAATGTTTTCACAAGAAAATATAGAAAGATTTATGATCAAATTTAACCATAAGACTGTTGAGAATTTCCTGCATGAGCTGAAAGAACTGAAGAAGCCTGAACGGCTTTGCTTTTGATCACTAAAACATATGCAAGATTAATCAGCTATAGTCACAACTTAAAATGTACAACTTACATTTACAAAGAAAAGCAAAAGGAACATTTGCAAAGTTGAACTAAATTACATTACACCCAATTTGTCCTTAAGGCTCTAAATACTCTATTGTCTGTTTCAGCTTGATATGTTCTCATCTTTTCGCAAATTATGGACAATTCAAATATTACTATAGCAAATAAAATGAGTTGTATGCCATTTTAGTGGAAAGTAAAATGGACTAAAATATTGAATATGACATGACTTCTCAAAAGTCCATGTACTAGAAAAAAAAAAATAAAGTTGATCAAAAATACAGCAAGATCAATAAAACTGAGATATTACTATTCAAAATAAGTTTTCTATTTGAATATATTAATATGTAATTTACTCCTGTGATGCAAAGCTGAATTTTCAGCAGCCATTACACTGGTTTTCAGTGTCACATGATCAAGAATATTTTTTAGCACCAAATCAACTAACTAGAATAATTTCTTATAACCATCAATATTGAAAATTGTTGTACTGCTATTTTTTGCATGACTACACTGTAAAAAAAAAAAAAAAAAAAAGTTGGGCACACTTAAAATTAAGGCAATCATCTCCAGCAGATTTTTGCGTTTTCTCAACTTGTTGTTTTAAGTTTATACAACAAAAAGTTGAGAAATATCCTAAAAAAATAAAGTTGAGACCTCAAATCTGCTGAAGCTGGTTGCCTTAAACTTTTAAGTTGGCCCAACTTTTTTACAGTGTATTTAAGGATTCTTTAATTGACAAAGCATTTATTTAAAATAGAAATCTTAATCACAAAAGTTAAACTCAGTAATAATATAGTCAGGAGTTGTCACACATGTTGTAAATACTCTATTGTCTGCTACAGTTTGACATGCTGTCATTTTGCAAATATAAATTAAAATGTTTTTTTAGAGACTAAAACAAAGTGATATGCTACTTTAGCAAGACTAAAATTATTGAATGACATGTCCTTCAAATTTAGTAATTAATCTAAATTTGACACACACCAACTAAAACAAACAAAAATGTACTAATTAACACTGTAATAAATAAATCAGCAAACAATATTCAGACATTCAGCCCATCTTGAAACTATACATTTAGTCTAGTCTTAAAAAAATTTTTTTTTAATTAGGTTTTACAAAATATGCCAAAACCTTTTTTTACCTTCACATATTCTTTGATGAAGCTAGCAGCTTTGATGCCCGTCTCCACGTTAAAACTTATGTCCACTTTCACCTCGGTCTCCTGATCTGTTAGTTTGATGATTGGTACCTTCAAAATTCAAAGATATGAATAAAACAATTCATGACCAAGATTTCCCCAAATATTAAAAATTAAAGTAAAACATACAAAGGGGATCCATTCAGGGGGGGGAGCAACAACCACTGAATATGAAGCTGTTTAACTGAGCATAGTTGATGTTAAACCAACAGAGGGAAACACGTACCGTAGCTTTGTCGAGAACTTTGATGGAATAAGGTTCTGCCACATTGTGTTTTCTGAGCGCCTGCTCCAGCAGCTGCAGGGGAGGTTTCTCCCATTTCCCAAACACCACCAGGTCAATGTCACTGCAGCGTAAAAAAAAAAATCAGCCAGATTTAGGTTCAAGCTATTTGTTCAAATCGACACCCTCTATGAAGCCTAACAAAAGCCCAAATATCACATGAAAACAAAACCATCTTACAGCAAAGCGGTTTGCGGTCAAATAAACTCACATTCATTAGGGCTTTTCACACTGAAATGGTTAACCCTGGGTCATCTAAACCCCGGATAAACGGAATCCTGGGTTATCTGTAATCACGTTTCACACTGCTCATACTATACCTGTGGTTAACTGTTAACCCTGGGTATTCATTAACAGCCGTTTCACACTGTACATTCCTAAACCCCGGGTTAACTTTCTTATTTGCATATTTGCCACTGTCACTGATTGGACGAACAGCAGGCAACCCGTTTACACGGCTTTTCACGTGTCTAGCCAGTTATTAAAAACAACGTCACCGCTTATGTCATTAGATCAGCGAAGATTGAGGAACAGCTGATCATAGCTGCACATGCAGTAATAGCCATTTTTAATCAATTTAGTAGCAGAGCTACTGCAAGCGATTTAGGGCTGGGAATCCATTTATCGTTTGCTCATCCATTTACTTCTGCTTCTTCATGAAGAGCGCAGGTCATGGTTGTTTAGCAACGGCAGACGCTATGGGAGCGCAAGCTACAGAGCGCTTTGGAAAGAAGGAGAAAGTGGCACGCTTAGCATTTTAAACGCATTTTTAGGCACGACATGTGAACGGCCTCATGTGATGCACAAAGGCAAGAACACAAAGACAAAAGTACAAAAGAAAGAAAACAAGGAGCAAAGTATGTGGATCTTTCTTTGAATTTATTTCCGTCTTTTGATATTTCTTCTCACCGGCTGCAGTTTACACGATGCGCGTTTCCGGTTACTGACGTGACATGAGCCTCGCTTCTCAATTTCTGATTGGCTGTCTGTTGCCAAATGTCCAGCAGCAACAAGCAAACACTGCTCTGTTTCACACTGGACAAACTTAGCACCGCAATGCTAACCCTGCTCCGGAATAGGGTTTCATAACCCCGGGTAAAATGCGGTGCTAACACCTCTTTCAAATAACAGGTGTGAAACGTGTCTTTACCCGGACTTAAAAGCGGTGTTTAGAACGACGATAACCCGGGTTAAGCGCAGTGTGAAAAGCCCTATTGTAGTGCTCAGAGTAATAATACATGAGGACTACTGACTAAAATTAACACAAGGAAAATCTTTCAAGCTTTAGAGACCAATTTTTTTGGACTGTACAAGTCTTGTAAGCTACAGATCTAGGATCATTTGTGACATCCTCACATCTGGAATTAACAAACCGCAATGGATCATAAAATGTCAGTTTAATTATTGAAAGACAGCTCAGAGCCAAAAAAGGTTAGCAGGCTATGGTTGTGATAATGATGAAGCACGTGCTCAGATCCAGCCAGTCTGTGAGAGTCATCGAGCTGTGAATAGTGTTATGACTATACAGCAACAACAGATCATGAGATAAACATTACGTATGTTGAGATCTGCTAACGGTCCTGCTCAAAATCTCACTGCTGTGTTGTTACCTAATGTGCAAGACCAAACACGCATTCATTTACCTGGTTGGGAGAAAGAGTCCAGTGCTAAAGCTGCCAAAAATCTGGACCTGAGTGCATAAAAAAAAAAAATAGTTTTGAATTTTTGACTTATTTATAATGCTAATAGCTCAATTTCATAGACATCAGCTCTTAAGCTGGCTTACATCAGCGGTTGGCCACAACTCCTTGATGACCGACTCTATCCTGTCCACCACCTCCTGTCTCATGGTGGTCTCCTCAGGACGAGGAGACATGAAATTGTAGAAGTCCATGATTTCTTCATGCAACCTTGGAAGAAATGAGAAAAGATTATAATAGAAAGGCCATTGGTATAATTTAAGAGGTCATTCTTGCAGATCCTTCACAACTAATCAAAGCAAGAATCTTAACATTTGTTTTAAAATTGTACAAAAAAAAATCAATTTACAGCCAATAAATACACTTGGGCTACAGGACTAAGAACTTAATTGGTCAAATGGTAACCAATAGCCATTTAGCAAATTCACATTTCAGATCTGGCTCCATTCTGGTATAGAAACAGCCAAGTTTCACAATCCAATCAATTCCTTAAGATACTCCAGATTACAATACAAGGAAGTAAAAATCATTGGAATTAACAAATTCCAAATGTGAAAAAAAACATTATGCATGAAACCCCTATGAAAAAATATAACCATACAGAAAAACATGATCAACAGAATGGGGTGGGATTCAATATTTAGTGTGACTGACATTTTGTTTTTAATAATTTTTACAATTCCATTTCATAGAAAAAAATGCACATATGAAACATTTACCACTTGTAGTTAGTCTGTTCTACACCAGTATATCTAAATTAAACTAAGCTAACTTACAGACTTAAGTTCTTATTTCCCGGGAAAATTAGAAATAAGAACTGGAAATACCAAGAAAACCAATGTCCACCAATCTTAAACATCTAAACAGTATTTTGCACCAATGAGTGTGACACAGAAATGCTGTCAAGGACTACATAGGCCACTCACTAGGTTTTGGGACACAGTCACTGCCTCATTCGGTTCCAGATTATTTTGTGGAAAAATTCCAGAGGTCTGGAACCATCCACCACAAATATAACAAGTTCATGCAACAGATTCGTCCCTTCTTAGTACAAGCCTACAATTGCTGGGTTACTAAAGACTTAAGCATGCATAGTATTAAGTGTCCACTGTTATACTCATAAATCAGCAACACCAAAACTGAATCCAGCCGAGAGCCAACATTAATGGACAGGCGATGACAGCAAATGTAACACAGAACTGTTAATTTAAAGCTATAAGCAAACACCAACTCACAAGCTGCTTTTGTAAACTCATAAAAATTAGATGACTTCGGATCGAACAGGTTCAAGTTTACCGATCAGTTGCGTCCTCACGTGGTCCCTGACATCCCAGCGTAGCATATAGTGCGCATTAGTGCCCAACCACTCTTACAGCTGCCTTGGTTCCAGAAGCTTCTCTCTCTCTCTTTTTTGTTTTTTTAAGAGTCATAAAAAGTTATATAAGCCATGAACCAAACCAACCAGCTCTGAGAGGAATCAAAACATTACAAACTTTAACTGAGAGCAGAACAATATTTGAAAATCAGAGAAAAGGTACAAGACTGTGTGCTAATGGCTTTAATGTGGGAAAGATCTACAACCCCATTAAGCATTTCCAATAACAACCAAATTAAAAAGATAAATATAAAACCATTGATTATACATATAGAAACAATATTTTATGTTCACTGCTAAATATTCAGCAATTTATAAATAACTATAATTGCACATCTTGCAGTGAACAATGTATTGTTTATATATGTATAGTCCTATATAATACCAATTAATAATCTTGTAGCTCACAGTAGATCTGTCTTTAAAGAAGTTATTACTAAACATCACTTCCCTTTAAGAAAATGAAAAGGCTTTTACTTCCGTAACCCACACTAGAACATTTGAATAAGCCTATTATATATATTTTTCTATCAAGCGTTAAGACGACTGTATGTCATAATTTAACTTGTTTCTGCTTTGATTGAGCTAATTAATCATAATGCACTTAATCAAAATTGGGATCCTGGACCATAAAACCAGTCTTAAGCTGCACAGGTATATTTGTAGCAATAGCCAATAATTCAATGTATGGGTCAAAATTATCGATTTGTCTTTTATACCAAAACTCATTAATATTAAGTAAAGACCATGTTACATGACTATATTTTTTAAATTCCCTACTGTAAATATCAAAATGTAATTTGATTAGTAATATGCATTGCTAAGAACTCCATTTGGACAACTTTAAAAGCAATTTTCTCAATATTAAGATTTTCTTTGCACCTTCAGATTCCAAATAGTTGTATCTCAGCCAAATATTGTCCTATCCTAACAAACCATACATCAATGGGAAGCTTATTTATTCGGCTTTCAGATTATGTATAAACCCTTATGACTGGTGTTGTGGTCTAGGGTCACAATTTTCATTTCCGTTACATGTTTGGTTCTCGGTTTAATGAGTCAGTCAGTGAGTTGTTGACTCTAAACAATTCGTGAATGAATCATTCACACCGGTTCAACCAATTCACTGATATAAAGATTCGAATCAAAAGATCGAATCGTACAAGAATCAGAATTGCTACAAACTGTTTAATCAGACGCACACATTCCATAAGTGACCCAACCCACAGACCGCAGCGGCTCCGAACCGAACACAGTACACCTCGGCTAACGTGCTAAAGCTAATTACCCGGCCCAACACGACAAAAAAAAAACAAAAAGGCCCACTGACACTTTATCACACACGAAAAGGCCACAGAAAGACAGCGTAACATTATAACGTCCCATCCCGACCGCCGCCGCCGCTGTTATAAATCAAGCTCATCTCACCCGTCAACCCCTGGGTTATATTTCCTCGTCTTCCACGGCGTGCCGGAGTTGTCATAATTGCCGTAAGTCCAGTTGGAGAGCAGGTAGTTTATTCCATAGGTGCTGGCCTTATTGTCGCTTTTCCTCCGGCCCGGATGATGGTGGTGGTGATGGTGGTTGTGAGCCGCTGCCGGATGGGACGGGTGCCGCTTGATGAAACTCTGCTGCTGCTCTTGATAGAAATGCCGTAGATGAGGATGAGGAGGGTGATGATGATGGTTGACATTATTCAGCACGCTCTCGCTGCAAGTAAAAAACGGATGTCCCTTGTTTATATTCCCAGCGATCATATTAGGGCTTGTAACGTTAGTCCTTATTTTAGAGCAGCTGGACACCGGATCCGCCACCGAGCCGGTCTTTTGGGTCATTTCACCGTCTCCTGTGTTTCCATTTAACGCGTGAGCCGCAGAGCCGCTGCTCGAAATCGCAGAGCCGTTGTTTGTAATGTTAGTGCTGTTATTTGCATTGGACGCGACAGTCTTATAAACGTCAAACGCCGGATAATTGACACAGAGGTTGTTGTGATGATGGTGGTTCTGGTGCTGACCTGTGTTAGTCCGGTTTACCTGAGACGTCTCCCACACACGCATCCATAAAGCGTTCGCAGGACCTTTCTGTTCCGGCTGAATCCAAGCGACCCTCGGATCCATTCAACTCGTCGTTCTAACAGCCCTGTCAAACAAACGAACGCCTTTCCCCCGTTCAGCGGATAAGTTTGAGTTCGGACCGCGAGAACGTGCCTGCAAACGGGTCTACGCGAAACGACAGGGAAAATAACGACGTGCCAAACGACACAACCAACGGGAATCAATTAGTGGCTCTTTTCCCCCGCTAGCAATAAACTGTTAGCTAAACTATACAGTGTTTCCAATATGGCGTAGCCTATTCCCTTGAACCCCGAAATCCAGTACGCATGTGTAGGATTTAAACCATCGGGGCAGCACACACCCCCAAGACTCCACACCGAGCAGGCGCAATCGAGCAACCCCACCCTTCTGAACGTCTTCAAAGCGAGGAACAAACATTTGAATTTACAACCCTGCCTAAAATCGACCTACACCGCGAGCGAGCGGCGCGCGAGAACTGAGAACAGCTTTGACAATGGCCGTGTGGGTGGGATTTGATGCTTCTAGATTTTTTTATTTCATTGTTTCATAGTGATCTTCCATTTTATATTAGATTTTCAAGACACCAACATAAAAATAGGCCTAAACCACAACAAACAAACAAACAAGGAACAGATACTGTCAGCACAGCTTATAAATATCGCAATTGCAAGTAACAACATGACAATCCATATAGTTTATTAAGTGCTAATATATACACACACACAAACACCCACCCACACCCTTACATATGCATTAAAATATAATTATATTATAAAATATGCTTTTGTTAAATATTGTGAAAAATGCTAACAAAATTTGGCATCTCAAATATTTAAAGTATTTATTTATTTCAGTATTAAAAAATACTAAATATGCTTTTGTGGTTCTTAAATCAAGGTCACCTACTGTAAGTGAGTAATTGAAGGTCTCGCTACAAATCCTAGTTTTTTCTCTTATACTTCTGCTGGATTTCTTGAATAAATTCTTAATATAATTTTTTATAAATTATTTCTTTAATAAATAAAACATCATTAAAATACTCGTTATGATTAATCTTCATTTTAAATCAATTTATTTATGGCAAACACTGACACAAATCTTAATCTAAAAACCTAATCAGCAAATAGCAAATCCGTCACTTTTTCTCATGAAAATAAGTGAACCCTAATGGTTGCATTGCCATCGTGCTTTCGAAGAAAGAACAGGCATTCTCTGTTGATGATAATAAATCATAATCTGACACGATGAAGAAGAAAGCAGTGATAAGCTCCTCCTGCGGTGATTACACAACGAGTGTTTTGCCTTCAGCTCACGTGCAGCATGTGTAATGTGGGGGAAGCCCAGCACGGTCAGAACACACATCTCGTGTCCTGTGCTCACCGTTGGTGTGCATTGCTGTCACACTATATGCAGAGATGGTTAATTCATACAGCAGTTTGTCAATGCTGCTAGTATTGAGTGTTACATTTTTCTGTGTCAAGTATTTGTCATGCTTCTACATCACTCAAAGCCTAAAGCCCTTGTGAAGGGATTGCTCGGTGTTGCAAAAGGTTATGCATGCATGCAATGTGGTTTGCAGGGGATTTCATCATTGCTTTGCTTGAGGCTGGGATTATTTCTCCAAAGAACGGTCAGACAGATTGCTCACTGCCTGAAGTGACACTTCCAACAGCTCCAGATTGACCACGAACATCTGAAGGGAATCAGCTAGAAGGATTTTGTGAACTTCAATGTCAGTAAATGAAAGCTGGTGACTTGGAAGTTTGGAATAATTAAGATTAAGAAAAAAGTGTCACCCAGTCGAAATTAACTTGTAAAATCAGAAATGTTTTGAAATATTATTAACATTGAAAGCCAAGCTGAATTTTCAGCATCATCACTGCAGTCTTCAGGGTCGCATGATCCTTCAGAAATCATAATAATATGCTGATTTTCAATGTTGGAAACAGATGTGCTACTTAATATTGTTCTGAAAACCATGATACTTTTTGGGTATTCTCTGATGAATAGAAAGTTACTTAAACTGAAGCGTTTGTGGGGATTTTCACCTAATTTTTCACACTCAAATTCAAATGTTTACCCTACAAACATACACAGGAGGAAATGATAAAAATGGTTTAATTGTGAAGGAAACACTTTGAACTACAAAATATGAGTGTAATTCTTTATAAATAGCATTGTATATGTTTAAAATATTACAATAAACACAAAAAATGCCACTAAATGCAAAAATGTACCAGCAGCATTTATCTATAGATTTTTTTAACATTGTAAATGTCTGTACTGTTGATGCACCCTTACTTAATAAAATAATTTCATGTTTATTGTATGTTTTATTGTAGTTACCCCAAACGTTTGAATGGTAGTCTATCACAGTTTCCATAAAAAATATTAAGTAGCACATTGATAATAAGAAATGTTTTTAAGCGTATTAGAATGATTTCTGAAGGATCATCATATGACGAAGACAGGAGTAATGATGCTGAAAATTCAGTTTTGCATCACATTAATTAATTTCATTTTAAAACATATTCAAATAGAAAACAGTTGTTTTAAATATTAATAATATTTCACATTATTATTATTTACTGTGTTTCAGATCAAATAAATGCAGACCTGGTGGACATAAAATACTTCTTTAAAAAAAACAAAATCTGAATTATTCCATACTTTTGGATTATAGTGTATATCTGAGGCATATGATAAAAAACAAGAGCTTAACTATTAAAAAAGATGGATGAAAATACAGTTTCACAACTGTATAAAATACTTACTTCACAGTATTACACTACAGACAACAGGATGTTTATAAGCAATTTACATAACCTTCCACATTCCAGCGTAAATGAACACAACCACTTGCACTGTCAACAGCACTGACATACAACACATAACTCTCACCATACTTCATATATTACACCTGAAGGTATTATGAGAGCCCACCTGCCGCATGTCAAAACATGTCAGCGATGGTAAATGAAGATGTTACAAGCAAAACTGATATACAAAACAGCTGTAGATATTGAGTTGAATTTATGACAATGTTGTTGTATATTCAACACAGAAAAGATAGTATGGTAATACTACCATGATTTGCATGATTTCTACAATTAGTATGTATCTTACAATGAAGTCTAAAAACAAAACAAATGTTACATAAAAATAACTATACCTGTCCTTTTAAGGCAAGGCATGCGCTTCCTTTTTGAGAGCAGCACTCGCTCTTGGGATTCTTCTGGTTATTGATCTTAATACTTCATTTTGACAGCTTCATGTACTGACCCTACTGCATATCACCCCTGCCATCTGTAGCCTGAAAGTTCTTGGTAAACGTCAGGAGAAAAGTGTTTGGCAGAATCAGTAAACATAATACAAATTTTAAATTGAAATCTATTTTCATAACATTTAAAGAGATTTTATTTTCACACTCTTATGTAAAGTGGCATGCAAAAGTTTGTGAACCCTTGGTTCTTTACTGTGTGTGGTTACCTGGATGATCTACGACTGTTGTTTTGTTTTGTGATGGTTGTTCATGAGTCCCTTGTTTGTTCTGAACAGTTAAACTGAGCACTGTTCTTCTGAAAAATCCTCCATGTGCTGCAGATTCTTCAGTTTTCCAGCATCGTTTGCATATTTGAATACTTTCCAGCAGTGATTGTGTGATTTTGAGATCCATATTTTCACACTGAGGACAATTGAGGGACTCAAACACAACTATTAAAAAAGGTGTGCTCCAAAAAACGATGCATTACGAGAGGGGGGTTTTATCAAAATAGGCTTCCGAAGGGCAAATTTTGACATTTTCATCCTGTTCAAAAGTTCAACAAAAATGAAAATATGGATCTCAAAATCATACAGTCGCTGCTGGAAAGGGTTCAAATATGCAAAAGATGCTGGAAAACTGAAGAATCTGCAGCACATGTAGGATTTTTCAGAAGAACAGTGCTCAGTTTAACTGTTCAGAACAAACAAGGGACTCATGAACAACCATCACAAAACAAAAAACAGTCATAGATCATGCAGGTAACCACACACAGTAAAGAACCAAGGGTTCCACAACTTTTGAAGTTTTTTTTTTTATTATTTCAGCTTTTGTCTTGTGGACTAAATGTAAACATCTTTTATTAAAAATATCTTACTCAGGACAGTACTAAATTAAAAATAACATATTTTTTTTTTTATTATTCACATTTTCAGATTCTGCAAAGGGCTCCCAAACTTTCTTATGCCACGGTTCAGCATAGCTTTTCATTAAACAGGAAGTTTTTTTCAGTTTTCAGAAATGTTCAGTCCAAACTGCCACAATGGCTAATTCACCATAAAGGGCTGAATATTTTAGATCAGATGTGTGTTTAACATGATTAATGGTTCTGCTGTTGTCACACTTGCAGTACATGGTTAAAAGTTCTCTCTCTTCAGCAGATAAATCATGTGTTTCCTCACGTTTTCTGAGCTTGGACAGCCTTGCATCCATCACGATCAGAAAGTCCATATTTTGCTGACACATTGTTACTGTCTTGAAGAAGAGTTGGTTAATAGGGAACGTCTGGATTATGGCAACAGCTGCCTGCCATGTGTATCTCATCTCATCTCATCTGAGACACTGTATGATCTCTAAACGTGTGTGCTGCTATATAATATAAATGAATTATTTGTCATAGAATTGAGTTATTGTTATTGTGTAATGCTCAATGCATTTCTTCCCAGTCTCTGTACATGATGATAACACTTCCCTTGAAAACCGTAAAATATTAAGCATTAATACAAATATTTGATGTGCAATCATAATGGGCAAAAGATGCTAACATTGTTTCTGTGGAAGCGTGGCATCTGGGCCTACCACAGAATCAGAGCACAAACGGTATTAAAGCTTTCCTTGATTTAGGATAGTCTTCAAATTTTGTGAGATACCACCTGTAAAATGAAACAACACATTACAAAACAATCATACAATAAAAAATGTGTATGGGTGAATCGGTCTAGAATATAGTTGTTGAAATCACTGTTATTTTAGTTTCTCCGAGACATAATATTTTGCATTAGTTTTTATTTGTCATTTTCAGTTTTTTTTTTAATTGTGCTGTGTTTTTGTCATTTTCATTGGTTCTGGTTTGTTGTCTATATAAATTGTATTTAAAAAGCATTAAAAAAGAAATATTTGCAGGGAAAATGTAAATTTCACAATGCAAATAGTCCTAAAATAGGTTTCATATTCTTTTTTCACTTATTTATGTTAGAATTATTATTTCATATGATTCTAGAATTATTTATGACTTTGAATTAATTAATTATGAATTATGATTATGAGAATTGAAAGCATCCAAACATGTTTTTTTGATAATTGCAATCACATTGGGCAAACATGCATTGTTTCATATGGTAATGTCTTACTTGTGGTGGGCCATTCCTCTGCTGGACAGCACAATGAGAGTGAAGAAAGCAAAAGCTGCACTATGGACCGAGTGACCGGCCAGAGCAAATCCAGTCCATTCCACAATCTCACCAAAGAAGTTTGCTCCTGATACATACTCAAACATGCCCCCTACAAACAGAAAATAGTTATGTAGAGACATTTGATCGGAAGACATCACACAAACAATCCGTTTCCAAAGCAATACGAAACTATTTCAAGCCTGTTTTAAAGCAGAGAAATTGCATCACATGAGTCTTATGAGTCTGACCAGCACATTGTCTTTTTTAATATGTCAGAAAAAAGCATGTCTGATTCATCATGTCAGTCATCACTTCTACATCAAATAAAAGAAAACAAGCCTTTGGATTCAAACCATTTTGACATTGGATTTATTTTACTAAACAATGCAATCTATCAACAGACTTGATTCATTTTTGTTGAAGGCTTACTGACTCACATTATTATGCATATTGTGATACTGAATTTAATTTATATTTTTGATAATACCCTGAAAAGTTGTGATGCTTTAAAACACTTGTCCTTAAAAATAAAGAAAAGAAGATGATAGCGTTTGCATCTCGCTTGGACTCTGGCTGTGTGGGAAAAGAGATAGAATGAATGTCACAAACTATTAGGATCTCTGGAGCAGGGTGGTCCTGACAAGTTGCTAAGGCAATGAGTCACGAACAGAAAGGACATCTATTTTTATTTTCTTTCAGAGGCAAAGCCAGATTAAAAGAGAAACAGATTTTTTGCATTGCATTAACACTCAAACTAGCACTGAAGAGGACGCCTTAGCACTGACCACCCATCTGAGCTGTGTGTGCTGTGGTTCAAATTTTGGAATATTCATATATTGTGATAAAATCAAAAGCCTGTTTATAAAATGCAAAACTGAATGATGCTGTTACTCAAAATGCTGTGATTGTTTTATGTGAAACATGGTAAGATCCTGCGCACTAATATTTTAGTCAATTTCAATACACGATTTTAGGCCACACTTCCCACTCTAACACATTTCAGACTGTCTGATAATCGCTGTCCTACCTCTAGGTATCTTATAGCCGGTCTCTCCAGGCTTCCGGAGGTTCCGGAGTATATGGTCAGAGTGAATATTAATGATGCACCCCAGAAACCACATACAAGACCCTGAAAAAACACAATACATTTACAATATGAAAAAAGATATTATGCTCACCACGGCAAAATACAGTAAAATGTAATTATTACAGTTTATTACAATTTAAAATAACTCTTTTCTTTTTTAATATATTTTAAAATGTTATTTATTCCTGTGATACAAAGCTGGACTTTCAGCATCATTACTCCAGTCTTCAGTGTCACATGATCTTTCAGAAATTATTCTAATATTCTAAATAGCTGCTCAAAAAATATTTTTTATTATCAGCATTGAAAACAGTTGTGCTGCTTCATATTTTTTTAAAGCCATGATACATTTAATTTTTCAGGATTTTTGATTAAAGCAAACTTCAAAAGAACAGCATTTATTTGAAATACAAATATTTTGTTACATTATAAATGTTTTAACTGCCATAATGTGTCCTTGCTGAATTAAAGTACTTATTTATAAAAAAAAGATGGCTACAAAGGCCTCCAGGGAATACAGATGAATACTGGGAATGGCAGCAAATGTTCAGTCAACCATGAGAGGTCAGCGAGATTACCAATATCTATAGCCTGCAGTGGTCAATGTTACAGTCACCAGTCAGGTGACCTACTGTAAGCTCTAGATAAATGATCTGGAACGTGAGAATAACAAGAACCCTGACAAGTAACTATGTATGTCTCTTCCTTGACCAGTAGAGTGAATGCATTGTGTTCTGCCATATGCTGATGGTGCCCTGGTGGTGAGGGATGGATTCCAGCATCAGCTCTTAAAAATTACATATTAGAAACAAACACCATGTTCTATCATATATTAAAGAGGATAAGCAAAAATGATGGAAATGACACTTATACAATGAATATTAAGTCACTAACACCAACCTATGATGAAACAGGGATGTGTAACCCAACCAGGTGGGTATTCTGCATAGTGAGTCAGGTATCTTGCCTGCAGGTACCCATTATAAATGCAGAAGACAAAGGCCAGGACAAATGAGACGAATGGTGTGGATTTCCCTCCTCGAATTAAAAATGGGTAGATGAGGGACCTAAGAGAAATACATTCTTTAGATCATGTTAAAACATACACACACATACATATATGTATTATATACACGTGTATATATATATATATATGTGTGTGTGTGTGTGTGTGTGTATAAAATAACCACTTGTATGCATACAGTACATAGCTTTTTTATGTTGTATAACAAATAAAAATCATACCTTTGCAAATAATGGAAAATGAACATGAGCAGAAGTAGTTGGTTGGGCAGGTGTGTTATCTTTGCACATGGACTCCATAGCACCAAACTCAAAGGCACCATTAAAGCCGGCAGCTCCTGAACAAACCAGGAGAATTTGACATTCACAGGTAATCCATACCTGCTCGATGCATATCTGCCATAGGGCACGTGCTCAAAAAGTAAAGTCACAAAAGTTATGAATGCCATAACCATCATCGAGTACGATAAACAATCCAAAACGTACATTTCTTGCTCCTCCGAGGAGAATAATGTCTTCAAAATAGCGTCCATAATTGCTAAGCGAAATACCACTTAAGTAGAAGAAAGGTTCAGGTAATGTTTTGTCATGCACAAAACAAACTGACACCATGGAGAAAACTGGAAGACCCGCCCATCACAACATGGGCTTCGCCAATGAAGAAAGGCAATATATTGTATTGTTTATTTATCTTTTACTGTTGCTTCCCTAATTTAATATTTTTCAATAGATTTAGTCAAATGCGGAATTAAATATTGAAATGCAGAACAACATCCACGGTGAAAACGCATATTATATATAATTTCAACTAATTTAATTGACGTTATTTTTTATAGTTGTACCATGACGAGTTGTGTTTTATTCTTCTGACGATCAATTAATTAAGACAGAAGGTCAAGGGTTTACAGGTAAAACAAGAAAAGCTTCTGCGCATAAGTCAGGCGATAAAGCGGGCACCAAGGAAGGGGTCTTTCAGGCGAATATGCGCTTGTTTAGATTGCGTCACGAACACGTGAGTCCAGCAGGAGCCGAGAAGTGCAGTTCTTCAGACTGTAAGTCAAAACGCATCGCAGGTTTATAATCAGAGTTATATGCGTGTCCAACATGGGCAGGAAAAACAGAAACAGACAAAGACCCCAGCAGTACAGAGATGGAAGACCAGAGGAGAAAAGAAGCAGAGATGATGCTGTGAGTTTGCTAACTGCTCTAGCTTCTTACTTTTCTGCCCAGTGCCAACACTGCAGATGTATTTCTGAATGTAATTTATATATAATGTTATAATCATTGTGATCCTGAATGTATAATGTAAAACCATTATACCATTCCGTTTCATTATACCATTTCAATGTAATCTCATGGTGAATGGCATGTAGGAAGGTAGCAATAGTCACTCACGTGGGTTCTTTTGGCAGGGTTGGGGAGCTGGATACTCTGAGATCATCAAGGAAAATAAACTCTTTGAGCATTACTACAAGGAGCTGAAGATTGTTCCCGAGGGAGAGTTTGAGGAGTTCATGGAGGCCATGAGGGAGCCACTGCCAGCTACAATACGCATCACTGGATACAAGAGGTGACCTGATGTTTTCTGCAGGTCTAAAGTTGTAATTGAATGACAAACAGTGATTTGACTGCCACACCGTTTGAATTAGGACTTAAATGGGTGCAAAATACTAGTTACATTTTATTTACTGCTCTCAGAATCGTGTCATTTACCACTGACCATCAGCCGCGCTGCTTTCAAGCCATATTGCTTGACAAATTTCATGTATATTTCATAATATAGTTGAGAGAACATTGTAATTGCATAAGCTTGTGACAATATGCTCATGTCACGGATTCTGTTAGATATATGATACTGATCTCATAATATGATACTCTCATGAACATTTTTTGTAAGCTTTGTTTAAATTATTACTTTTAAGACATATGACAAAAGTGCTGTTCATTTTTATGATCCAGAGATGCAAGTTAAGTTTTTTTTTTTGTATTGACCTCCATTAAAAAGTTAAAATGGTTTTAATCAAAATATTAGATGAAAAAATAAAACAAAAACTAGAAATGTTGTTTTGACAAGAAACTGAAAGAAAACAAGTTGATTAATAAAATGACTAAAACTCGAATAAAAATAAATTAAAGCTACTTAGAAATATTAAAAACAAATCCACATTAAAATTACTGAAATTGAACCGGTTTTAATTTCATATATAATATATACTGTAATGAAGTATAAACAATATTAAATTACACTGCACATATGATAAATAGTTAAAAGAAAGTACTGTTCCTTAAATTGCTAAATTTGCTATTATATCAGAGCTGGACTTTATTATATAAGATTAGGTTTGGCCCTTCTCTCCCATGCAGAGTGCGATAATGACACCAGAAAATAAATATTGTTCTGCTTGGCTAGAAACAGAATTTTCTTAGATATACGTGCACTCTGTACCTGACTACATGGGTTAATAAAGTTTATTGATAATTATTAATAAACATGGAAGCTCAAATGTCTGACTTTCTGGGTTTACCAAATTTGATGCTAAATTTACACTTTAACTTTCATTTTAGATGGAGTATACACAGTACATATTTTTATATTGCGACGACTGTATTTTCATTTAATCAGTTAGCAGACGCTTTTATCCAAAGTGACGTACAAAGGAGGAGAATAATAGAAGAAATCAGACCATCGAGAGAGCAACAGAATACAAGTGTTACGACAAGTCTCAGTTAGTCTAGCACAGTACACGTAGCTATGTTATTTTTATTTTTTTTTTTAAGAATAGAATAGAATGTGTTAGTATTAGTTGGTCAGGTGCTGGCGAAAAAGATGTGTCTTTAGTTGTTTTTTGAAAATGGCTAAAGACTGTTCGAATTGAGATCAAGGAAAAGGTCTGTGAGCGTGATTTGGTACCTCTTTGGGATGGCACCACAAGGCATCATTCATTTGCAGAACGCAAGCTTCTGGAGGGCGCATACGTTTGCTCTAGCGAGTTTAGGTATAGGTGCAGTGCCAGTTGTTGTCTTGTAGGCACACATCAGTACCTTGAATTTGATACGAGCGGCTATGGGTAGCCAGTGTAACCTGATGAAGAGAAGGGTAACGTGAGCTTTTTTTGGCTCAATTAAAGACCACTCTGGCTGCTGCATTCTGGATCAGTTGCAGAGGCTTGATAGTACATGCGGTAAGGCCTGCCAAGAGAGCATTGCAATAGTCCAGTCTGGAGAGAATAAGAGCTTGGACAAGTTGTGTGGCTTGCTCTGACAGGAAGAGTCTAATCTTCCTAATGTTGTATAAGGCAAATCTGCAGGACCAGGCCGTAGTAGTAATGTGGTCTGTGAAGCTTAACTGATCATCGATCACAACTCTGAGGTTCCTGGCTGTCCTGGAAGGAGTTATGGTTGACGAACCCAGCTGTATAGAGAAGTTGTGGTGAAGTGAAGGGTTGGCTGAGACCACGAGCAGTTCTGTCTTAGCAAGGTTGAGCTGAAGGTGATGGTCCTTCATCCAGCTAGAAATGTCACTCAGACAGGCTGCAATGCGAGCAGCTACCGTTGGATCATCTGGTTGGAAAGAGAAGTAGATTTGAGTGTCACCAGCATAGCAGTGATAAGAAAAAACATGCTTTTGAATGACCGATCCTAATGACGACAAGTAGATGGAGAAGAGAAGTGGTCCAAGCACTGAGCCTTGAGGAACCCCAGTAGCAAGAAGTTGTGATTTTAGAAAACTCACCCCTCCAAGACACCCTGAATGACTTATCTGAGAGGTAAGACTCGAACCAAAGGAGTGCGGTTCCTGAGATGCCCATCTTTCTGAGGGTGGACAGGAGGATCTGGTGGTTAACTGTGTCAAAAGCAGAAGACAGATCCAGCAAGATGAGTACTGAGGATTTGGAAGCTGCTCTTGCCAGTCTCAGGGCCTCAGTAACCGAGAGTAGGGCAGTCTCAGTTGAGTGGCTGCTTTTGAAGCCAGATTACTTGTTGTCCAGAAGGTTGTTCTGTGCAAGAAACAAAGAGAGTCGGTTGAACAAAACTCGCTCAAGTGTCTTTGCAATGAATGGAAGAAGGGATACTGGTGGCCTGTCGTTTTCTAAAAGGGCTGGATTTAGAGAGGGTTTTTTTAGCAGTAGGCTTACCCGAGCCTGCTTAAATGCTGTGTGAAATGTACCAGTGTGAAGAGAGGTGTTGATAATGTGAGAAAGCGCAGGTATGACTGAAGAAGAAATGGCCTGAAGGAGGTGAATGGGGATAGGATCAAGTGGACAAGTAGTGGGATGATTGGAAAGGATAAGTTTGGAAACTTCCGTCTCCGAGAGTATATTATTACACCCCCATTTACACCAATTTTCCTCTTTTTTTTTTTTTTTTTTTTTTATCTGTTTGAGATGTAACAAAATATGAGTGTAATACAACAATGTTCTAGTCACATCTTTTACGTATGATGAACAGTGACAATTTTTTTATAATAAAACACATTATTTCAGGTAGTAACACAATAGGAGAAGTTGGAAATATAAAATGTGTGTATACAATAATTTGACAGTTATTTGTCCTTTTTTCAACCCCTGTAATCAGTCATGCCAAAGAAATCCTTCATACTCTTAAAGAGAAATACTTCAAAGAGGTTCAAGATCTTGAGGTGGATGGGCAGAAGATTGAGGCTCCTCAGCCCTTAAGTTGGTAAGATGAATAAAAAACAGTTTGCTTGTGTGTTTTACTTTTAAATTAGTTTTGAATGTCCTTGGAAATCTGTGAAACATTGTACTTCAGGAGTGATTATTAATCTCACCATGCCGTTGTAGGTATCCTGATGAACTGGCGTGGCACACTAACATGAGCAGAAAGATTTTGCGTAAATCTCCACTCCTGGAGAAATTCCACCAGTTCTTGGTCAGCGAAACTGAATCGGTAAATAAAAATCTGTAATTCCTGTGGAACTTAATTTTTTTTTTTAGTGAATGCAAATATTATTTTTGATCAGCCATTTTTTAAAATACTATTTCCTCAATCAGGGGAATATTAGCAGACAGGAAGCAGTCAGTATGATTCCTCCTCTTGTACTGAAAATTGAGCCTCAACATAAGGTACACCATCATGAGCTTCCTTAAAAACCAGCTGAATGTTTTTCTGTTTTGTGTGCTTTCTTCATTCGGATAATATTTATAATTGTGAGGTCTCCTCTCCATCATCTTTCTGGCTTGTCTGACTAGATTCTGGACATGTGTGCAGCTCCAGGGTCGAAGACTGCTCAACTAATAGAGATGCTTCACTCTGACATGGACATGCCTTTCCCTGGTAAACCATTACTCATTAGTATGGGTTTTAATTTAAGATGATCATATCTCATAGTTGTCCTTCATCTTTCCTGTGTCTTTAGAGGGTTTTGTAATTGCCAATGATGTGGATAACAAGCGCTGTTACCTGCTGGTCCACCAGGCCAAGAGATTAAACAGTCCATGCATTATGGTGGTCAACCATGACGCCTCTAGCATTCCACGTCTGCTCTTTGATCAGGACGGGAAGAAGGGCGTCCTGTTTTATGACCGGATCCTGTGTGATGTACCCTGCAGGTGAGGGCCTCTGCTTGGACCCAGAGTTGGCTTTATTAACCTCTATGAAAAAGCTCTAGTTTTTCAATCAAAATATTAAATTAGAAATATTGCCTTGCCAAGTAACTGAAATAAAATGAGTAATTAGGGCTGCATGATAATGTTAATCATGATCATTTTGCTCAAATCAGCACAAATCAAGAGAACGACAACTTGTATGGTTTGGTAGCAGATTTAGTCGCAGCAAACAGACCGAAAGGAAACAGACTGGCTGTATTACACTTTAATTTGAGCAGAATGGAGAACGCTAAACTTAAATGTTTGCCACTGTTTTCAGCTCATCAGTGCTTTTACTATAATGTAGGGAGAGTGTGTGTGTGTGTGTGTGTGTGTGTGTGTGTGTGTGTGGTTGCCAGGTTGGGAAGTTTAAGTAAACCACAGAAGATGTTAATTTATGAGAAGAGCTCTGATTGGGGGATTTAAACTCTTGACATCTGGCAACCAGATCCATGAAAGATTGTGCAATTGTTACCAATGCATGATAATGCAAATGGCAAATAAAGTGAAAGACCTTCAAGATAAATAACTAGCAGGCAAATATCGCAAACGATTATGCTTAGTAAATCAAGATTAGCAGAAATCATGATCATGGTTAAAATACAATTTATCTTGCGGCCTAAAATGACTAAATTACTGAAATAAAGCTAAACAAAAACTAATAAAAATGACAGAAGCACATATCAAATTTTCTAAAGCTTAAAAATAAAAATATACAAATAAAAGGTTATTCAAAATATTCAATTAAATACTATTATATATAAATAATACTAAAATTATTCTACATAAACCCCCATACCATTACACTATATACAACCCAGCTTAAAATATTTATTATTTTGGCAAAGTATGAGGTGATCGTCTGAGCCATAGATGCCATACAGAAAAATAAGTCTGGTTCAAACTTTTAAGAATAAAATCTGGAACTGATTTTCCTATACATGAAATGGGTTTGTTTGACTTCTGGTTGCTTTTAGCATCTATAGAGTCTTTCTACCTGACAAATCTTTCAGGAAAAAAACTTAAAATTCTGTTGCTCTTCCTAGAAGCTTCAACCTTACAGTCTGGTTTGTGATTGTTGGTTGCTTAAAATGTCTTCTGCTGGTTTCTTCTAAGCGGTTATAGGCCAAAATAAGCTGCAAAGAGAGCAGTCAAACCATTCAAACTGTAGATGTATATTCAGATTTTTCAATCGGTAAGAGCCATTGTGTGTGTATGTGTTGTCAAACAGCAGGAAGCTGCTTTCTTGTACGTAAATATGAAGTTGTGATTGACCACAGTGAATGTAGGGTTCACAATTATAGAGGCGCACACGCATGCCAGAGCTCTGTGTTTACAGTTGAGCAGTGAATCTCTTCCCAGCGTGTAACATCATATAGCAGGGTTTATAGTTTGAGTCTATACTTGGCCTGCAGCAGAATCAGGTGCCAAGCACAACACCGTCTGCTCTGTACCAGCAGGCCAAACATCTTACACACACGGTGTGGTCAGCCTGGTTTTACTGCCTAAACATTTCTCTCCGTCGATGAAATTATTTGAAGTTGGCTTTAAAGATGTAATTATGGCTTGCCTTTTTGCTTGCGTTGGATTGTAGTTTCCTAACTTTGCTATTTCTGAATAGCACTTTTATTTGATAAAAAATTGCTGCCTTGATGTAATTGATAAAAAAAATAGCATGATCTCATAAGACCACAGAAAACTCTTTTAAAAGTTAATACAGTCCAGTTTAAAATTACTTGAAGGAAATAAATGTGGTAATGATACCACCATCTGTAATCTGGAGAAGAATCACTAATTACAACAAGTAACTAGAGTTATGTTATCAATTACTTTTTCAAGTAACTTAACAAACAAGGTGCACAGTGGTATGCAAATACATAAGTTGACAGGCAGGCAGGACAGCCTATCGTAATGTTTGGACCTAATAAACTGGTTGGTCAAATATTTTAGGCTCCTACACCTTCCACAGATGATATAAATGAATTTCGACCACTAAAATTGGTGATTGCTATTTTATATATATATATATATAGAGATATCAACCAGCATAAAAAAAGTTTTTTTGGATCCAAATCACCTACCGTGCCTTTAAATGTAATAAGGATATCATAAAATAAAGTGTAATATGAAATGATCTGAAATTGCATTGCAGTTAAACAGCAAACAATAAACACATCACCTTTTTCTCTACAGTGGAGATGGAACGATGAGGAAAAACATTGATGTGTGGAAAAAATGGACAACCAGCAACAGCCTCCAGCTCCACGGGTAAGACTAGTCCAGTTAATTTGGCCTATGTTCAGAATAGTGTACTATTACTGTTTTTACAGTGTGCATTTTTGTATTTCTGCGGGGTCTTAAAATGTAGTTGTTTCTAATCAGAGAGAATATAAAATATATGCACTGATATAAAGAATTGCGATTGGGTCAGGTCACAGTATTTGCCCCCTCCCCCAGTCAGAGTCGAGCATATTTATTCACAAATGGATAGGCAGCAACAGTTTAGCGGTTGTGCAAAACGTAAAACAAAAAACAGAGAAAATATTATGACTAGGGCTGCAGCGATTCGTCGACGTCATCGATTACGTCGACTATAAAAATATGTCGATTAGCATTTAGTGCGTCGACACGTCACACCTTTAGCCACGCCCATTGCGCGAGCCTGCAGTTATCCCTACTTAAGACTGTTTTTCTGCCATGTTTAACATAAACAAGACTCTAGAGCAGAAGGTAAAGGCTAGTATGGCAACATTTCACTTCATGGAGCATTCATTGAGCGTTCTATTATTATACGACCGTCAGAAACGCATATATATAGCCACACTGACGCCTTTACATTGTCAGGATTCAAAGCTGCGCTGAATGAACAGAACAGCACGGGACATCGAGTTGCCTATATAATCATGACGGGTTTAATGCACCCACTGAGATGGAGAAGGAGAAATGATTCGCATTCATCTTAAGATCCACCGGAGCTGCCGTCAGAGCTCTGGCGCCCAGAGAGCGCGTCTCGGAGCTCTCGCGATCGGCGTGCACGAGAGCTCTGAGACGCGAGGACCAAATGCGCTCTCTGCACGTGCTAACGAAGCATTTAAAATCATTGTTAGTTGTTTAATGTGTGATGGACAGGACAAGCTTCGACTGGGATCATTTATTTAAAAAACGGGCTGTCAGCTGTGATAAAACTTCCCGGTGTTATGACGCCATTTTTGATTCTGTCGCCCTAGTGTCCTGAATGCGGTTGTGACTTCAGCTGTTCATTCATATACAGATATGTATTCAAGCAGATGTTGTAATCTGCTGAATAAATAAAACCTTTCAAGTCTCTCACCTGTTTCTTTCTCTCTCTCTTTCTTTCTTTCTTATTTTTTATTAATAATTTATTGTTATTTTATTTATTTTTCTCTCTATTCTTATGTTTTATTTATTGTTGTTTTATTTATTTCATTTTATATTTATTTTTTTTTATTTCCTTTTCTCTCTTCTTGTTATCATCTTTCTTTCTTTTTTGTTATTTTCTTTTCTTTCTTTCTTTGTTGTTGTTATTTTATTTTTTGTAAAGTATTAATTGAGAAAAGGTTTGAATAAAAGACTAATACCAGAATTTACTGTTATTATTTATTGATAGTTTAACTAAAGAATTCATCAACTGATGAGAAAATAATAAATAGATTAATTGAAAAATAATCGATAGATTAGTCGACAATAAAAATAATCATTAGCTGGAGCCCTAATCACGACGCATCGCCAGGGATCTACAGTGCGACTGAAAAGTACTACGTGCGACTAACCCGATCAGCATAGGCTATTTGTGTTTGCGCTGAGGGGAGCTTCAAATATTTCTACTTGCGTGTTTTTGCAGCATTGAGTAATGTATCGCAGACATATGATGATTTCTTGAATATAATGTTAATCAAAATCCACTCACTGCTCAAAATACTGGAGTTTTGTTCATGGCGGAGTTATGCATAAAGTAGACGGTGTAAATAAGAGATTCGTTGTTCAGTATAGAGCTTCGTTGATTATAATGGAGCTTTGTGAGATGGCGATGACTGACAGTTTTTTAAGATTAAGGAAGTTTGCAAATGTGATATTAAATTAATACAACAGTTCAATAAACAAGAAGTTCATATTAAGTGATGTACATTGTATTACATTTTTGTCTGATTTTGCTCTTTCGTCAAGGAAAATCGTTTCAAACAGTCACAGCTGAGCCGCTGCTCATCTCCATTCAAACACATTATAATCAATTGATATGAATGATTCGGTGACTTGCCGCCACCTGCTGGCATTTTATTTTCATTTTAAAAATGTAATTTCACTTATTTAAATCCTTTCAATCAAACAATAGTTATATATTCAATGTTATATTTAAAACATTAATCTCACAATATTGATATTAATTTAAAACATCCATGCCACCTCTGAGCCTCTGTAAATGTCTACCTTTTACATTTACCTACATGCCACCTTTGTAGTGGAACTTTTGTTAATATTGATTTCTTTTGATTGGTAACTTATTCTTCTTATTCTACCTGTTCTTATTCTATTTTTTTTTAATTAGAAATTTTAGAAAAGCTTATAAATATAGATTTTTGAATTTGACGCAATGACATACTTTTAATAAAATTAGAAGAAAAAAATGCCCCTGTAAATCAAGGAGTCAAATATTACCTTGTAAATGGGAAGGCTAATTTTTGTTATTGATCAGAAGGTGCTCCTAAATTTTTGACAGTCCTCTTAATTTTTTTTAGATGGGGGGTCACTTCAGATGCGGTCACCCCAGGGCACTGCACTGTGTTAATCCGGGCCTGGTTTCAACTGTAATTTTACGGAGCTACGAGAATACTTTTTTGTGCACAAATAAAACAATAATAACATAATTTTGTCAGCAATTCTTCTCCCCGAGTTAACGTCTTCTGCCATTTTGGAGAGTACCCCAGAAAGTAATCAACGTAATCTGCGTTGTTTACGTTCAGTAGACGGCACGCGCATGCTGAACGTAAACAACGATGATTACGTTGATGAATATCTTTATCGATAAAATCCCAGAAAATTATCGAGATTTTTTTTTTTTTTTTTCGCACGCCCATTATTTATTTTATTTTAATTTATAATTGTATAAAACGTTTTGTTTTTGTGAAAACTTGTATCTGAACTGTACAATATGTTTTTTTATAGTAATTTACAGTTTAATATGGTACTATAGACAATAGACATTGCCCTTCCCCGCTCATATGGGATTAATTTTATTTGTGCAGTCTTAAAAAAAAGGTCTTAAAGTCTTTAAATGCATACCCTGGAATAGTATGCAAGCGTTCTGAATGCATGGAATACCTGGATTTGCCTAAATCTATTCTACTGGTATGTTGAGTATTGTAATGCGCTCCACTTGATCTTCTATATCCATTGTGATATATGCAATAGAGGTCATATCTGTAGAAGTATATCTTATAAAAAGTATGAATTATGTAAGTGTATCGTTGCAAATGTCTTAAAATGTAATTTATTCCTGTAAAGTCATAGCTGAATTTTCAGCATCATCATTACTCCAGTCTTCAGTGTCACATGATCCTTCAGAAATCAAATACGCTGATTTGACGCTCAAGAAACGTGTCTTTACTGTCAATTTTAAGGCATTCTTGCTGAATAAAAATATAAATTTTACACACACATACAGATTTATTTTATTAGATCAGTTAAATTAAGACATTTTTAGATACTTGTTGTGTACACAACTGTATTGAAGTCAGCAATGTATAGTTTTGTACTACAGCTTGTACTATAAAGTTTGCATTACTCCATTCTGAACTTGTCTCAGTGTCTTCATGCTCTCCGATGAACCCACAATTCTTGATGCGTGATGATCATTTTGTCTGGTCTGGAGCTTAAGCACTTTGGCATTGATGTGTTTGCTGGAGGAGTGTTTTCTGTACCTCTTTAATGAAACGAGATGTTGTATTCTTTAGGTTGCACTGTCAGCATGAGTCTGCTTGTGTCTGTTCTCAGGTTACAGAACAGAGCAGTATGTTATGCTCTAAGTGTGTGTGTCTTTGCAATTCCTCTCATTGTCTGTCAGGCTGCAGATCCGGATCGCAGTGCGAGGTGTGGAGCAGCTGGCAGTAGGGGGCAGGATGGTGTACTCCACCTGCTCTCTGAACCCCATCGAGGATGAAGCCGTAATCGCTGCCCTGCTGGAGAAGAGTGAAGGTATGTCTGCTTTAGGGCTTCATCAACTAATCAATAAAATCGATTATTAACGATTATGAAAATCATCGACAACTAATTATCGATTAGTCGGGTCTGCCCACAGTGCACATCCAATTTCAGCCGGTTGCTCAAATTACAGCACTGAATAACGCATTTTTATGGACAAAATGCATCTAAAAATAGTGGAGGAAACAGAATGAGATGCTGCGGGAGAAGTAAGTGATCCAAGCTGCCCAAAACATGAGAATTCTTTATTTTGAGCTTTAAGTTAATGCATTAGTGTAAAGGCTTGCCCTGTCAGGCGCTGTGACACATGCGTGTGCGTCCTCAGCGCAAAAAACGTTCAGTTTATGGTCATATCCTTATCTATAAATGTCACAAATTCATGCGAGCATTTTCATTTTTGCATAAAGGTCCGTCCTGACAGCCTGTGTTAAGCTTAAAATACCGAATGAGCACCGGTGCGGCGGGCGAGTGCACGCGCGTCAGACAGACGGAACACAGAGAGGGAGACAATTAACAGGATATGCAGCGCAAAAATATCCATTGTGCTGAATTATCTGTTGTTGAAAGTTAATTTAAGGTTTAAAAGTCAACATGCAGTGTGAATATTTTATGAGAGTAGGAACTTTAAAGGGATAACAGCGTGTAATTGTTTGAATATATATATGAGACGCTCCATAACCGCTTTTTAAAGGATAAAGAAATGACAGTGAGACATGACTGTGATCAAAGTGAACGTGTGTTCCTGCAGAACATTCCTCACCTGTTGGTTAACACCGAGTCTTTATTATCTTTATTAATATTTACAATTTTAATAGAGATTTAAACTATTCACTATATACAATGCTTAACAAATTTATTAAAACAAATGTATGTAAGGTTTTTAACAAATTATGTAAGGTTTGTGCCGCTGCTGCTCTAAACTAACAGCATTGGTGATTACCAAAGTCATGTTTTAGCTTTCTGTATTGGTTAGTCCTCCAAAATGCGCAAGCTCTTTAGAAACAGTAGTAGGCTATTTCTAATGCTATAATATAATTATTGCTGTTATCTATGAAAGAAAGGCAGAGCACTTTATAGTGTTTTTTTCAGATACCCGATTACAGTCAAAAAGTACATAATGCAGGCAAGAATGCAAGCTGTTATGAGGTCATTTTTGTTATTATAAATACTAATTAGTTGTTTCTGTTTGTAATTTGCCCAATAAATGACAATAACATTTTTTGATATATTTTTTTTGACAGATTCCTAAAATATTAGTTTTCTCTTTATGACAGGTGGTTTAATAAATTAAGCACTGTATGTTTTCATAGCATTCAGTGTGTTTGAAGGACATTGAGCAGGATGTGGAATAGTGTGTTTTTTGTCAATAAAATAAAATAATTTTATTTAATCTGATTAATCGAAAGAATAATTGACCAACTAATCGATTATCGAAATAATCGTTAGTTGCAGCCCTAGTCTGCTGTCCTCTAGCTTCTGGCTCATAAAAACATTTCTGCCCCATTTCATTCAAAGAGAGAAATATATTTTGCATAAAGAAATCAATCTCTATTTTAGGACCTTTTTATTTATTTATTAGATTTTATTATTTTAATTTATCAATATTTGAATGATAGTTAAGCAAATTTGCACCCCAGTTCTTCTTACCATAATATAGCTTTTGAGTGTTTCCGTCTTTTTTCCTCATAAGTGGCATTTTTCTTGAGACTTTCTGCAATAAAATGATTTTAAATCCACAAATGAATGACTACGCATGTGTGAGTAGTTTTCTGAGCAGTGTTATATTAGTATAATTAACATGCTGTTTAAAATTGTTAATATTTTGAGTTTAATTTATATTTCTGTTTTAACTTTACTATTGAAGTTTTAGTCATTTTGTTCGGCTCTTGTCATTATGAATAAAAATGTCTATGGAGTAGTTAAACTAATAATTTACTTATATTCATTGTTTGAAGTGTTTTTTATTATTATTATAATTTTATTTAACCCTATTCTTGATTTACCCTTATATAAATTTCAAATCTTTGGTTTGTTATGTGTCTTTCTATCAAAATAAAGTTCAAAACCTGTGGGAAATACGATTTTTCAATCAAACAGTGTATTTCAAAGCATTAAGCTGAATGTATTCGTCTAATCATTTCATCTTCTGCTTTTACTGATCTCACTCTCCTGTGGCGGTTTCTTCACTCGTGTTTATTTCTCAGGTGCTTTAGAGTTAGCAGATACCTCTGCAGATCTCCCAGGACTCAAATATATGCCTGGAATTACATCTTGGAAGGTAATGAAGCATTAGCCTCCACTCTCTGTACCTGTACCGTTTCTGCTTATGAATGTTGAGTTTTCCCCTGGTTTGTCTTTTGCGCTAGCGCAGTCATTTCCCTTCATTACCTGCAGGATGGGCATTAGACTATAGGTAACAGAAGTTGTGCACAGCCGGCATTGTAGGCTACTATCCCAGGTTCAGGAACCAATAAAATGCACTGCACACACTCTAATATTTGGGTTAAACCATTCTGGAACAGTGTTGTAAATACAACTTAACCACTGATTTCTTGTTGTGTCCTCTTTTGGAAGCCCAAACAATTTCACAATGAAACACACTGTGCCATCTCCTCGACATGGCACCGGCGGCAGCAACAATACTACAGCGAGAATAAAAGTCACGCCCTCTCTCATTGCATACACATTTGGGCGGTATTAAGCAAATCTTCCCACACACATGTGGGGGCGTGTTTAAATTAGGTATTTTAGGGGGGCGTGGACAAATCTTCACTTTTATAATGAATATCTCTTTGGTTTTGAGACTTTAGTCTTTGCAACTTAAGGGATCTTATCTATGCACAAACAGCTTGTAACACTCCAAAGACAAAGGAAAACTTGAAATCGCATCATATATGTATTATAAAAAGATCACCTTTCTGCATTATGGGGGGCGGGGAGCAAAATCCGAGTGGCTCGTTTTTTCACAAGCTGGAATTGAGAACCGCTGCATTGATGAGTGAGTTGATGATTAATCGGCCATATATATGTGCTGCTCAAGAAAAATAATATAATAATTATTATTATTAATGTTGAAAACAGTTGTACTGCTTACTATTTTTATACTAAAATGTTTTATATTTTTATATTAAACTCTTAAAATGTTACAAAATATCTCCATTTCAAATAAATGTCTTTACTTGGTATATAAGACCATGGATCTGCACTCACAAAATAGGCTTCTCTTTAGCGTTTATTTAATATAATCACCAATAGGATAAAACACAAACGTTTCAGCTCCATGCCGCCTTCAGTGTGTGCTCTGCTTCTTCAACACACTTAAGAAGGCATTGAACCAAAACATTTGTGTTTTATCCTATTGGTGATTAATATCAAATAAACGCTAAATAGGAGACTATTTTGTGAGTGCAGATCGTGGTCTTATGTACAAAGTAATTGATTGAAGCACCAAAATAAAAGATTAAGTGACGGAAGAGCGCGTTGAAAACAGCTTTGTGGAAATGTCTTTTCTGTCGCTTTTGATCAGTTTAATGCATCCTTGCTGACTAAAAAATGTAATTTTTTTTACAAAAAAGGTAGTGTAATCTAGCTCTGTGCTCTTTTAAAGGTAATGACTAAAGACGGTCAGTGGTTCTCTGATTGGTCAGAGGTGCCAACAAGTCGACACACTCAGATCAGACCCACCATGTTTCCACCAACAGACTCAGAAAAGCTGGCCAATATGAAGCTGGAGAGATGGTGAGTTAGTTTTGATCATGTATGTCTATAACCGAAACTAACAGCTTTTAATCAAACAAAAACTAGCAGCTTCAAACGGTTTCTGCACATGCTTTGTGTTGTTCCAGAACTCTCCTCCAGATGGTAGTATACAACCACAGTAAAAGTGAAGCAATACAAACATTGTAAACTGTCACTGTGTGTGTGTGATCCTAATCTACTCTGATTTATCTCTAGTCATTATGGTACATTTGCCTTGTGTTTTCAGTATGAGAATATTGCCCCATCACCAGAACACCGGTGGGTTTTTTGTGGCTGTGTTTGTGAAGAAGGCGCCCATGCCATGGAACCGCAGTTATCCAAGGGTAATAGAAACATAAGATATATGCAAACAGAGCATTGAAGTACATTTATCTTTGTCATTTTAACTAACAAAGCTGTTTTCTTGGATGAATCCACCCTCTTTGCTAGCATGTGTACCTATAGCTGTTTCCATCCAAAGTTATGAATTAAACATTCGCAAAATTGGAATATTGCAAAGCAGCGTTTCCATCCATTGAGTTGAAGTGAACAAAATCGTCACTTCCTGATTAACGAAATATCACGAAGAAAACATTTATTTGCTGCAATAGAAGTCACTGTATATAATATTTTTTTGTGCAATTAACTACGAGCTTCAGAGCACACAGACGAAACGTGGTCTTGTTATCTTATTTTCGGTACCTGCTGTTTGAGAACAGTTTTGGGAGTTAATTGTAACGGAGCACTTTGACGAGACTTTGCTTAAGCATTTTATAATGACAAAAACTAGCATTTCAGATGCTGTGCAATGAGAGTTGGTTGGTCCAGGTATGCCGTCCCATCTCAAAGTCACATGTCTTTCTTGATGCGCATTAAGGAATTTATTCAGTAAAAGTGTTTCCATTAGTGTTGTCAAACGATTCATTGCAATTGATCGCATCTAAAGTACATAATATATGAGTGTGTACGGAGTATATTTATTATGTATATATTAATACAAGCACATGCATGTATATATTTAAGAAATATAGGTTATATTATATATAATACTATAAATATAGAAATCTAAATATTTACAAAATATATACTGAATATGTGTATTTATATATACATAATATTTTAGTTTATTTATTATGTAAACAAAAACTTTTATTTTGGATGCGAGTAATCATTTGACAGCACTAGTTTACAACATAGTTTATGCGCATGTTTTCTTACCGGATAAGAAATGTACATTTTTAGAATTTATGTTCATCTTGGTGTTTCCATCAAGTGTTTTTTTATGCGATATCCCAAAATGTGCATATAAATAGGTGGATGGAAACATAGCTATTGTCTTTGTCTTCTCTTTGTCTGTAGCTTCATAAGGAGGTGAACTCCTCCAGTGAGGCGGCTCCTGCAGAGGAGCTGCAGATGGGGGAGTCTCCCGCTGACGTCCCACCAGCAGACGGCTCGTCCGCTGACGCCCCTGTGGAAGCGGTGGAGGGCGAGACTCCTGCAGAGGCAAACCTGTCTGTCCCAAATACCCCTGACCCTTCAGAGGTCAAGAAATATAATGTCTGTGGGTGAGTATTTTCAGCCAGATGTGTATGTGGGTGCAGCAGACACCCTATTGTTCTCTCTGCTGTTTGTTTGTTCATTCTTTTGTTCTCTCTGTGCTGTGGATTTTGGGACTCACCAATAAAGATAGGCTTTATCATTAATTTATCATCATCAGCCAAAATATAAGTCATAAGGGTTTTAAAAACCAGTATTATAAATCAGTAGATTTATTATTTGTTATCTTTGTTGATTTTAAACATTTAATTAACAAGATCTTGGTAAAATAATATTAAAATAAATCAATACAATGACAAGAAAATCAGTAGCATTTTTAGGGTGTCCATGGATTATCATGTCCATAGTTCCCAGATGAGATTTTGCCTAAGACATTTCAAACACAGTCCTGTTAACATCTTGTTAATGTGTAATAATAACTTATGATAATCAATGTATCTTACATAATATTACAATAACAATATATAATATTCTAGCAACAACATGAATAAAAAAAAACCTGAAATGTTGTTGTTGTTGTTATTATTATAATTATTAGACTAGTTTAAAACAACCATTATAGCTGTTAATATTATTAACAAAATAAAAATTTTATAAACCTAACTATATTATTACAATAGTAATACAAAAAAACTGATAATGTATGTGATTGTTTTTATTATACAACATACTTTGTTATTATCATATTTTATCAAAGTTATCATATTATATCATAGTTATTATTAAACCGTTATTAATATTAACAGCTTTAATGGTTGTTTTAAATTATTCTAATAAAATTAATAAAAGTTTTTGTTATTAACGTTGTTAGACTATTAACGAACTATTGTTATTCTAGTATTATGTAACATACACATTGATTAACATTATTTAATTAATATTATTATTAGATTAGTAAATAGTTGTTTTATTTATTTTAATTAACTAATTTATTAGTGATTGCCAATAGTAGTGTTAGTAATAATTCTATTTATAACCTTTTTAGTATTTTTTTTTTACTGTTAAATATTAGACACATGGCCACAATTAAATTCATTGCAAAATAACATTTCCATCTGGAAGCTATGTGAATTGCTCTTTAAATGGCTCCTTACTGTGAGAAAATAACAGCAGTATATTTAAAGGGGTCAAATGATGCGATTTCAAGTTTTGTTTTCTCTCTGGAGTGTTACAAGCTGATTGTGCATAGATAAGATTCCTGAAGTTGCAAAGACTAAAGTCTCAAAACCAAAGAGATATTCTTTATCAAAGTTAAGACTCTGCCATGCCCCCCTAAAACGACTTATTCAAACACGCCCCTACATGTCTATGTCACGATGTGGAAATATTTGCATAATGCAGCCCAAATGTTCACGCAATGTACGAAGGCGTGGTTTCAGTAACCACAGTAGTTGATGCAGCCATGACTGGGAGACACTGTGTTTCTATGGCAAAGCAAAAGCACTTTATTTGGTCTTCTGAAAGTAGATGTATTTAGGAATCATTAAGATTACTTGCAACAGAAAAGCAACGCATTTTATGAACGACAGTTTCGTGAACCTAGGAGAGGAGGTAATTCTGACTTTGCTCTGACAATCTGTGTGTGTGTGTGTGTGAGAAAATTTCACACCGAGAGAGTCACGTGGGGTGGGGGGGGGCTTAGTTGCAGCGTCGTGTTTAAATAAAATAAAAATCAGTGTGTGTGTTTTTTTTTTTTAAACATCACATATATAGCTCGCGTGTGTGAGAGAGACACCGCGGCTTATAATATATTCACTAATATTATGTGTGCAAAAAAAAAATATAGCTATACATAAAAAAATAACAGTACCACCTCTCTACATATTCTGGATATTTTTCATCGTTCATTTTAAACCGTTCGGCTGGAAACAACCGATAAGAATTTTGAAAGATGATTACCAATTAATTCAATCAGTTAAACGGTTTAAAGTTGTTTTATAACATCTCCGTGTGTTGGATTTGTTTTTTTCAGTAGTTTACAGAGGAAACTCATGGCGTCGTGAAATATTTTTTTTATTATTATTAAATTTATGCAAAGATACATCCAACAAGTTTAATTATTTATTTGATTTAATATTTATTTTATAATTTATTTACTATGCCTATCACTCTTCTTGATTTTATTGTGTGAGAGGGTCTGCGCGGGAGAAAAAACAAGTCTTCACATTTCTGCAGAGATATAGGCTGTAAGTATTTATTTTATTCGCTTTTTATTATTGACAGAAAAATAATTCAGAAATAGGCCGAGAGAAAAAAAAGTTATATAAAATTGTAATCCTTATTTTTATTCGCGAATTACAAACAGCCTTAGGAAAAAAAATAATAAATATATTTTATTAGACACTAAATTAATTTAACATCTTGTAAACAACAGCAGAGGAAAAATAGGCTATTTTAGCTCAAAAAAAGGAAAGACCCTCACTCCACAACAATTCTGCTCTGTCATCATCACAACAGCCTTAAATTAACAGTAGGCTATTTAGAAAAGAACACTGGTTTGTGCGTGGATAATTAAAAATAAGAAGCTTTAGCTATAAACGACAAACCAAAAGGAAATTATTTTAATCGAATTAATTTAGGCTAAAGTCTCGTTCGTTCACCAATTTTGGGTTTCTCGTTATTTTTATTACTATAAAAAAAATCTAAACGACACAATCACGGTGTTGCGGCTTAATGTCTCCGTATGCGCGATGTATGTTTGTTATTTTAATGCCAAAATTTTGCGTGTCGTGTGTGTGAGAGAGAGAGAGAGAGAGTTATTTGTGTGTGTGCTTCCCGTGTGTGACCGGCCACACAACTTTTTATGTACGCCTACTTCACTCGCATTATTGTTTTTTTCAGTAGTTTATGTAAATATTTTTAAAGGTTTGCAATAAAAAAACACGTTTTTTTATTGTGAGAGAGAGAGAGAGGAGAAAAAAAACCATGTAAAACAAAATGGCCGACGCGAAATTTTAATAAACACTGCATAACTTAACGCATTTAAATTAACAGCGGTATGGTGACAAACCAAAACGAATAACGCTTAACACAATCAAATGCACAGATTTGACTACATATTTAAACTGTTTGACGGATTGTTTAACAGCACAGATTTATAATAATAAGTTTGTTTTTTCCATTAATGGATTGTTTTTTATAATAATAAATTAACAGGCTGCCTGCATTGTCAAGGTAGAATGCTTAAATCTGAGTGCATGCGGCGCTGGAGCAATCACTTGATTTTTTTTATTTTTTTTTCTTCTAACAGTGGAAGCAACTACTCCTCTTAGTCATGAAGATAATTGGAATTGTAAAAGGTTTGCTTTTATTTGTGTACACTCACAATAAAAACAAAATCTTTGTTTTTTTGTAAAATAAGGATGCAAAAAAATAGGATGCCACTTTCTGCCAAAAATGAACTGAAACTCTGCATACTCTAAAATACACTGGGTTAAAAACAACCCAATTTTGGTTGTTTTTAACCCAAGGGCTAGGTAAATTTAAGACAGAACACATTTGGGGTTAATTTTACCCAGTAAATTGGGTTGTTTATTTAACCCGTCATAAAGGGTTGATTTAACTTGGCTAATGATTCATTTGTATTAGGCATAAAATTAAACGATATACAGCATAGAAATGATTTTATCAATAAAATAAAATGTACACAAACCCGTATTTACCGAAGAAATGCTTAAATTCGATGGCGCGAAGTAGTGCTGGGCGGTATGACCAAAAATGTATATCACGGTATTTTTCAAAACGATGCCGGTTTCACGGTATATGACGGTATTTATTTTTTTCATGCATGCCCGGGTGTTAACCACATTTTCTACTGACTGAGAGAGGAAAAACTGCAGTAGATTGACTAACAATGCCATATTTTAGTTTCATGATGAGCGAATATTGTAGAAAAATTCCACACTAAATAGTGACTAAACACAACCTATTCTGTCCTAGATGCGTGTTCCATCTACGCAACACTGACAGATAGCTAACAAGTCAGAATTCAGAAAAAGGGGCAGACGCAGGAGTAAAGTTGAACGTTTTACTGTTAGGTTCTTTCCTCTTCCATTTCTTATTCTTTTCTTTCTTTCTTGTAAAACTGAAACATATGAAGATTACAAATGTCTTGTTACAGAGAGTTCACAAATAAATGTGAACGAATTTACATTATTTACAATGTTATCTGAACACACATAACAAAGGGCTACATTCGTGCTCTGCTTAGTATTGTTATCACCGAAGAGTAGTTCGCTTTAAACTCTAACTTATGAATTTCACATTTATACATGCATATACATTCTTACAAACACTGAAGAAAAGTAATAAACTTACAGGCAAAGCCTTTCCAAGGCACAAAACACAAAGGAAACAGAGTAAAGAACTTCTTGGACAACCGCATAGAGAGAATCTGGAACACTGCGATTATTTCCTGGTTAACCTCTAACCCAAAAGTCACATGGTCTAAATCAACCACTAAGAAAATAGCTCACAATTATCAATGTTCTTTGTTGGTACACCAAACTGCCACAAGATGGTGCTAAAAAATAACAAACGAATGCATGACATGACACTCCCCACCTGGTATTGTTCAGATACCACTATATAATCAGCTGAGATATAGGGAATGTCCACACAAGAAGTCCTTACAAAGTTTCAGTCCTCTGCTGGCATGAGGAGAATTGTTTCGGATATAGGTCTAAGGAATGTCTTGATTGTCCCATTTCTTGCAACTCTTAGTTCAACTGTTCTCACCCTTTTGTCACTGCTGAAGAAAATCTTGGTTACAAGAGCCATAGGCCATTCGTTACGCTTGGCTTGAGCATCCTTAAGAAGGACTACATCACCCTCTTTTAAGTTTCGTCGTTCCTTTTGCCATTTGCTTCGGCTTTGGAGTGTTGTGAGGTATTCACGCCTCCATCTGTTCCAGAAAGTGTTGGCGAGATGTTGTACTCGTCTCCACTGTTGTCTGTGAAGATTGGTTTCCTTAAATTCACCAGGAGGCGGGAGGAGTGTATGACCCTTTTGAGTTAGAAGCATAGCTGGCGTCAACAAGAAAGGTGAGTCTGGGTCTGTAGAAATAGGAGCAAGAGGTCTTGAGTTAACAATTCCTGTAACCTCTGCCATCAGAGTAGACAACACTTCATGTGTCAAGCAGGAAGGACTAATCTGTTGAAGCATGGAATCCAGTATGCGCCTGGAGACTCCAATCATCCGCTCCCAGGCACCTCCCATATGGGATGCGTGAGGAGGATTGAAGACCCATGTACAACCTTCTCCTCTAAGGTACCTCTTCACGTTAGGCTCTCGAGAATCAGCAAGCACAATTCCCAGCTCCTTACAGGCTCCTACAAAATTGGTCCCACAGTCAGAACGGATTTGTTTTGCAGGTCCTCGCAAAGCAAAAAACCTTCTCAAAGCGTTTATAAAGGTGGACGAATCCATGCAGTCAATCAGCTCGATGTGTATCGCACGAGTGGTCATACAAGTGAAAAGAACAGCCCATCTTTTGCTTTGAGCTTGTCCTCCTCGCGTGCGCCTTGCAACAACTGTCCACGGTCCAAAAACATCAAGACCAACGTACGTGAATGGTGGTTCAGTGCTTAGGCGATCGATGGGTAGATCAGCCATCTTCTGCTCAGTTACCTTCCCACGAAGCTTGTTGCATATGACACACTTGTGTAGGATGCTGTTGATAAGCTTCCTGACACCCACAATCCAATACCCTGCGTTGCGGATAGCGGATTCAGTTAACACACGACCCTGATGTTTGACTCGATCATGGTAATGCTCCACAAGTAATTTTGCAACATGACTGCGACCTGGAATAATCAAAGGAAACTTCTCATTAAGATCCAGTGTTGCATTCTTAAGCCGACCTCCTATCCTGAGAAGCCCTCCATTGTCCAGGTAAGGGCTCAGCTTTCTCAGAGGACTGTTCCTTGGAATGTCGTTTCTTTCGACAATGCAGTTAAGCTCTTCTTTGTAGACTTCTCTCTGTACACTCTTTATTATGGCTGTTTCTGCTTGTAACAATTCTTCCACTGAGCGAGGCTTTGAGCAGTGATGCCATGATCTACAGGTATTGTGATGATCATTCGCCTTGTAAGCCTGGACGATGTGTATGAGGGAAGCTATGGCTCTAATTAGAGACCTCCAAGAAGAGAATCGCTCAAAGCGTTGACATCTGAGGGAAGAACCATCAGTGGATAGAGTGGTGACAAGAGAACGAACCTCTGTGTCTGAGTCTGGCTCGATGAGATCAAACCTCTCTTCCTCCGATGATGAACTTTGCTTTGCTTGTAACAGGAAAGCAGGTCCTGTAAGCCAAGTGGTGGTGCTCAACAGATCTGCTGGTACAGAACGAGTGGCGTGGTCTGCAGGGTTATGCTTCGTAGAGATATAATGCCACTGTGTTGGGCTTGACACCTTCCTGATACGCTGCACTCTGTTGGCAACGTATACATAAAAACGTCTCGTCTGGTTATTGATATATCCCAGGACAACTCTGCTATCCGTGTAAAACTCCACAGCATCTAGAGAGAAGTCCAGCTCATCCATGATTGTCTCTGCTAACTCTGCAGCTAAAACCGCAGCTCCCAATTCCAATCTGGGAATCGTATGAGCAGCTTGTGGAGCTAACTTCGCCTTCCCTAGGACGAACCCAGTGTGACATGCACCTTCTTCGTTGATGACATGAAGATATGCCACTGCTGCTATCGCTCTGACAGAAGCATCTGAGAAAACATGTAGTTCCTTTCTCAGGGCTGTAGAGAGGGTACTATCGACATATGGTCTTGGAATATCCAGCTCTTTGAGGCCTTGTAAAGATTTCCTCCATGCCTCCCATGCTTCTTCTTTATCTTTAGGGAGAGGAGAGTCCCAATCAAGAGCTTCACTTGAGAGTTCTCTTAACAGGAATTTTCCTTCGATAATGATAGGGGCAACGAACCCAAGAGGGTCAAAGAGACTGTTCACAGTAGCAAGTGTCCCTCTGCGAGTAAAAGGTTTCTTGATATCTGTTACCTGAAAGGTGAATGTGTCTCTCTTCACATCCCAGCTAAGTCCGAGACTACGTTGGATGGGAATAGGATCAACATCCAAGTTGAGATCTTTGAACCCTTTTGCATGATCTTGAACCGGGAATGCGTTCATTACTTCCTTACTATTAGAGGCGAACTTGTGCAGTCTCAAATTCGATGTGGCTAGCATCTCCTTAGTTCGTGTCAGCAGGTCGATGGCCCTTGCAGCTGTGGGAGTCGACAGAAGTCCATCATCGACGTAGAACTCTCTCTCTACAAAGTGTTTGGCATCTGAACCGTCCTCTTTTTCACCATGTGCTGCTGCACGTCGGAGTCCATAAATGGCTACAGCAGGAGATGGACTATTTCCGAATACATGCACCCTCATGCGGTATTCGATGATCTCTTTACTGACATCGTTATCCTTAAACCAGAAGAAACGAAGGAAGTCTCTATCTTCCTCTTTCACAATGAAGCTGTGAAACATCTGTTCGATGTCCGCAGTTACAGCTACCAGCTCCCTTCTGAAACGCAATAAGACACCTAAGAGACTATTATTTAAGTCTGGACCAGAGAGAAGAACATCGTTCAAGGAGACGCCCTGTGTTTGCGCACTGGAGTCGAAGACAACTCGGATCTGACCGGGCTTCTGCGGGTGGTACACCCCAAAAATAGGTAAATACCAAGATTCTTGACCTTCTCGAAGAGGAGGGACTACTTCAGCATGGTCACGATCAAAGATGTTCTGCATGAAGGTAACAAAATGAGACTTCATCTCAGGCTTCTTCTCCAGTGTGCGCAATAGAGAGGTTAGGCGGGTTAATACCTGGTCTCTATTATTAGGGAGTCGCTGTCGGGGTGTCCTGAATGGGAGTGGTGCGACCCAACTATTGCTCTCATCCATAAACATCTCTCTATCCATGATTTCCAGAAAACATCTGTCATCAATAGACAATCCAACTTTGTTATCATCCTTTGACCTCTCGAAGATAGTATCCCCTATGGCATAGTCATTGAAGACGAAGGTGTCACATGCCAGAGCTATCTCAGGTAGAGGCTTGACGTCAAACTTCTCTTTGACTCTAAGTTTGTTGGGACATGGAGGAAGTAGAGACGGACGTCCATTATCAAGAACATGGGTGCAGTAGGTACTAAGTGATGCAGACCTGTGTACAGATCCCAAGCAGACGTCCCCTACTACGACCCAGCCCAGGTCCAGCCTTTGCGCATAGGGTGCGTTACTAGGTCCGTTGCGTTGCTCTCGCACTTTATGAACTTGAAGGATGTCACGACCCAAAAGAAGAAGAATTTGGGCTTCTGGATCCAAAGGAGGAATGCAATGGGCGATGGGCTTTAGATGAGTATGCCAGCGTGTTACGTCAGGGGTTGGTATCTCAGTCCTGTCATCCGGCATGTTGTTGCATTCGATCAGAGTTGGCAATTTCACCTTCATCGCTCCATCTAAAGACTCTATAACGAAACCTGCGGCTCTTCTCCCTGCCATCTCGGTCACACCCGCACATGTACGCAGGGTGTATGTTGAGCGTTGTCCCTTAACATGCAGCAAGTTGAAGAACTCACTTCTGGCGAGCGATCTATTGCTCTGATCATCCAGAACCACATAAAGCTTGATTGCTTCTTCTGGACGACTCTCTGGGTAAACCTTGGCCAGACAAATCTTAGAGCAAGATCGTGAGCTTCTACCATAACCACAGACCTCAGTACACTTGGAAGTGACATCAGGTTGAACAGCCTCTATCTCTCTCTCCCCGCCTTGCTCTGTTAAGGTTAAAGACGGCGGTCCTGGGTGAAGTGCTGCTACATGAGCCTCACTACCACATTCTTTACATTTAATAGCTGCTCTACAGTCTCTGGCCAGATGAGTGGTAGTAGCACAACACCTGTAACAAACCCCTTTCTCTCTTAGGAAGGTCTTGCGCTCGTTTAAAGGTTTACTCCTAAAACCTCTGCAACGTTTGAGAGGGTGTGGCTTCTTATGAATCGGGCAGGTTTTATCCACATCCTCCAATTCACCACTTGAGCGCAATTCAGCACCAGTGCATGTCTGAAACGCAGCACCTGATAAGACTTCTGTCTTGTGAGTATAGACTGGGCTTTTCAGTTGTTTCTTCACTGGCTGCTCCGGTTTCAACACATTATGAATTCCGTAAGACAGAGCAAAACTTGGATCATTGCGTGTTCGAGCCTCTCTTCATGACGAAATGACAAGAAAAATGAGAATGGAGGAAAAGCGACTTGATGTGTAGTTTTATACTGGGAACCTTGAGTCATCCACTTCTCTTGCAAACTATGAGGTAACTTATCCAATATGGGAGCTACACCACGAGCAGTGTCAAGATAGAGAAGTCCAGGTAGATAGCCTTCTTGTTTTGCAGACACGACTTCCTGTAGAAGATCACCAAGTTCTCGAAGCATTCTCGCATCTCTATACCAATCTTAGGAAAGCTGTCAATTCTGTCAAAAAGAGATTTCTCTATAATCTCTGGAGAGCCAAAACAATCTTCCAAGCGCTCCCAAGCCCTTCTTAAGCCCGTGTCTGGGTTACTTGTATGCACAGCTCTGATCCTTCGCACATGATGTGAAGACTGTTCTCCCAACCATTTCGAAAGAAGGTCTAACTGTTCAGTGGCTGACAGGTGCAACTCTTGAATCGCGTTGACGAAAGATGACTTCCACGCCCAATAATTCTCAGGACGATCATCAAACTTGAAAAGACCTGAATTAACAAGCTCTCTGCGTGCTAAAAACCTAGCTATCTCACTCACATTAGCTTCGTTGTTGAATGATGGCTGTGGTGTTGTCTTATATGGTGAAGAGGTGAATGGCGGCACTTGGAATTTATGGCAAGATGTTTGCACTGACCTCTGAGGCTTCTCCATCTTGTTCTCAGTATCAAGCTTATGGTAAGAATCTCTGACATCACTAGCCAAAAAACGATGCTGCCTTGGTGGTGTTTCAGACTCCAACACATGGACAATAGGCTCTAGAGATAATTGATGTGGTTCATCTCCAAGAGGTGGCGATAACTCCAGTTGAGACTGACGCATGACGTAATCACGGGTGCGATCAGAAATTTCTCTTACATCGGAAATCCTTTCTCCAAGCTCACTTTCTGCCGCTGCCTCCAACACTTTCGCCTCAGCGAGGGCTGCTGCTACCTCACTCTCTTGCTTTAATGTTGCTAGGGTCGCTTCCATGCGAGCCTCTGTCACTTTCAGTTGAGCTTTTTCGATCAAGATTTCAGATTCTTTTTTAAGGAATTCAGCCTTGGCCCGTGCGGCTTCCAACTTAGCACGAGCTTTGGCAGCAGCTATACTAGCTGATGAGCTTCTCGATCTATTAGTCGATGCAGAGGCTATAGATCTTGTTTCCAATGCTTGGCTTTGCTCTGTAGCTTTCTCAACCTCCGTAGCTTTCTCTGCCATCATGTATCGCCGATACAGTCTAGGAGTGCAGGACGTGATGATGAGTGAGGAATAATAGAGGTGGAGCTTGCTTTCTTTAAACTGTAGTGCCCGCCTTGAGGTTGCCTTTTTACTATTCTGTCCTAGATGCGTGTTCCATCTACGCAACACTGACAGATAGCTAACAAGTCAGAATTCAGAAAAAGGGCAGACGCAGGAGTAAAGTTGAACGTTTTACTGTTAGGTTCTTTCCTCTTCCATTTCTAATTCTTTTCTTTCTTTCTTGTAAAACTGAAACATATGAAGATTACAAATGTCTTGTTACAGAGAGTTCACAAATAAATGTGAACGAATTTACATTATTTACAATGTTATCTGAACACACATAACAAAGGCTACATTCGTGCTCTGCTTAGTATTGTTATCACCGAAGAGAAGTTCGCTTTAAACTCTAACTTATGAATTTCACATTTATACATGCATATACATTCTTACAAACACTGAAGAAAAGTAATAGACTTACAGGCAAAGCCTTTCCAAGGCACAAAACACAAAGGAAACAGAGTAAAGAACTTCTTGGACAACCGCATAGAGAGAATCTGGAACACTGCGATTATTTCCTGGTTAACCTCTAACCCAAGAGTCACATGGTCTAAATCAACCACTAAGAAAATAGCTCACAATTATCAATGTTCTTTGTTGGTACACCAAACTGCCACAAGATGGTGCTAAAAAATAACAAACGAATGCATGGACGTCATCATGGCATCGCCTTACCTGCAGTGGATGGTCATCAGGAACACCTCCTGTTTCCTTATCAAGAGGAACAAGCAGACCTACAGCACCGAGCCAAATAACCTGAAGGCCAGGAATGCTTTCCGCTTCAACGGTCTCATTCACCGCAAGACCGTTGGCATCGAGCCGGCCGCTGATGGCAAAGGTGTGGTCGTCGTCCTGAAGAAACGTGCAGGTCCGTTTAAACCTGACACCTCCTACGAGAAAATCACAGTCAACAAGAACTCCCGTGCCACCCTCACCAGCGTGAGGAACATCATCCGCAAGAATAAATACAGGAGGGACCTGCGCATGGCTGTTCTGAGACGCGTTAGCGCCATCCTGAGAAGTCAGAAGCCTGTGGTGGTGCGGAAGAAGCGCACCAGGGCTCCCAAGAGTTCATAAATAGTTCAACTTTTGATTTAATAAAGCTCTTTTGGTCAAAGTAAAAAAATAATAATAATTGCGACATTGTCTGATCAACATGCATCTAACGTTACACTAAAGAGCAGCTATGCGTTGGTTTTGGCAGTGCACTGCCTGCGTCTGAGTAACAAACTTAAAAAAAAACAAAAGGGGCAAAATATTCTCAGACGATCTATAGTCATTTATAACTCCACACTGTCCGTAAGTGACAGGTGCTTGGAAACGCTGTTTTGTACTCCTTTACTGACGGCTCTGCTGCAGTATGCACAGCTGAATGTACTGTTTCTTCTCTGCCGCTCAGCTCACTGCACAGAACCGACGCAGAGAGAGGCAAGTCAGGCAACACTGTGCCAGGAGAGACAGACCTCGTGCTCGCGGGTCAGCACTAGCGACATCTTCTAACTGAACCATAAGGTTTATCCAAAAAAGTTGCTAGGTTGTATATTCTATGGAAAAAAAGCCGCTAATAGGGTCTGAAAGTTGTTAAATATAGTGCTAAAGTCGTGCTCGTGTGTGAGAGACGTGGGAGCTGATGGCAGCGGACGGTGGATATTTGTGGCGGTCGATGTGGATGACTTCTCTCTCATCACATTCTACTAGTGCTTCAGTTTCGGAACTTTCACGCTTGGTAACACATACAGCTGTATCCTCGCCAAAATGCAATAGTGAAAGAGACCCCTCACTAACAGTGTTGCGTTCCGAACGTTATTTAAATGACACCGTCATTGTGGTATTTAAAAAATTCATATCATGAGAAAAATAAACACCGGTATTCGGTATGAACCAGTATACCGCCCAGCACTAGCGCGAACTGCTCTCTCCAGAAGATGACGCAAAATCCCTGTGATAAATAACCCAACCGCTGGGTTACTCTGACCCAGGATCTGAGTAACACTAAAAAACTACCCAAACATTGGGTTGTTACATTTGACCCAGAGGCTGGGTAACGTAAAAACTACCCAAACACTGAAAAAACGACCCAAAAGGTTCAACCCAGCATTTGGGTTAAAAAAATAACCCAGGATTTTTTTTTTAGAGTAGGCTGCTTGTTGAACAGTTTTTCTTTCGTTTTCTTAAATTATTATTTAAGTGAAAATATACTTCTAGTATAGGCCTATTTATTCGTTATAATATATAGCTGCTAGCTTTATTATATTTTTCTCCGCTCGCAGAAGCGCTGCAGGTGCGTGATGTGATATGATCATGTGAATCCTCATGTTCTGTGTTTGCTGCTTTTTTGCACATGTAAAATTAATCCCTGGAAAACAAATGTTAGTATTTTTAACGGGTCACAGACACCTATTCTAATTTAATTCAGTTCTAATTTAAAATATTCTTGTCGGTTAACGGTTAATAATCGGTTAACGAGAGTCTGCTGTCAGTTAGGAAAAATAACCGAAATGAACATCCCTAGTGCAAACGCATACGAGCTTCATCACCGTGTCTGTCACGCCACTATGTTCCCCTCTCAGGCTTGAATTGATGGTAAAACTAAGGACATTATTAACTGTCTTCACATTTATCTTGAAAGCAAAAGCTCGCGATTATGGTAAAGGGTGTTACATTTCCGACGCGGCTTGTGGTGTTTTCGGCCAATCACATTGCACTGTGCCAGTTGGCCAATCAGAACAGACTGTGCTTGTCGGAAGGAGTGGCTTTGTAGAAAACGACCCATTTGAGAGAGGCGGGGCATAGAGGACCTACAATAATTTACAGTATTTGAAATTTTTTGTTTTTTGAACATTAAAGCATGTCAACATATTATGTTACACCAAATACACAAAATGATCTTTAAAAAAACCATCATATGACCCATTTAAGAAAAACATGTCGTTGCGTTGTTTTAAGCGTAGAACAGACATTATACTGGTATTATTTGATGAAAGTTTGAAGCATTTATTGCTGCATAATTGGTTGTTTCACATAATAGTTACAGCAACTGTAACAAAAAAATTGATTTGATTTGATTTTGATTTGAACTGTGCAGTATTCTTTAAGAATTCGGTAAGAAAGAATTCCATTTCAAGCCCATTGGCTTTCAGGCGTTACTTGTGGTGTTGACTTCAGTGCCCTCTGATGGATGGTGTGTTACTGCAGTTTTTCTTCAGTTACTGTGCTCCACATTGACATGAAGGGCTCTGTTTGTTCCAGGCCCCCTCCTCCAAAGAAGATGAAACTCTTTGGCTTCAAAGAGGATCCGTTTGTGTTTCTGATAGAGGATGACCCCATCTTTCCTCCCATCCAGTGAGTGCCTCTCCTCTCCATTTACAAAGCCTCGCTGCTCAATACAAATACTGTTTTTACAAATGCTCTCATATCTTTTTTTTTTTTTTTTTTTTTTGCAGTATTTTTCTGATCCCAGTGTGTGTTTGTCATGTCTGAATATATACACTTTGAGTGGGCTGGGGCCTTTCTTTGTGTAAAAATATGAGCATTTATGTTATTACACTATACATCCTATGTGACCAATCCGATGAATGGATGATATGATCATTACAGTTCAGTCACCGTGACTCCATCTTTTGTTTGTGATGAGTGCTATTTATTTTCTCGCACAGTGCCACAGCGCTGGCAACCTGCCATTTTGACTTGTTGGAGACAACGCCTCTGCTCCATATGTCGCAGCGTGTTCAGCGCTGTGCGCATATGTGCGTTTTTTTTCCTTCTGTCTAACCATCATTTATATTATGCTGTGTTATTTCTTTGCTGCAGAGCTTTCTACAACCTGTCTCCAGATTTCCCCAAGCTGAACGTATTTACTCGCACCCACGAAGGAAAGAAGAGGAACCTGTACTTGGTGTCCAGAGAGCTCCGAAATGTTCTGCTCAACAACAGCGAGAGAATGAAGGCAAGCGCTCACAAACACACGCTCTCTCTCTGATGGCCCTTCATCAGTGCTAGCAGTGATTGAAGATGGCGTACAGGCAGATGGGGACAGCAGCCTCGCTATGATCTCATCTCTATCTGTGCTCTAGTGCCTTCACATTCATCAAGTATGAAATGACCATCTGCTGCTAATGTAAACCGACATCACTGGAGTTGCATTACAACAAAGCACACTGTAAACACTTACACACCCCGTCCTTTGTTGTATTATTTGTGTTCCGAGCAATTAACATGCTTCAATGAACTATTATAACTTGTTTCAAATATTTTATAATTAAACATGAAGATAAATAAGATAATTAAAGATACATATTTGTATTGTTATTATATTTATATTATCATTATAATTTTACACATACATATATATATTTTTTTTAATTGTGTGTTTGTTTATATTCTAACTGTCACCTAATAGTAAATGTGAATAATATGGTAATAATTCTATATTAATATTATAGTGTAGTAATACACTAATTATTAGCAACAGCGAGTATTAATGGTAATAGTAGTAAATAATATTAGTGGTAATACTTATTAAAATAATACAATATTACTACTAATATAATAAAATAAGATTTTTTTATAATATAAATACTGTAATAAGTTATTAAGAAATATAATATATATTAGAGTGAGATTCCATTTGTAAACTGCATTCGTTAACATGAACTAACAATAGAAAATACTTTTAAAAGGTTTATTCATTTTACTTAATGTTGATTTCAGCATTTACTAATACATTATTAAATTCAGAAGTTGTATATTGTTACTTAATGTACTTGCATTGCTAACATAAAGTAGCAATAAGCAATTGTATTTTTGTGAACTAATGTTAACAAAAACGAAAAAGTACTGTTATAAATGTATTGTTCGTTGGTAGTTCGTGTTACTTAATGCATTAACTAATATTACCTGTGGTACCTTACTGTAAAGTTTTACCAAATAATACTAAAGTAGCAAAGCACTGTTGTAGATGGAGTTCTTCATGTCCACGTTCTCTGTATTTCTGCAGGTTATAAACACGGGCGTGAAGGTCTGGTCCAGAAATACTGATGGAGAACAGTTTGGTTGTGCTTTCAGATTGGCTCAGGAGGTGGGTGTATGTAAAATAAAATAGAAAACATAGTTTGCTGTAAATGTTTTAGGAACCACTTGTGTATCTGCATGCATCCAAAATGCATTGATCCTAAATGAATACTGGACACTCGCTTCTAGAATAAAGATCATATTAAAATATATATTTTTTTAATTGAAAAGCAGCAGTCTAATCCCAAAGATATCTCTGCAAGATATAATGATTTGATTTCACATGCAGTTTTAACCAGAAAGGCTTTGGATATTAAGTTGCACCGCAGTAATCAGTCTATAATTAAAGCAACACTCCGATATCTCGGTTGTCTCAGATGTTTTTTTTACTCAAAAACTAGGTTTAGTGGTCTATAGGGAAACAAGTTAATCTCAATGTGCCGTTAATAACCTCAGCTTGCCTTCCTGTCTGCTCTAGAGGGAACTTCCATTACCATTTTCCACTACAGTCTATTGATTTTTAACTAGAAGAAGATCTGTTCTACGAATTTTGCGTATGTGTATTTATTCTTCCCATAGACAAAGAAAGATTAAAGCGTGTCTGCTGCTTTCCAAGGCTGAGTTAATGGCAAAGGGGAATGCTTTTTTGCACTAGACTTAATCATTGTGTGGTTATATGCTTTTCTCAGAGCAGGAAAGGCTAAGGGTGAATCCCAATTCTCTGTCTTACCCCTTCGTCTTACCCCTAGCCCTTGTCCCTCAAAACCGAGTGGTAAGCGCTAGGGGTGAAAACATACCCTATGAAACGAGACACCACTTTTACTGTTACGTCATCATACATGTCACTTGTGGCTCTACGTCACCAGAGGCGAAAGTGTTGATCGCTAATTTACCGTCTAAAAGTGTGTGTTTGTCGATTGCGTGGGTTTTAGTGATGTTTTCTCTATTCAGAGAAATGCGGGACTGTTGTGCAAATCAGCAATGTAACGTTAGCATGAAAAATAGTGATTTTTAAAAACGTATCAATTAAGGCATGTTGCATATATTATGTAAAGTTACAGGTCTGTGTAGAGCACAAAACAAGACTGTCGTAATTTTAAATCAATTATTTAAGCCGAAAATACTTGGTTGATCTGGCCGCAGTGTGTTCTGGGTACCCCTTGGTTTTAAGGGCTACCTACCCCTTCCCCTTAGCCCTACCCCTCGATAAGACAGAATTGGGACAGCCCTTACTCTCACGTGAACGCGCAAAACTAAGGGGAGGGGTTAAGGGGAAGGGGTAAGACAGAGAATTGGGATTCAAACCCTAAGTGTGTGTTTTTGTTTGTTTGTGTGAAAGAAAAGATTGAGTCCTTGACTCTATGCTGCTGTCTGTCTTCAGGGTATTTACACGCTGTGCCCCTACATCAGAGCCCGAATCATCAACATCAGCGTGGAGGACGTGAAGGTGCTTCTCACGCAGGAGAACCCCTTCCTCAGCAAGCTTGGAGATGATGCTCACAATCAGGCCAAGAAACTTGGTCAGTGCCAATCAGAGTCCTGCTTATGCCACTTGTGTTTTTAGCCCATGAACTCTTCAAAATCTTCGCCATGTTAAAATGTATAGGTTGATTTTTGCAGTTTTTGAATGATAAAAAGTGAACCTTAAAGAAATGACTATACATGCAAGCACATAAGATTTAATTTTTTAATATGCAACATTTTATAAAACGGATAAAATATAAAAATCATTATAGAAAATATTAGGGCTGGTAAATGGAGATAATAAAAATATCTGAAGACTGTTATAATGAATGTTAAAAATGACATGAAAATACGAACACATGATGATTAGATGTTAGATTATGATTATAATGCATCAATGTTATTAAAAAAGAAGCATTTAAAGAATAGCTGCCTGAGGTGAAGCTGACTTTATGCCAGTAAACTGAAACCCGTTCTATGACACTTCCTATTATATTAATCAGATAACTTGGATACATAACATAAATGTAACATTACAACTTCTGCATGATCTGCTATCTGCACAAAGAATGCATATGCCAGTGAACTTTAAGTTACATGCTATAGCGAGAGAGAGAAATGCGAGAGAGCGCGCGTTCCCGCTGTGATGCGCTTTCAACAATGTGCTGAAACACGGGTGAGGATGGAGTTTACTATAGATTTCACATCCTATAAAGTTCTCATTATAATGCTTATGTCATAATGTTTATGGAAGATTTGTGCTATATTTGCATCTACATTATCAAGTGATTCCTAAAATCGCCTGAAAACAATTTTAATTGAGGTATGCTACTGTTGAACAAATATGACGGAAAACACCTCTGCTGCATTATTATAGGATCAGTATTTTTGAAAAAGATACGTCTAAAAGAAATGACCATCTCAAATAGCTCATTGCTTTGGGTATTGCATTTGAGCATGAAACTAAACACTGGTAATATGCAGTGCATTCAGCATGTTAATATCCCAACTCATCCTCTGTTAGATTAATCAGATATGCATGTAGCTAACCCAGACATCACTACGTGACTTCAAAGCCAAGCTTCTCTCTCTTCTCACGTCTATTGAACCTCATGCTGTTGCAAGCTAAACAATCAGAACTCAGGATGCCGCCCAAAGTTTTTTTTTCCACCATCGTTTTCATGATCGATCATTGCGGTCACATCCCTAAAAACGTGCATTAAGAAATGAAATGCCACTGTTTTGCTCGGAGACGAACAGTTCTGCTTTGTCTTTATATTTTCGTTGGCAAAATAGACAACATTGTGTCTAAAATAACACAATATTAACTTCTTACTGAGCTGTTGTATAAGATCAGTATCACATTTGCACTCGTGTTGTATTGCACTTTAGCCTATTGCTCGTGTGATATTGCATGACTATATGTAAATATGATTCAAAAACTCGAATTTTAGGGACATTCTAACTTCGTTCTCTAGGCTCCATCACGCAGTGAGTTGTTGCCCTGCCTCATATTTGTCATCAATCAACTGTACCAAATGTCAGATGACCCACATAGGTCTAGGCGGGGCAAGTGCATTAAATGCGTTAATTTTAATGCATGATGTTTCACCATAATTAAACAATCTAATTAACGTGCAAAATTTCCAGCCCAAGAAAATACAGAAATTCAAAAATTATGGAAAAGGTTGTTGCCCCTTAACTGCAGTCATTTCTAGCTCTCAACAATCAGTTTGATACATTTCAGTCGGATTTTCACTTGCATCACAGTACTGAAATGCTTTAGTAAGGGTTATTAATGACCTCTTTATTGACTTGGGCAAGCTTTCCATACTCTTATTACTCAGCTCAGCTTTTGATACTGTCTGTCATAAGTTATTACTTCTACGCCTTTCAGAGATTGGCATCTCAGGAGCTGCTTTATCCTGGTTTTCCTCCTATCTGACAGACAGACAATACTAGACCACACATAACTATAAATCACTCACCGTCTTACTCGAACAGGGTGTTCCACAGGGCTCAGTTCTCAGCCCATTATTATTTATTTACATCATGCCCCTCTGATAAATTATTCGCCACCATGATTTTCTGTACCACTGCTTTCCCGACTATATACAGGTGCATCTCAATAAAGGGTTTTTGTTAAATGGGAGCCAAAATCATCACAATTAAAAGAACCAAAGACTTAAACTACTTCAGTCTGTGTGCATTGAATTTATTTAATACACGAATTTCACAATTTGAGTTGAATTACTGAAATAAATAAAACCAGGAAAATGAACCTGGGCTTCGTGTTAATACACAATACCTATTCGTGCATTTATTTATTTTTGTAGATTGATCTGTTTGATTTTGATAAATTTTTTTGTGTTTATTGTTTATTTAGTAGTTTAAGTAATTTAATTTGTAAGTATGTCATTTGGTTGTGATCATTTAAATGTTCCTTCTATTCTAGACATTGTATTAAATTAATTTAAACTGAAGAAATTAACAAGTTCATTTGTCATGCTGTCTGAGACAAAAATACGCTCACAAAAATTGTCCTCATAAAATAAAGCTTAACTTTGCATAAAAATATATTTTCTTATTTACTACTATTTATAGCAAGGAATAAATATGAATGAATAAATATGTAAAGTAGGTTGTTTCAATGGAGCAAAGATGAAGAAATTTCTGTGCATTGTATGTTAGACAAAAATACACATGTCCTCATAAGGTTAACTGAAGCCAATGGAGCAAAGATGTTGATACACAAATCAAGTTCAAGTCCATCAAAGTTAATCTACTACACTCCTGCCTGGTTTATTTGTTGGACAAAATATCGGATTTGCCATTATGATTGGTCAGATCAACTGTCGGTCAAACTACCGGCAAAGGGTGAATTTCACTGAAAATGAATTCAAGGGGGCAAATATTTAAATAACAAAAATGACTCCGACCCACTAGCTATGTTTCCATTCAAAGCTGTGAAGAGAACAAAATTCTCACTTCTTGCGAAACTAGTGCAACATAAGATTGAAAAACTTACATTTGTATTATTATTATTTATGTGATCTGAGATGCAGTCATGCAAGTTCTTTGTTGTGCAGCAAATAATTGTTTATTTTCTCATTAATATGAGCCCCCACAAAGCACATACTCCAATATTGACGGGCGCACACTTGTTCTGCGCAGTTTCATCACAGTGAGTGACACGAGCCGTGAGCAGCTCTGATGTCACTGCAATTAGCGGCGCGTGGCGCTGTGGTGTCATCCTCCTCTGCTGGCTCCCCACATGAAAACATGAAAGCACAATGCGCCTGATCATCTTTCACTCTCTTTTTCCATCCATCTGATCACAGGCGCTCTTAAAGTGCCCCAACTGACATCCCTGTCACACTCCACGTCAGTTCCTGGCCCTGTATGCACTGTAGCTGTTCAATAATTTGCTAATTTTCCTCTCTCCTTTCTTGCTTTCTCCTCTCATTATTCTGTCACTCATTCTTTTGCTCTTTTCCCTCTTGTATCAACTTTTAATTTTTTTCTTCTCATCTCTCCAGGGATCTTGATGCTCCTCAGTGCCCTATAGATTTGTGTGGCTGGAGAGGAAAAACTTCCATCAGGGCCTTCGTCGCACGTAATGAGCGTCTTCATTACCTCCGCATGGTGGGGGTGGAAGTCTTTCGTGACAAGCAGGGCAAGAAGAGCGATGGTTCAACAGTAACCCAAGAAGGGAGCACAGAAGATGTCGAGGGACTGAGCCAAGAACCCTTAGAACAGGAAGGTGAAGAAACGGAGCAAAACGTTTCAGAGACCAACTCTAATGGCACAGTACTTGTTAGCAGCACTTGTGATGGGCCTACAAGTTAGTTATCTAAGCAGTTAGTATGGGTCAGGAAAAAAAGGAAAGGCTCCACCAGGCCTTCCGTGTTTGTTTTTTTTTTCTTCTGACTGCACATCGTGCAGAAGAACCTGGTTGGCTAACCTCTGAAGAACTGATCTGGAAAAAAGTGATTTTTATTTGATCAGTGAATTTTTTTTTTTTAAACATTGATTAAAAGCATTTGCTGTTGGATATGTTTTTATAGTTTGTTTTATGATGTTCAAGGGACAAATTTAATGAAGTTAGATTTGTTACTCATTTTGCATTATTAGTGTCTAAGGGCTGCACAGTAGCTCAGTCTTAAAATGCATTTCATTTTCTCAGATGCTTATACATGATTTACACAGTACATTATGCCAATTTGTTCATTGTTACAATAATTGAAATAAACCGCATTTGTCAATATTTCAGTAGAGTTTGGCACCATTTTCAGTGGTATATATGCCACGTTTTAGAATCTGAATCAGAATGAGCTTTATTGGCCAGGTATGTTTACACATAGGAGGAATTTGTTATAGTGACAGAAGCTCCACAGTGCAACAGAATGACAGCAACAGGACAGGACAGACAAAATGAAAAATATACAAATAGGCAATGTACAAAATGGCAAAAACACAATAAACAATACATACAATTATGTGAAGTCTGACGTGCAAATTTGAAATGGAAAAAATAAGTATGTGTGGTGAATAAATAATTGTATAATATTGATGTTCCACGTTTAATGTCAAGTGTTCATGAGATGGATTGCTTGGGGAAAGAAACTGTTTCGGTGTCTGGTCGTTCTGGTGATCAGAGCTCTGTAGCATTGACCAGACAATAATAGTTCGAAGAGTGAGTGTGCTGGATGTGAGGGGTCCAGAGTGATTTTGCCAGCCCTTTTGCTCACTCTGGATAAGTACAGTTCTTGGAGAGTGGGGAGGGTTGTACCAATGATTCGCTCAGCAGTCCGTACTACCCTCCATAGTCTTCTGAGGTCAGATTTGGTAGCAGAACTGAACCAGATAGTTATTGACGTGCAGAGGACGTATTAAATGATGGCCAAGTAGAACTGTATTAACAGCTCCTGTGGCAGGTTGAACTTCCTCAGCTGGCGAAGGAAGTACAGCCTCTCATGGGCCTTTTTCACCATGGACTCAATGTGATTGTCTCACTTCAGGTCCTGAAAAATAGTGGTGCCCAGAAATCTGAATGACTCCACTGCAGTCGCAGAAGCATCCTAGAAGTGGCTCTCCACACTGCTTCACTAAAGATACACGCATATGCCTCCTTCGATTAAAAATAATGGCTAGTAAACCATATAAATCTACCAACATCCATTGCCATAACTTGTCGCGAGAGGAAAAAATGTTTTAGTGTATAACAGGGTTAATGGAAATGCCCTCAATGTGCAATAGTTTTTTTTTTTTATCGACTTTTATAAAATATTGCAAAAGTTTTGTGCTTACCCACATTGAAACCCAGCTAATGACATCGATAAAGGTAGTACGTCTGGATTTTTATTCGTCACAGACACAAATATATAGAATATAGCCAGCAGTGAAATGTAAGTCAGGTGTGCTACACGGACAGTGCAATTATATGGAATACAAACACAAGAGAATAGACATAAATATGGCTATGGAAAAAAATAAGAATAAAATAAAATGTGCAGGACATTATACTGTATATTGACATAATAAATAATATAAGCAGGAATGTGCAAGAAGAATGTACAAACAGGTTGTACAGGGTACTTCCATAGCAGCAATGGTAGAGAATAATGAATATCATACTGATTATTAAATGGAGTCATGTTGATGTTATGAGACTGGGTTTGAGTTTAGGAGCCTCATGGCCTGGGTGAAGAAGCTCCTCCTAAATCTCTGTTTTTGCCATCATGTTACGGAAGCGTTTACCAGATGGCATTAAAAAGAAAAGACGGTTACCAGGGTGATTTGTGTCCTTGGTAATTTTAGCAGCTCTTCTTTTGCAGCGTTCGAGGTAAATGTCCTGCAGAGAGGGGAGAGCAGACATTGTGATGTGCTCAGCTAAGCGCACAACTCTGCAGGACTCTGGAGTCCTGACTGGTTTCTATACTAGATACACTGAGTCAATACACTTTCTATGGCCCCTGAATTACATTTATACTAAACAGTCAGCTCCAACTTAATTCAACACACCTGAAGAAGATATTCAGAGCCTTCGCAATTACCTAAAAACTAATTGTGCCAGGTGAAAGGCAGGTGTGTTGGCACATGGTTCGCATCAAACCTCTGCACCATTGAGGCTTTGTCCAAATACCCACACTTGCGGTCTTGGCCACTTGAGAGCGCGTGCGCGCGACAGGAAGTAAGTGCGCAAGACTGTCACAGGTCTTAAAAACGGCAAAGCTCAGTGCCCTTAACGCACACTAGATCCGGTATCTCGAATACTGTAATGTGTTTGGCGCTTCGGATTTAATTAATCATACCTCACTTAAAACCGCACTATTTGAAGCTAATTTTAATATTCATAGTTAATATTAATTTAATATACTTAACAGTATCCTGATATGAGATATAAAGTGACATCATGTGATTAGGTAGGAAGGATATAGGTATTTTATAAATCATATAAATATGATAAAGAAGCATGTTCTGGAAATAAATTTATTATGATTTGTCTCACACACACAAACCACACAATCTCTCCCTCACACATTCTCTCTCACTCACAACACACACACACACAACACACACACACACACACACACACACACACACACACACAACACACACACACACACACACACACACCACACACACACACACACACACACACACACACACACACACACACACACGTAACACACACACACGACACACACACACACGTTCACACACACACACACACACACACACACACACACACACACACTTTCACACACACTCGACACACACACACAAACACACTAAAACCCCTGAGATCTCGCGAGAGGTCACGGAAACCAGACACAACCAATGACAACAAGTTCTAATGTAAGTTAAATATTCATATAATAATGAGATATTACAAATAATTTAGTACAAAAAACAGAACAGAGAAAATTTTTATAAAAAAAACAAGTTTTATTGGTGCAAACCGTTGTTTTTCAAAAAATTATTTTGTACAACATTGCACGGCACACATGTAACTGCTTTTTATCATTTAATTAGAAGCAATGGAGATGGGTGCTCTTCACAATTCCACAGCAGACAGGGACACAGTAATCAAATTATGTAAAGGAATTAAGCATGTTATATGAACAACAACAAAATACTAAGACATTTAGAAGTTGTCTATTTTTTTCACTGCAATGTTAATATACAATAATAATAATAAAAAATCTATAAGTGTCCCATCAGGTAATGAAAAGTTGACACACACTTATCTCAATAAAACTAGTGGTCTTCATCCTCACTTGAACACTTGGACCAAACACAGGAAATACGTGATATAAGTTGTCAAGTGGTCAAGTGCAAAGACCGCAAGTGTGAGTATTTGGACAAAGCCTGACTAACCAGGAGCTGAGTTTGACACCCCTGTGCTAGTCTCACATAGCCAGACCTTCAGATTGACATCATTAGGTCTGGACTTCATGGCAGATTTATTAATATAATAATGAGATATTACATTGGTTTTTATGTTTTATTGGTGCAAAAATTAGAAGTGATGTTATTTATTTTGTACAAGGACTGCTCAAAAGGTTATGTGAAGTTGATTTTTTTGCATGTATAGGAACCAATTACAGTTGGACCAAACACAGGAAATGTTTTGTTTACCGTGTGAGTATTTGGACATGTTTTGGGGCATGAAAATATAAAGTCGATGTCAAAAGGTTATGTGACAGATCAGTTTGTTTTGTTTACGTGCAATTCATTTGAAAATGTTGTGCTCAAACAATAGTGCTGTGCACTTCACATATTTTTGAAAATCCAGCTAATAGTTAAGGGCTGTCCGAACTAGGTCCTGGAAGGGCCACTGTCCTGCAGAGTTTAACTCCAACCTGCCTCAACACACCTCACAACTGTAAGTTTAGGGATGAAGCTAAACCTTGCTGGACAGTGGCCCTTCAGGACAGGAGTTGTCCATTCCTTTGGGTACCCTGAGTTAAATCTGATAGTCCTTGCTCAAGGTGCTTCCCTATCCCATTAACCTATCTTGTCACTTCCTGTCTCTACTGTCCTGTAGACAAAAATATACTAATTCCCCCAACCAATTGGTAATACCAAACTCCCACAGACCCTATCAACTATAACGACATGCTCCGTTTTTATAGCAACAAATTACTCGCTAAAATGAAACTTATCACAAAAATGAACAATTGAACATATATCAGCATGATAGCAACTATCTTAAATGACCAAAACCATATTTTGAACAATTTTATTGGAAGTGTAATTATTATATATTTTTTTGAATGAAGTCCCATTTGTTTACATGGAGAGGGCGGGGTTTATGACCTGTACTGCAGCCAGCCACCAGGGAGTGATCAAAGAGTTCGTAGCTTCACTTTTCAGGGCGTGTGAGGCACACCCACTTGTTGAGCGAATTGTTTGGGATTCGTTGATCAAATAAGGTAAAAATAAATGCATATTATAAGACAAATTGTTTTTTGACCTTGCATGCATGTCAATATTGTTGGGGACTCCCAAAACCATAATCCATATTAGGGGTACTTTAAAACCATGGGAGACCGCAGACATGAAGACGCACACTAGATGATTCGACCGGTCTGCAAGACCACACAATTTTTGTAGGAACGATTTCACAGTGACACGAGATCTCACGGAGACTCACGAGATTAAATGTGACTGGAGAAGAAAAACACATGGAGGACAATCAACATTGTCAGCTGGCTCTCCTGCTGTGCGTTCTGTTTCACTGTGAAAAACAAAGTATAGAAAAAGAATATGGGTGATGTTCTTTATCAGTGCTCTAATTTCATGGCATGTTTGTGGCTGCCAAATTTCGGCTATAGAAGCACGCAACATCTGTTAGGTGACACTTGCTCACTCTCATTGTCTATCACGTCAGAGGCAGCCTGATCAAGAGTCGTAAATGACAAACATAATAAAATATCAAACATGTTTTTGATTTGAGTTTGGGGATGCTCCGTCTTGATTGAGAGCAGTTAAATAATCATAATGATACCACACAATAAACAATACAAATGGGATGGGCAACTCCGGTGTTCTGACAATTGTGCTACCCGCTCATATTGTGCTACCTCCCATTAAAAATATAAGTAGCACAAATCAATAGTGGAAAATGCTACCTATCAGAATGTGCTACCAGCATCTTATTCATGTGGTTTGAGGCAATTTTTAATGTCCATACCTACACCTACCATAAACCTACCCATCCACACCTACCCTTACCCTATACTTACACTTAAAACCATGCAAATAATATTGGTAGCACAATCTGATAGGTAGCATGTTTCGTCGGTACACCGGCCTTCCCTAGAATTTAGCTTCACTTTCCTATGCTGTATTCAAAATCACCCTATACTCACACTCACTATTCTACATTAGTCCGCTAACATAGTTAAAAGGAAATGAAAATGAGCAAGCAAATTCGGACACAAAGGGCCTGTTTACACCTGGTCACTTCATGCATTTTCTCTGATCGGATATCTGTCTGATTTATTGCAATGGTTTCATTTACACTTGGCCACATATGTGTCTGCTCAAAACGGATATAAATCCAATCTTCCATTCCTGTGCTATATGCAAATTCACGTCACAGAGTTCACATAAATAAAAGCAACAGATATTCGCTGCATTTTATTCATCATCAGCTAATTTTAAGATCAAAGACAACAATAGCAGAGAGAGCGGCATCAGCACTGGAAAGATAAGTTAGTCTCAGTACTTTTAATGAAGATGATTGAGCTTCTGCAACTTTCAGTTTTTATTTGTGCCAGTTTGCACGTCGGCTTGCTGCAGAGATACTCAGATACTCAGCTGCGGTGATGCGTGTTGCATTAATGCTGTCATATCTGACAATAACATGTTATACAGCCTATAACATACTTTCACACGTTTACTATTTTAACATTTTGGGAGGAGTAAAATTTGCATATGTGGTTTCATCAACCAGATGCATTTACACTTGTCCAGTTTCATCTGGAATGCGTCCCAAAACATCTCCTGAAGTGGTTTTAGCGATCGGATTTAAATCTATCTCGAAAGCATTTTCGGAGGGGATTTATACCTGATTTATTCAAGATTAGATAGCTATGGGATCAGAGAAAATGGATGAAGTGACCATGTGTAAACAGGCCCTAAGTGTGCTTGAAAGGCTGCCACTTTTTTAATAGTTTGTGCTTGCTGTTTAATAATCATTAGAAAACTAAGCAAACTGGAAGCTCCAGTAGTAATGAAAATATTTATTTCGAACTCTGTCATGGAATCTAGCATGTATAGACCTCAATTAAGATATTTCATATCCATTTAAAGAAGAAATGTGTACCTGTATGATAATACACTGTACCCATATTGGACAGGCAGATTGGAAAATGGATTGATGTGGATGACTCAGCTGCAGGTACCACCATCTGGCGAGTCTTGGGAATTCATTCGACATGACCTCATAGTGCCTTATGGGTATTCTCAAGCCATTGAGTGTACATCAGTTGTACACTAGTTATTACAGTGCATTGTGGGATTTAATTACTGAAATCGATAACATCCTGTATGGTTTTGGCCATCTTGTTTGCCAAGAAAGGAGAATGATACACTTCATTAACCCCTGCACTGACAGACATGAGTGCAAACGAGACAAAGTGAGGAAGGGAGGGTGATTCACTTTGGTTGAGCCTTGAGCGAGAGAAATGCCAACATTTTCTGCCAGATCTATGATGTCTTACCCAGGACGCACTGTCCACCCCTCCCCATCACTTCCTGCTACAACACTCCAAGTTTCTTAAGTATCCATCTTCCTTCTGTCTCTCACACTGATCCGTCAGTGTCAGTATCAGGCTTTTGTCTCTCTTGGTCCAATCCTGTTCAGTATTATTTCACTGTCCTTCCCTGACTCAAACTTGTCAGGTTGGGTAACACATGCTCAACAATCTTGCCCTTTTTTAGCCTTTAAATATCTCTGTCTGTCTTTGGTTGACTGCTGGTTGTTTGGTTTATCTCCCTTGATTAGCTCATGGAGATTATGTTTCTCTGCAGTCATCCATTTCACTTCCTGTTAATCGGTCAGTGTGCTTTCTCTTGAGCTGATAGGATCTATCTCGTCTCCTGCTTTGACTGACAGACTCACCCCTCACTCTCTTTTCTCAGGCGTGTTGGTTTTTTCTAGAGACAGGCGGTGAGTCTACAGACCGTGGAGATTGTTACTATGGTCACTGTGGAGAGCTCTGAATGTAATTAACCACAGCGACACAACCAGCTACATGCAGCAAATGCCACGGCCCAACATATGAGAGAGATCTGACATAACCCCTTAAAACCTCACAATTATACTCAAATGCAGTGTGATCTGGCAAATAACCAGATGAACTATGTGAGCAGACATTGCCTTACTGCTTTCAACCAGGATACTTAAACCTTGGCTTGGAACATCCTGTGCCAGTTGTGCTCAGGGTCCTTGAAATATTGAAACAATTTGAATTGCAGAATTGCCATGAAAGTGTTGCAACACCCTGACAATGTGGCTGCCAAACACCACTTTTATTATTTTTGTTTCTTCAGATAACATTCTGGGTGGAGAAAAAAGTACAGTAAAACAGCTTAAAGTAGTTTGGGGGGTTGACCTTGATATCACTGGCTGATAGTCCAGATCAACCATCGAGAGCAGCCTGGTCCAGTTTAAGACCACCGCTGGCTGATAGTTCAGCAGATCAACCATCGAGAGCAGCCTGGTCCAGTTTAAAACCACCGCTGGCTGATAGTCCAGCAGATAAACCATCATGAGCAGCCTGGTCCAGTTTAATATCAGCCAGCAGCTCAACCATCGAGAGAGGCCTGGTCCAGTTTAAGACCATCGTTGGCTGATAGTCCACCAGATCAACCATCTAGAGCAGCTTGGTCCAGTTTAAGACCATCACTGGCTGATAGTCCAGAAGATCAACCATAGAGAGCAGCTTGGTCCAGTTTAAGACCATCACTGGCTGATAGTCCAGCAGATCATCCATCGAGAGCAGCTTGGTCCAGTTTACGATCATCACTGGATGATAGTCCATCATATCAACCACAGAGAGCAGCTTGGTCCAGTTTAAGACCATCACTGGCTGATAGTCCATCATATCAACCATCAAGAGCAGCCTGGTCCAGTTTAAGACCATCGCTGGCTGATAGTCCATCAAATCAACCATCGAGAGCAGATTGGTCCAGTTTAAGATCATCACTGGCTGATAGTCCATCATATCAACCATCGATAGAAGCCTGGTCCAGATTTTTTAGTCCATCATCCATTGATTTTTTGAGCAGCTTTTTTTTTTTTTTGGTCCAGTTTAAGATCATTACTGGCTGATCTATCATATCAACCATCAAGTCTAAGACCATCATATCAACCATCAAGAGCAGCCTGGTCGAGAGCTGGCTGATAGCCTCAAATCAACCATCGGTCCAGTTTAAGATCCATCACTCATATCAACCATCGGCTGATAGTCAGCCAGATCAACCATCATTACTGAGAGCAGCCATTGGTCCAGTTTAAGAGAGCCATTTAAGACGCTGGCTGATAGTCCACCAGATCAACCATCGAGAGCAGCTTGGTCCAGTTTAAGACCATCACTGGCTGATAGTCCACCAGATCAACCATCAAGAGCAGCTTGGTCCAGTTTACGATCATCACTGGATGATAGTCCATCATATCAACCATCGAGAGCAGCCTGATCCAGTTTAAGATCATCACTGGCTGATAGTCCATCATATCAACCATCGAGAGCAGCCTGGTCCTGTTTAAGACCACCGCTGGCTGATAGTCCATCATATCAACCATCAAGAGCAGCTTGGTCCAGTTTTAGACCATCACTGGCTGATAGTCCACCAGATCAACCATCGAGAGCAGCCTGGTCCAGTTTAAGATCATCACTGGCTGATAGTCCACCAGATCAACCATCAAGAGCAGCCTGGTCCAGTTTAAGGTCATCACTGGCTGATAGTCCAGCATATCACCCATCGAGAGCAGCCTGGTCCAGTTTAAGATCATTACTGGCTGATAGTCTATCATATCAACCATCGAGAGCAGCCTGGTCCAGTTTAAGACCATCACTGGCTGATAGTCCACCAGATCAACCATCAAGAGCAGCTTGGTCCAGTTTAAGACCATCGCTGACAGATAGTCCACCAGATCAACCATCAAGAGCAGCTTGGTCCGGTTTTAGACCATCACTGGCTGATAGTCCAGCAGATCAACCATAGAGAGCAGCTTGGTCCAGTTTAAGATCAACCCCTGGCTGATAGTCCATCATATCAACCATCGAGAGCAGCCTGGTCCTGTTTAAGACCACTGCTGGCTGATAGTCCATCATATCAACCATCGAGAGCAGCCTGGTCCAGTTTAAGACCACTGCTGACTGATAGTCCACCAGAATAACCATCAAGAGCAGCCTGGTCCTGTTTAAGACTACCGCTGGCTGATAGTCCACCAGATCAACCATCGAGAGCAGCCTGGTCCTGTTTAAGACAACCGCTGGCTGATAGTCCATCATATCAACCATCGAGAGCAGCCTGTTCCCGTTTAAGACCATCGCTGGCTGATAGTCCACCAGATCAACCATCAAGAGCAGCTTGGTCCAGTTTAAGACCATCGCTGGCTGATGGTCCACCAGATCAACCATCAACATTAGCTTGGTCCAGTTTAAGATCCTCACTGGCCAGTTTGGGCCATGTTTTCTCTCTATTTCTTCTCCAGATTAACATCTTTAAAACACCAGCCCTAGACAAAGTGCTTTTTATAAGATAACAATATATTCTCCAGCTTTCAATGTCTCTATTTCCTGAACTGAACTCCCCCACGTTCATGCTTGATTTATTCGTGCTCTTATTTTAAATTCAAAACAAACCATATATGTGGGAGGAGGGTGAAGCATCACGAGCATCTCCCTTATGATGCTGCTGCTTCTCAAACAGGATGTTCAGAGGTGTTAGTCTTTTTTTCTCTCCTCCCCTGCTTTCAGATGGGACACTCCATGATGCCTCATACTAAAAAGTGCTAAATATAAACCTCTGATATGAGTGTACATTTGGGATTATGTAAAGAACGTGTTACCCAATGACCGCCAGCCACAGAAGAAAAGCACCAGCGGATAAGTTTGTGTTTTCTGTGAGGATTAGACAGATTTTTCCTCCAAGTCTTCAGTCGTTTAGCAGTTATATCCACCCACATGTTTCTCGTTCACTCCCATTTTCCCTTACTCCAGATAGTACAGTAAGAAGCTATAGTCTATTGCTCATCTTTAAACAGTCACACCTGTTGAAACATCACATGACCCCAAATGTAAATATCCACTTTAACATTGCAATATGATAAGTACTTACACTTATTATGGCTCTTGTGACCATCTAGAACACCCTAGTAATTTCATAGCAATGCCTTTTCAATCATGTAGCAGTGTGATGCCATGTTTTGCTCAGACAAACACTACTCACTTCTGTTACTGGCATTTTCTGTGTTTCCAATGTCCTTGACTTTTTTTTTTAGTTCTTGTTCATAAGTAAAGGAAAGCAAACACTATTGGTCAAAAGTTTGGAATATATTTTTTAGAAAGAAGTCTCTTATATGCTCACCAAGGCTGCATTTATTTGATCAATAGTCATTAAATATTTGTACAGTTTCAAATACTTTATCATCAAAGGAGTAAAGCACATTTTAAAATGCACATTTTAAAATGTATAACAAACAGATTAACACTTAAATGTAATTGTTATAATTATTTTTTATGTTTACTGCTGTTCAAATGATCAAATAAATGCATCATTGGTAAGCATAGAAACTTAGGTAATAAATCTGAATTATTCTGAACTTTTGAATAGTATAGGGTAAAAATTACATTGATTTATTTGGTGCTTGATTTTTTTTTTCATCTATAGCATAGAGCTTTTGTGCTGTTAATCTGTATCTGTATCAAGAAAGCGGCTTTGAAAAGGAAAGAGAAAAGAAAGAAAGAGAGAAAGAAAGAAGAGAAAGAAAGAAAGAAAGAAAGAAAGAAAAAAGCGGAAAGAAAGGAAAGTTAGAAGAAAGCAGGAAAGTGCTTTTGAAAGTCTCTTAAGAGCCCTTGTTGGAAGTTATAAGAAAGCAGGCGGCTCGCCTTTTGTGTCTCTTAGAAGCCCTTACAATGCTGCAAGGCGGCTCGCCTGGTGCTAATCTTTATTTAGCACACCCCAGCAGGTGTTGCCTAGTAACAGAGGACTAACAGATTGGGGGGCGGAGGCCCAAGGGGACATACAACTCTCTAGCTTCACAACCCCACAAACCTTCAGTCCCCAGACCCATCTCCCCTCTGACTAACTCCAGGGGTTGCACCAGAGCCACATGAGAGAAATGAGGAGTGTGTTCATTTTCACAGCTATTGGTGATATTTCAAGGGGCCTTGGTGAAGGGATGTTTTCTCAAAAAGAGGAAAGTGGAGTGGGGGCTACAAAGAATTCCTCCGTTGTACACAGAGATGATAAACGACAGAGGGTTGCCATGGTTTTTCTCTATGTGGAGTTGAGTTTGCATGTCGTCATGTTCTGATAATGTGTTCATTCATTCATGTCTCACCTGAACTAACACAAATCTCAAACTGACTTTCTCTTCGCATGGTGGTTTATATTGACTGAATGTTGAGATGGTTTTGCATGTCTGGTAACAAATTCAGTTTTCTCTGAGGAGGGTTTTAAGTTTAGTCAGAGTTCTTTTTTATTTTGAATTAGCAAGGATGCATTAAATTGATCAGAAGTGACAGTAAAGACATGGTACAAAATATTTCTATTTGAAAAATGCAGTTCTTTCTATTCATCAAATAATCCTGAAACAATTAAGCAGCACTACTGTTTTGAACATTGATGATCTTAAGAAGAAATATTTATTGAGCTGCAAAATATTAGAATTTATTTCTGAAGGATCATGTGACACTGAAGCCTGGAGTAATAATGCAGAATATTCAGCATTGACATCACAGGAATTCAATTTAATTCAAGATTATTTGTATAGCACTTTTTATGATACAATCGTTGCAAAGCGGCTTTACAGGAAATTAAGTTTCTAAAATATATTTATATACTGTAGAAAATTAATATATTTAACAATTTGGTTAATTCTGTATATTATCTGAGGGATTGGCATCATCTCTTCTCAGGTGTTTGGTCATCTCAGATCATTTAAAGGTTGGATCCAGACTGAAGCTTGTGTAATTCCTATTTACCATGTAATAAATTACATTTTAAAATATATTAAAATAGAAAATGGTCATTTTAAATTGTAATAATATTTTATAACATTACTGTTTTTCTGTACTTTTATTGAATAAGTGTAGCCTAGGTAAGCAGAGATTTCTTTGAAAAACACAACACACACACACACACACACACACACACACACACACACACACACACACACACACACACACACACACTCACACACACACACACACACCACACACACACACACACACACACACACACACACACACACACGCACACACACACACACACACACACAGCACACACACACACACAACACACACACACACACACACTCCACACACACACACTCACACACACACACACACAACACACACACACACACACACACACACACACACACACCACACACACACACACACACACACACACACACACACACACACGTTGGTTTTATGGTTTACGGGGACATTTCCATAGGCGTAATGGTTTTTATACTGTACAAACCGTATGTGCATTGCCCTACACCTACCCTACACCTAAACTTAGCCCTCACAGGAGACGGTGCATTTCTATTTTCCCTCAAAAAAACTCACTCTGTATGATTTATAAGCGTTTCACACACACACTGGGACACACAAATGTCCTCATAAATCAGCCTTCTCACACACACACCACAACACACTATGTCACACCCACAGCACGAACCCCACACACAGACACACACACCACACACACACACAAACCCACAACACACACATTATACAATTTGTGTCACACACACACCACACACTACACACACACACACACACACGCACTCACACAACACACGCGACAGCACACAACCCACATTTCACGACACACAGTCACACACACACACACACACACAGCACACCACACCACACACACACACCACACTCACACAGACACGACACACCACACACACACACAAACCACACCACACAACACACACACACACACACACACACAGACACACAAACAACACACACAACACACACCACACACACACACACACACACACACAACCACACACACACACACACACACACACACACACACACAACACAACACACACAATCTAAAACAATTAGAATATGGTGAAAAAGTTATTTTTTCTTGTAACTTATTCAAAAAAAAATTTGTATATATTTTAGATTCATTACATGTGAAGTAAAACACTTCAAAAGTTTTTGTTTTAATTTTGAGGATTAGAGCTCACAGCTGACAATGAAAGTCAAAAATCAGTATCTCAAAATATTAGAATATTCTTTGAAACCACAATAATTGGGAACACTGCTGACTTGACAAATGTCCAGAAGATGATAATTGACACCCTCCACAAAGAGGGTAACACAGAGGGTCATTACTGAAAGAGGTGGCTGTTCAAGGAGTGCTGTATTAAATCATGCACATTAAATCATGCACATGCACATGGAAGGAAGAAATTGGGTAGAAAAATGTGCACAAACAACAGGGATGACCGCAAGCTTGAGAATACTGTCAAGCAAAGCCGATTCAAACACTTAGGAGAGCTTCACAAGGAGTGAACTGAAGCTGGAGTCAGTGCATCAAGAGTCAACCACGCTCAGACATCTTCAGGAAAAGGTCCAGTTTCTGAAACAGAAACATCGTCAGAAGCATCTTACCTGGGCTAAGGAGAAAAAGAACTGGACTGTTGCTCAGTGGTCCAAAGTCCACTTTTCAGATGAAAGTAAATTTTGCATTTAATTTGGAAATCAAGGTCCCAGAGTCTGGAGGAAGAGTGGAGAGGCACAGAATCCATGTTGCTTGAAGTCCAGTGTGAAGTTTCCACAGTCAGTGATGATTTGGGCTGCCATGTCATCTGCTGGTGTTGGTCCACTGTGTTTTCTGAAGTCCACAGTCAACACAGCCATCTACCAGGATTCATGCTTCCTTCTGCTGACAAGCTTTATGGAGATGCTGATTTCATTTTCCAGCAGGACTTGGCACCTGCCCACACTGCCAAAGGTACCAAAAGCTGGTTCAATGACGATGGTGTTACTGTGCTTTATTGGCCAGCAAACTCGCCTGACCTGAACCCCATGTCAAGAGGAAGATGAGACACCAGACCCAACAATGCAGATGACCTGAAGGTCGCTATCAAAGCAACCTGGGCTTCCATTACACCTGAGCAGTGCCACAGGCTGATTGCCTCCATGCCACGCCGCATTGAGGCAGTAATTCATGCAAAAGGAGGCCCAACCAAGTATTGAGTGCATAGAAATGAACATACTTTTCAGAACCCTGACATTTCTTAAAATATGCTTTAAAATATCCTTTTTTTATTAATCTTATGTAATATTCAAATTTTCTGAAATACTAAATTTTGGGTTTTCATTATCTGTTTATGAGTTTAATGAAAAAGCTAATAATTAATTTAATCATAGAAAATGCTAAAATGAATCAAAATAAAAGAGTTACGGAAAAAGTGAAATATTTTATTTGTTTAATTGCATTTTATGTGATTACATGTAATCAGTTTTATGCTTGTTTGTTTGTTTGTTTGTTTGGCCAAAGATCTATACAGAATGCAAAAAAAAATACAAAATCATTGTTGCATATTTAAAACTATTACATCTAAATAGTAAAACACAAATAATGATATATTTGTAAATCTGTCACTTTAAACACTTTATCAAGCATTTAAGCATAAGCTTTTGTATCAGATTATTTTTAAGGTCATCATAAACAGTCAAGTGTGTCCACTATTGTTTGAGTGTTCATTGTGTTTCCAAAGCATATGAATATTCATGCATCTTAACGAGTGATGGTCGCCCTATGACCCTCTGCATGAGCATGTACGGCTGTTACATATGGAAATGAGCTTTTGGTGTACCCTTACTGACAACTGCACTGACCTCAACTGCACTCTGGGTTTGTCACAACTTAACTAATGAAGGACAAGATTCTCAAGAAGTTCAAAAACTTCCTTAACTGTATTAAATGATTAATAATAACAAATAGAATTCATGCTTTACTGCATGCTTGACAGCCTCTTTTTATTTATTGCTTAAATAATGTAGGACATTTATATTGCTGGAAACTGTCACATAAACCTGTAACATTTCACTCCATTTGATTCAACTCGCTGAAGATTACAGAGCAGAATCATTTGGGATTACTCAGCACATTGATGAGATTATTTACCCAATATAACCACCCCAGATTATCCTGACCTATATTACCCTGGATTATTTTCTTCACATACACAGATTACTCAACAAAACCACAGAGCCATTATAGCAACCTAAATGTCAACAGTGTGGATGATCGCCTTTGCCTATGTTGAACCACAGTGTATTTATCCTATACGGTGCAAAGATTACTGAGATCCGCAGCTATATGTGTGATAACGCGTTTTGCATATATTGAATTGAATACGCTTGAACTGTTTGGGTGGGAGGGTCCGTATGTAATAATACTAAAATGTTTTTAATATTAGTTATTTCATTATTTATTTACCCTGAAAAGGTATATGGAAGATCGTTTCTGACATTAAACGAATACATAATTATAAGGATTAAAGAATACATAATTATAAACATGGTAATTGCAAACTTTTTTCAGGGGGGGGTGGAGGGAGTCTGAATTGCGAGGTATGTACTCAGCAGTCTGACTTTCTTTCAGAGTTTACATCTTGCAATTCTGAGTTTGTATCTCGCAATTCTTACCTTTTTCTCTAAATTCTCTGAAGTTTACATCTCACATTTTTTTCCCCCATCACAAGATACAAAATAAAAACGGTAATTGTGACTTTTTTTCTCACAATTCTGACTTTAATATCAAAATGAAAATTTTGTCATCATTTACTCAGCATTATGTGATTCCAAATGTCTGTGAACCGAAAAGGGAGATAATATTTAGCTTATATATATTTATAAATACAGCTTGAACATTGTGATAAATATCTTTTTTTTGTGTCCTACAAAAGAGAGGTTATGCAGTTTTGGAGCCACATGATTGTAAGTATTGATGACAGATATTTATTTATTTTAATTTTATTTTTCCTTATGAATTGCAAAGACTTTCTGATTAATATAAATATCAGTACTGATATCAAAATTAGTCTTGAAAGGACTTGGTACCAAATCAAAAATAAAATAAACGTTATCACCCATGGCTAGATCGTGGTGTTCTAGCCCTGCCTATGTGATGTCATTATAATCCCCCTCCTTCCTGTCCTCTGTGTCCTTTTCCTACCAAAACTGGAGCATTTCATAAATCACGGCAATCCTTCTGAGCAGAAAATGGAAGAATCCTGGAATCACCTTGAGCAAGATTTCCTGCACGATGCAGCGGGACAGCGACTCATTTATTACTGCCCTCATCCCTGCTGAAAAAAGAGAAAGATGTGTATAGATGCAGTATGTTCACGATTTCCAACAACTGAGGTTTCAAAAAGGCTCTAAAAATACATATTTCCCACATGCACTGTGCCATAAAACATTTATAGTCCACCACAATCTGCTACACTGCCATTGATGCAACAGTCTTGAAATATTCACAAGGTTTCCAGCTTGTTGGCTCGAAGAGAACACTGGGGTAAAAAGGTAGAGGAGAGAGAGAGAGAGAGAGAGAGAGAGAGAGAGAGAGAGAGAGAGACACGATGTGCTTACATAATACACCAGCCGCAGTCTGAGATGAGGGCACAGGTTTAGACACGCGTCTCCATGGCCAGTATCAACAGCCAGTCTCTCCTCTCGCTGCAGTGCATGGTGACAGTAGCGCTCTTCATCACTGCCCTGCTGTCGATCTCTCTTCCTCTCTGCAGTCTTACACAACCACACAGCGTTATATTGTGCAAGATAGAGGTCAGGTTAAGACAATGACTAAATGCACATTCGTGTGGCCGCTGTTTGGTGACAACAGAGCAAAATACATTGCTTTATGTAATTAACAAGACTGCATTTCAAGGACGGAACAAATTAAACATGAAATCAAAATGGACTATATTTACTTTTGTTTGTTCCTGGTGTTATTATAAATTATTAATCTGTGTCACATTTTAATATGCTGATTTGATGCTCAAGAACTCAGAAAGGATTTGCTTTTTTCAGGATTTTTTGATGAACAGAAAGTAAAAAAAAAATGCATTTATTAGAATTTTTTGTAACATTACTGTACTTACAAAAAAAAATTTATAGCCCGAATGCACTGTAAGTCGCTTTGGATAAAAGCGTCTGCTAAATGCATAAAGGTAAATGTACTATCACTTTTGATCAATTTAATGCATCCTTGCTAAATACATGTATCAATTTATTAAAAAAAATCTTACTGACCAGTTTTAAACATGACAAAATGTGTAATTGAATAATTTCAAAGATTAAATAATAAACATCATGTATCACCTCTGACTTCTAGAACAAGCGCTCAATGCCAACAACTTGTAAATGCTATAAGCAGAGCTACAATCTGTCAGTCTGATCTTGGAAAAAAAACACTGGTAAAATTTATTTTTAACTAAAGGTATTTAAATGTCATTTTCCAAAGCTGAATTATTGCTTTAGTTTTGAAAATTGCTAACTTTTGAAAATGCATGTAAACCCATAAGCAATATCTATGACATCCAGTCAGTTGTCACTGAAAAATAAGATCCCGCAGTTTGTCATAATAACAACCAAAAAACCCATTTACAGTAATGCACTTACAATGGAAGTGTATGAGAGAAGGTACTCCACCGAAATAAACATGCTGAATTCAAAACACACTTAGAGTATAGTCACATACTGTAACCTTATACCGGATTAGTGTGAACAATCACTTGGTAACCTCGCTTGTGCAAAGTCATATCCAATTTCAATATTGTCATGACAATGTAAAATCAGTAAATGCTGGAACTTGATACATGCAAGAATACAAGAGACTTTTACATCCTCCCATATTATGTACATTAAAGAGTTCCAGAAACCAGGCGTTCATTTGTCTTGACCTGCATTTCCACTGCTAAAAGGACAGTTAAGACAACTTTACAGCTCAAATAAGACACATTTAAAAATATACAGGTGCATCTCAATAAATGAGAATGTCGTGGAAAAGTTAATTTATTTCAGTAATTCAACTCAAATAAGCACACAGACTGAATTAGTTTAAGTCTTTGGTTCTTTTAATTGAGATGATTTTGGCTGTATAAGTGCTTTATAAAAAATATGAGCTGTGATCTTAAATGCCTTTGCTCACAGACTTACATTACTGAACACATTTTCCTTTACAAACTGAGAGATGTGTCTAAATAATTGCCTATGCTAATTAATAGCATACTGTACTATCAGTACAATTGTGTTGAACCTGGACCATTCCTTTAAGATTTGAGATGTACATGGACAGTATTGCAGAAGCCGCAGCATCTCACAGCATCGTTTTTACAAGATAAACTTATTTGAGTACATTTCAATTCATTTACTTTGAAGTCCAAAGCGTTGAATATAAGAGCGAAATAACAAATATTTACCATAGGCTCACTTCTCTACATTCTGCTTTACATTTTTGCTCGTCTCTGAGATGTAAATGTATGTATGCCTTTTCCATTAATAATTGAACTTATGTATTCGCTATGAGAAGTGATTACTTGATGGGGGTTGCACAGATCTTCTGCTTGGCTTCCGGGGTGTTCTGAAGGCCTAATATGAATATGTATTACTGAAAAGAGCAGTGTGATTTGAAACACACCGTGTTGCCCATAACACCTCACCAATCGTGACGCAGTCGTCATGGCCCAAAGGTCAGGAGGAAATCAGAATTGCAGCTGTCTTCTGGGATGTAAAACTGCAAACCTAATTAGCTCCACCCAGTAGCATTCAAATGGAAATACATCCACTCCTTTATCTCAGCCAGTTGTTGTTATTTTGTCTGCTCTTTGAAGAAGCAATCTTCAGAGGACTGGAAAATAAGGCCGAAGCAGTATTGTCTGCTACCTATCTGCTGTTTGCCGTCCAGCGGTGTTTGTTTACTTCGTTTTAAAGTGAATTTCGCTATCTAGTCTGGTCTGCACTGCAGTCTGGGAGCAGACCAGGGGGCCTTTAATGCTGCAGATGAAATGTTCTCTTTCTTATATTGTTCAGATGTTCTCTATCGTATTGATTATCTGTTCTTATTCAAAGTAAACCGCTTTAGTGTTTGATGGGTAGCAGTATGCAGTAAGGCTTTTCATCTATGTTTATCCTGAACACAGAGACATGGTATTAAAATGATTTTCAATGTTGGGAAAACTGTTTCTAGCTGAGCTACAAACTACTCTGTAGAAAAACAATTTAAAAGGATAGGTCACCCAATAATGAAAATGTGCTGTTAATTTACTCGCTATTCAAGATTTATACTCTTAAATGTTCCAGGTGTTCCTGTGGTCAATGTGGTGGAGCCAGCGCAAATGTTGTGGGTTCAAACACACATACTGACAAAAAATGTATAGCCTGATGCTCTGTAAGTCGCTTTGGATAAAAGCATAAATGTAAAAATAGTGCTACAATGGTATTTTTGTCTAAATGGTTCCATAAAGAACTTTCAGTAGAACAAGTAAAGAAGATTTTTAGGTGAAACCGTTGTCCTTGGTGATTTCTAAAATGCACTTTATTTTTAGAGTGTATGTGACTTTTGTTCTGTAGAACAGTAAAGAAGATTTTTAGCATAAAAAACCGTTGTCCTTGGTGACTTATAAACTGCATGCATAGAAGACCAAATCAATACCCATGGTTCCAGATGAGACACTGAGATCTTATGAAGCGAAACGATCGGTCTGTGAAAGAAAAGGAATCATTATTTACAACATTTTCATTTAATCCACAGCCTGGGCAAACGGTTTCTTCTCTTGTATATTTTGTATATTATACTACTTGTATGTTGGCCTGAGGGTGAGTAAATTAATAAAACACTTTCACTTTTGGGTGAACTATCCCTTTAAGTTAATTGAAACCCATCATTTAAAGTAGTTACACTACACTGCTATACATACAACTAGGCTCTACTTTATCTTTTTTAATGTGTGATATATATCAAAAAAATGTTAGATTTATTTTCTTCAGATGTCCGTTTATTCAAAAATACCTCCAGAAGAGGTATACAAAGGTTATATTGCCCTTTATGTTGTATGTTTTTGCAGAGGAGATAGTGAAATAGCTCAAAACTTGTCAGCTTCTACCTCATTAGCACATACAGTCAAACTGAAATTTATTCAGACACCTTCAACATTTCTCACATTATATCACAGTTTATTTGCTACAGTTTAGAAAATGGTAATAAAATATGACAAGAACTCAGAGTTAAAATCCGTGAGAACAAATTAATCTTGATAATGTCAGATAACTTTGAGAGAACGCTGATGGAAATGATTCAGCTGTTAAATTTAAGTACACAATTAGATACTACCAATTTAGGTCAACCAATTACCAAGCAATGCTTCAATTTTGTGCAGTCTGTGGTATAAAATGTCACATTAGTGATTAAAGAAAACACACTTAGAGCAAAACATTGTCAGGTCAAAGTGTCTGAATATTTGTTGATCCCAAATTGTATTGACAGTCCACTGTTTGAATATGTTTTGGACATAATATGTCACAGTTTACTTTATTTTGCCATCCTCACTTACATTTATGAACTATAAGTGTCCTGCACCCACTAGTAAAATAATATAAAACATTACGGTGTCTGAATAATTTTTTGTTTGACTGTATTATAATGCACATTGTTTCTCGTTCTAAAGTGTATTTTAGAGTCAATTTTGTCATACTAATGTGTTTAAAGTGTTTTACAAGTTAGTTTTCATTTTTGATTGTAGTCAGAAGATGCTCAACATTCATCCACGTAGTGCAGAGATTTCTGTGCCAGGAAGTACCGCCCAACCGATTCAGTTGAGTGAGTCATTTATGCTGGAATCGCCCCACCAACGATTCAAACAGATAATCTCGATGATTCCACCTAATTCTATGATCTGTGATCGACTTGATTCTTTGAAAAGAACTGACTCAAAGGAGTCATTCATCTTCTGAATCAGACATTGCTTATTGTCATGCTAACTAGCCGAACTGAGAAACAGTCCAAACATCTTTATTGCTGAAATATTGTCAATAAAATGTAAAAAGCTTGGCTGAATTGCTCATAAAAAGAAAATAGCAATGCTAATCACTTCGCTACAGAGAAATATAGTTAAACGTTTATAAATAAATAAAGCTGCTAAACAAAGCTCCTTTCAGCTCAGACAGACTGTCACTGAGGCTGGTTCATGAGAGAAGTTTGTTTTGTTTGGGTGAGAAATGTGTTTGGACCTCATGGCCTGCCCACACGTACTTATCAGTGTCCTTGTGAGGCCCCAGGACAGAGCAGCCGAGACCTGCTGTCCTTCCTTCATCCTGTACACACTGTTCCTGGATCAGCTAGTTACATTCTTCTAACTCAACTTACATTTTCTGAAGGAAATTAGCGCTGCAGCCCATGCAACACTAGCAGCCATGTTTCTAGGGTGTTGCTAAGGTGATCTGAGTGGTTGTTGCACATTGCTTTGCAGTATCATTAACTCAAATCAGAGCCCTAATTTGACCAGGCCTCTGATATTTTTGTTACAATATTTGACTTGTGTCCCTTTGTAAAAATATTTAAGGATTTTTTCAAATGTCCTTTCAAATTATGTAAAAAATATTTGTTATATTCAACCAGGTAAATATTGCATGCCTAAACCTGAAAAGTGCCCGAATCTGCCTTAAATTGTTGCAGATTACAGGCAGAAGCCTCTTTAAGCCTTTTATGAACATGCTAGGGCCATGTATTTGAGATATGTCAAATATCATAAGAATATCAAATACAAGAGATTTTGTATTGTGACTTTAATTTTTAAAATCTTCCTCAATTCTCATTATGCAAATACATTTCTCATCTCTAAAGCAAAAAACATGTCATTCTCACTATACTCAAATATTATGTATTTAAATTATATTTTCTAAATGATAACAATGACAATTATGTTAGCTTATACATACAATTGTCTGTAATACTGTAAGTATCATTATAAAACATATAGCTCCAGTCCTGATTTCCTGATTGGTCAATATAGTGATTTAGCCATGCTAAAACTGAGGAAATAGTAACAGTTGCACATATTACTGTGCAGGACCCATTGCAGCTCATTATTTTTGCTGCATAGAAATGATGTTAGGGACTTTTGAATACAGTTGTTATACTGTATCATAATTACTGACAAGTGAGAAATTCTGGAAATGTGCATATGGTCTTAATGAGGGGAAATGTGGACCAGTGCACACTGCATGGGTTCTGGTGAGAAGCTGGTGTTATTCATTCACCGTCACGGGTGATTTGATATCCTCGAAACCCACAGGGTGGAACAAAACCACATGTTCCAAACCTCAGTGACTGCAGAGAGCCTAGAGAGCAAGGAAGACAAACACAAAGTTGTTCCAGGGTGGAATCAGCCTACAGCCTTTATTGCACATTCCTGTTTGGTTTGCTCTGACCACATCCTGGCGTGATGTTTATGCAGTGCAGAAAACACATTGTCTAGTTTTACCTTTCACCCCGTGAAAGCCTGAGTTTACTACATATACCAGACTCCTTTCAATTCAGGTACATATATTATATTTTTAATTTGATTTTTCTTTCTCTTTTTATCATCAGTGACAATGCCTGCGACATGCTTCAAAATCTTCATTTTGGCAAACTACAAATAAATTAAAACACATTCATATAACACAATTTGACATTTAAGGACATTAATCAAGAAAATTAGGACAAACTGAACAAACAAACACAAAGAAGCGGCTTCTGCTCTTTTTTGTTACTTTCTTGCTTTTTTTTTGAAAAACAAAGCAAAATAAAACAAGTTAGCTGGCTAACAATCACAGACCACATGCAGATATAATACAGCAGAATCATCTCACTCGTTTGGACGATTAACTCTGTTAGTTAGTTTCTGCAAACTACTGATCTAAACTATATCACAAAATTATGCTTTAAACCGGAAAACATACAATTTCGCGATATTTTTGACTGGTTATAATATTAAGTCCTTGTTATAGTATCTCCTCTCGCTAAATAGGAAAACACACGACCACTTTTCAATAATGTCCAAACAGAGTCTATATGGAGAAGACCAAATGCACTTCAGTAGTGATAAGAGATACCATCTGCGACCAGACACAGAAATCTGCAATAAGCCACCCACGAGGGTTTAAACATGTTTTTACAATCGCTGCAGTGATACGAACATGAATTACAGTGTATTTCATTTCAATGACCAGAATAAAATGATCACTGTATACAGTAAAATGTAGTGATTGCCCCTGGATTGCCTTTTAAAGCACTGCACAGTCACCATTAATTTTACTGGATCACCTTAATATCAATAACACAAAAAGCTACTAGACAGAAATAATAAATATCAGTTACGGATCAACGGTGTTGTTTCCCCTTCATCCGCCTTCAGGGCATCAGCATTTCTGGTTGTATCATTTATACATCAATGTTTTCATCATTTTTTTTTGTTTGTTCAAATGCCATGTTAATTAGCAGCGTCTTGTGTGACATTTGAAATCGTCAGAGACAGCAAAGAGTCTTTCTACTGAGAGCGCAGCAGTTACACACAAGAAAACACACAAGGAAATGGTGACAATGTACATTAAGCTTTTGGCACATGCTGTTTCCATGTCTGGAGAAGACAATCCTCAAAATATCATATGAAATGCATCTCACAACAAGGAAATCTGATTTTTCCAACCTTGAAGTGTCATTTTAAGGGAATAATTCACCAAAAAAATTAAAACTGTCATAGTTTATGCACCCAAACACGTATGACTTACTTTCTTTTATAAAACAAAATTAAAGTTGATGGAATGCTCCAAAATGACAACAAATGCACCATAAATGTATCATAATGTTGGTCTAATGATTACATTGAGTGGCCAACAAAATCCAAAATTCCATAAAAAGGTGGAATCTTGTATCATCTTCCCCCTCGCCTAAGCTCTCATTTGCATTTCCACATATTCATACTTCAAAATCATGTCAATGACTTTATTGACACCACTGACATCAAATACGACTCATGGAGTTTAAATGCACCATATTTAGCAGACAGCAAAGAGCAATACTTTTTACTTATTTTGACTTTTCTTGATGTATTTCCACTTTTAAGATCAACAATATTATGGAAAAGAGCATCAAATATACATATTAGCATTATCCCATTTGCGTTTCACCAAAGATACAACACCATACAGGTAAGAAAATTACATAATTTAAATTTTCAGGTGAATTATTCCTTTAAAACGTCCAATGTGTCAACAAAACCATGGATTTGGCCTTTTCGCTTATCATGTCATTTGTATTTCACACACCGTGTGGAGAGTGCCATGGGTTGGGTGGGGTCTAAAATAAACAGAGCTCTTCTACATCTCATCGCTCACAAGATGCCGTCTGAGGCGTTCTGGATTCACGCTGACATCTGAAGGAGAAGTCAATAAACATCAAGGCGTCAAGCTGTGGCTCTCTCGGAGCATCAATCAGGCAACTAAACGAGACGCCCTCCTTCCTCAAGGTTTCAGAACAAAGGAGTCACCCCCTCAGCGTCTCTCTCTCTCTCTCTTTTCCCACCTCTGTCCTTCTTCATCTGGCTTCCGTCAACAGTGGCGGCACAAGCTACCAGAGTCCAGGTTTGTCATCGTAAATGAGCTTACGCTTTGATTTACGCGATTCGAGAGTGACGTTTACGATCTTATTTCCTGGGCCGTCGGCCATTTTGTCCTGTTGTTCTAGTCTAGTATTGATCAGCACAGTGATGCACAGTCAGTGCAAGGTGGAGAAATCAGGCCCACAACCACGAGCGTATCGATCGATTTATGAGCCAACATAGTACAAGCGAATCAGCACAATTAATGTTTGGGGCATCAGCTGTGGCATCGGCATGTGAAGGTGTGAAGTTCTTTACGTCGGCGCTAACAAGGGTTCAGGTTTGCGTGATCGGCGTTGTCCTGTCTCTCAGTGCTCCATGAAGACAAACGCTCAACATCTTGCGTGCAAACGTCACCATGTCTGTCACATGCCTTTCTCTTGCCAATAAAAATCCCATTGGGACATTGACATTCGTTGATGCCATCTGGTATCTAAATCATCCAAATTAAGAGATTTTGGTCTTCTCCAAAAACAAATAATAGAATGACCAACAGAGGTGGTTCACATTTTTTAAATCTTAGACCTCTGCCTAAGCAAAGAAGGCTTTGTTCACACCGCATGTTGATCCAATTTTTCAAATCCGATCTTTAGGAAACTGACAGTGTATCGTTTTGTAAGTGGTGTGTTTGTTCAGACTGTGTAGTCGATATCCGATGCACCTACCTGCCACAGTAGCGATGTTAGCGTCAGCACGATGCCAGACTTTCTCATATTACCGAGAGCAGCTGTCAGTGTGGAAAGACAGGACAGAAACCTGGGAATTTAGCCTCTGCTCACTGTCTATCATGGCATCTCGTGGCAGTGCTGGACTCACAAGAGGCATATTTACGCATTCATGAATATACAGTGTCCAAAACTGCTGACTTGTGCACTCGTTTACTATCCGACACAGCGAGAATCAAACAGTTGAGGAGATATTAGCTAAAACGATTGATTCAGATCTTAAAATTTTGGATTTCAAATCACATATGGATGTGTTCAGACTTTGAGTCGGATGTGGTAAAAAAATCTGATATTTGCTGCCTGTCTGAACAAAGCCCTAGAGTTTTTTTTCTCCATTGGAAATCAATGATCATCTACGCAACACAGTGATGTCTAAATTTTGCCACGCGTACGGAGGAATAGAAAGAGCACAGCTCTACATAAATTACAATCATCATGTTGCATCCAACCGTGAAAAACAGCACAGCCAATGAGGATGAAACCAGAGAAACTGAACCTCAAATGTAGCGTAATGATCTGCTTATCTATTAAGTGTTAACAATGTCATTTGCATGTAAATGGGGCAAGTCTGATGCTGTTCAGTGCAATGCATTGTCAGCTATAAAAGGAAAGAGGGATGGATGGAGGAAAAAAAGAGGCAACACAGACAAGGATATAGAGTGGAGATGGTGCACATTTAACTTTGCTTGGAGCCTCAATCGTATCCAGAGTCCATAGCTGTATGTAGCTGCAGTGACGCCCACTCATGAGTAATTGTGATGTCGCAGCAAGTGTTCGGTCCATGGCACCTCGATGAAGAAGAGTGAAGGACGGAGTGATGGTGAATGTGCCACGTTTTTGTGTAAGATATGATGCGCTAGCTTGTAGTTAAGTTTGATGATGAAAAAGAAGAAAACCCAACTGAAAAAAGCCATGTCGGGATCGCCGTCCAAGATGCTGACATCAGCCGTCGGATACGGGAGGGGACACCCAGCCGTACTTCTCGTGGGTCTTGACAAGGCTCTTGAAGGTCGCCTCGGCTTCCTTACGACTAAAGGCCTTCTTAGTCTTGCCTGCTTTCCTGCAGATACGACCCTAAAGAGAAAACACAACATTTGGAACAATGAAGATTTTCATGTGTAAAAAAAACTAGCGAGAGACTCTTTATTGAATTGAATGACCTTTATATATATATATATATATATATATATATATTAGTGCTGGGCAACGATTAATCTCATCTAAAATAAAAGTTTTCATAATATGTGTGTGTACTGTGTATATTTATATACAGTAAATAAATACATACACATTCAGTATATATTTAAGAAAAATATGTTATGTTTATATATTTAAATATAATATAAATTTATGAGTATAAATATATACATTAAATATTTTCAACATAATACTGAATGTGTATTTATATTACATAATAAATATGCACACAGTACACATACTATATATTATACACAAATTTTTGTATTTGGATGTAATTAATCGTTGCCCAGCACTAATATATATATATATTATATATATATTATATAATATATATATATATAAATTATTTTGCTGAACTGGACATTAAAATGGGTGAATATTATTATTATATTATTAAATAATTGAAATATTTTTAAGGCATTTGGTAAAGATATTATGATCTGTGAGCACACCTGAATATTATGATTTGGAATGTCATATCCCATAAACAGTTTTATTGATTAACATGTCAGTCAGACGGTCTCTTTCTGTCTAATCATGCGTTCTTGACCAGAATAAGCACAACAAATGTCTGTTGCAATCTTAAAATACAGTCTCTATTATATTTCAAGAGATGGGAAGCAGAAAAGCTTCATTCTTTAGCATATACTAAAACATGTTATACAGTTCCTGTGGCTCAGTGGTAGAGCATTGTGTTAGCAGTGCAAAAGGTTGTGGGTTTAATTCCCAGGGAACACACATACTGATAACAAATTATTTTTGCTTGGATGGAACAACAGCTGTTTATGCAATTTGTTTCTTGTTGTTTCTGGAACATCCCGTGGTATAGGAATTACACAAGCTATCTGGATCCAACCCTAAATGATCCGAGATCAACACCTGAGAAAGATGGAACCCCTCAGATAATATACAGAAAACCAAATTTGCTAAGTAAATATTTTAAGTTTCTACAATATATAAATCTATTGTAGAGACTTAATTTCCTTTAAAGCTGCTTTGCAACGATTGTCTCGTAAAAAGGCTTTAGAAATAATCTTGAATTGAATTGATAAAAAAAAACAAAAAAAAAATTATAGCCTGATTGAACTGTAAATCGCTTTGCGTCTGCTAAATATGTAAATGTAAATATACTTGATTTAAACAAAGGGCAGTGTGTGGACTGTTTGTCCAAGAGGGAAATTATACATTATCTTAATATACTGTGACATGTCATGCTGGATGCAACATTTAATTTAATGTAATTTAGGCATAATAATTTAAGGGTGAAATGTACTTTCTTTATATTAAACTGCTTTCTATGCCAGTTTAATGTGCAAACAACTATAAGTAAGCCATTATATGATTATGTTTTTAAGTGATTTAAAAAAAGCAATCTGAGGTTTGCAATAAAGAATCAAAGTAGCTTGAATCAGATGAGTCAAGATGAAAAACAACCTCTAAATATGAAATCAAAGTTGAGGGACAGTGTGTAGGCAGAGTCTGACACCAGATATATATATATATATATTTTGTTTACCAGTTTCTTCTCACAGAGTAGAAACTTCAGACTTCAGAGTCTTTACATATATTACCAAACTGACACGCAGATGCAGATGTGTGAATGGCAGCTTGTGGTGTGATTAAATGGTCCTGGTGCTCATTTTCAGAGGTTTTCAAATTTTCAATTTCAAAGCCGACTGCTCTGAGCTTTGAAGACACAAGTAAATCAAGAGGCTGTGCTTGATAAAACCTCAGGCTGAATTATTAAACAACCTACCAGAGCATTTTAACGCCATGTTCAGCCATTTTGATCACTGCTAAAGGATAATGGGAATAGAAATTATGCAACGGTGCATCCAGGATTGCAGCATCCCACAGTGAAAACATCCAGCTCTCAGTTTGAAGTTTACTAACTGCAGTAACCATTTCAAAGTATGAAAAAATCAGATGCTGCACATGCAAAAAAAACAAAAACAAAAAAAGAATCCCCTTTGCTAATGTGATTTCTCAAAGATGTCTGCATGTTTGTAACTCCAGATTAAAGATTAATAACTATCCTGCTGCTTTTAAAAACTCTTTAAAAATCAACATAGAAAAGCATTTTACATGAGTTTTTGAAAATATGAACCATCAAAAGAATCAGATGAAAAGACATGACAGGACTTATATATATATTTATTTACATATTAGCAATTGGGAATTGACTGGAACATGGGTAAAATTAAGAAGGTTTGACAAAGTATTACATTTAATGTATGTGCACAATAAGACTAGGAACATGCAATAAGAAAGTAAACATTTTGGTTTCAATGTTGATTTTGATCAGGAAAGACTATGCCTGCTTTCTAATGTGCATATCCACCCTATCTGCCCCAAGTAGTATTGAAAATTACTAAAATCACATATAACTTAGGATGGATATGGATAGTATGCACATAGATAGTTGGTGTTTATATATTTTGCAATATTAAGTTCTAGTGGCCCATGCAAGTAACTTGTAAAGAAAAGAAAAGGCATAAGAAAAGGCGGCATCTCTCTGACTCATCAACCCCTAAAGCCTGTTCTGCCAACGTGTTAAGGACAGGACAAACTTTTTTTTTTCATCTCGCATGCTCAAAACGCCAGTCAACAACCAGGCATGACCTAACAAATTATTTCATAATGGGATAGACATTTTAAACAAGCCAAAATATGACAGTGAGACACATTTACACTTCAAATTGTTTCACAAGAGGTGCATCTTTAATGGAATAATTCAGCCAAAAATCATTTACTCATCCTAATGTTTTTCAAACTCTTTTTTATTTCTTCTTTGAAAAACAAAATAAGATGTTGGGCAGAATGTCCCCTCCAACTATGAATGTGCTCTAAAATCGCATTTTGTGATTCACGGATGGCCAATCGGTCAAATTACCAAATTTTAAACACTCTTAAAAATAAAGGTTCTTTATTGGTTCTTTTTTGGAAAATGTTCTTTAGAATGTTAAAATGTTCTTTTTAAGAACTGTTCACTGAAAGGTTCTTTGGGGAACCAAACATTTTTATTTTATGGCATAATTACAAAAACCCCTTTCAGAATCTTAATTTCTTTAAGAGTGCATGGCCAAATTTTAGTTTTGGCCTGAACTTCTCCTTTAAGACCAGCAAAAGGATCAGGTTCTGCATGCAAAGCACAACCATACAAATATTCCACTTCAGGCTACATACGAGAGATACAATCTCTCAGACCCAGCATCCACTAAATGAGCAAACAGGATGTGCTTTCAGATGCCCCAGGACTGAGGTCAGTCTAGTGCCAGTGCTGATGTAAGACAGCAGGGACAGTGAGACAGAAATAGACAGCACTTCCCTCAGGCTCAATCAGTCAGTATGAGATCTAATGGCCCAGAAGTAACCACATGAGTTAAATCGAGAAGAGGCTGCCCTATCCTCTCAGAAAAGCCTGTGATTTTTGCATTAAAAGGAATCATTGGAGCCTTAATTAAGCTTTATTGTGTTTATGGTCTATCTTGGAAATCGCTTCCCTAACGCTTGAGAGGCACTGGAGGAGAGCGCTAGGGAGGGAACTGCTCCAATGTTAATCCAGGTTATTCGCATCAGCGTTTTCCCTGCAGCATGCTAACGGCATCAGCCACGTTTCCCTGTGCTATTTTGGTTTGGTGCGTATTGAGCACAACGCAGTGCAACGTGAAGAGCCTAATGGGTAATCCTGTGAATGGAGATCAGTCAATGGTCGTGCTCGGCCTCTGTGCATTCTAGGGGCAACACAGACGGTGGGGATTATGTAACCGACATGTGCCAGATAAGGGTAAACACTGTTGCTCTTTGCATCATAGCATCACATAAAGCCTGTTTGATGCCGCTTACCGTTTTATGTCTGAAAGGAAGTTGTCTGCAAATTCAACAAGGCAGAACAGGAATATTGTTTTTGATCACTAGACTCTAGATATGGGAATAAACATTTGAAAATTTGTTTCATTTTTAATCCATAGTCTATTGGTAAATGCACATTCAAGTCTAAAACAATGAGAAAATTAGTCATATATAGAAAATATCCACTATCTTTCTTTTTATTGTTGATATTTTGTGCTGTAAAGCCCAATTTATGTGGAACCTACGCCGTAGCCTACGCAGAGACGCACAGGCCTACGCCGTACTTGACGTGCACCTCTCCAAAAATCTAACAGCGCGCGTCAATTCTATGCGGACCGCAAGCGCTGTGATTGGTCTGCTAGAATCCCTCCCTCCTCGTGCACGAGTTTTGTGTGCATTTATGAGCACTGTAATATAGTTTAATGTTACACCTTATTTAAAATAAAACAAAGCAAAGAACAAGTGTCTTATCATTTATTATACTACATAGCATTATACATTAGTTGTTGTTCGCGACTAACAACGTTGATCGGCCATGGTACACGTCCTTGTGGAGATTGAAAGAATGCCATCTTCTCCTGTTCCATTGTTGTCCCCTTTTTGTAGTTTTAAATTATGATTTAACAATGATTTGAAATTTATTTGCAGCCGTTACGGCTATAGTGCTTCTCCAATGAGCCGCTTCTTCTTCGGCTTTGGCCGTGGTAGTCAAGTCAAGTCAAGTCACCTTTATTTGTATAACGCTTTTAACAATACAAATTGTGTCAAAGCAACTGCACAATATCAAAATAGGAATTTTTTTGAGTTAAAAGCATTTCATTATTGAATTCAGTGATGGCATCGTCCAGCTCAGTTCAGTTTAAATAGTATCTGTGCAATCAAGTCGGTGATATCGCTGGAAATGAAGTGTCCCCAACTAAACAAGCCAGAGGCGACAGCGGCAAGGAACCAACACTCCATCGGTGACAGAACGGAGAAAAAAACCTTGGGAGAAACCAGGCTCAGTCGGGGGCCAGTTCTCCTCTGGCCAGACAAACCAGTAGTTTGTTCCAACTGCAGCAAAGTCAGATTGTAAGGGCTCCACTGGTTCCAGTGGTCTTTTCCCGATGGCTGTCTAGGTGACGAGGTCCTCACTGGAGATCTGTCTCTGGGGCTCATCTAGGTATCCTGGTCTCCGCTGACGTTCAGAGCTGTAGAGGTCATCTCTAGGTGATGATCCGCTATCTGAGGTACTGCAGGTTACACCAGTTACATGCCCGTGGACACTGCAGACTAGCGGTCCGCATGTGTACTGCACATTGACGCGGACGACGACGCAGAAGTATAAATGAAAACCGACGCACAGCTTACGGCGTAGAGGCTATGGCGTAGGTCCGACGCAGAAGTATAAATTGGACTTAAGTGTTGAGAACCTTAAAAAAACTGAAAATGTCTGAGCTTTGGTATACAGAAAGATCTTCCCTAACCAAAGCAGAATTTGAACAAAAAAGCCTTCCGTAAAATTTGAATGACTGTCAAAGCACATCTATGTCCTCAAGTTGATGTGAATGGAGCCTTTTTAAACACAATTCAGTAAGGCAGTAGTAAGTAACCACGAAAGTTGTGCAACAAAAGACAAAATATTGCCCGTCATTTCCTTTTATAATAAAATAGCTGCATGTTAATTGGGGGTATGTTGTGTCAGCAGCAGCTAAAATGGTAATTACGCTTGAGTGCTTTGGGTCATTTGGGGAAAATGGTTATCTAGTCACCGCTGCCTCAGGCTCATCATGAATTTGGCATTTAAGAGCTCTTGACAGGTTGAGGTAAGCATAGATGAACAGGTCTTTCCTCTCAGATTTACAGCACAGGGTTAATGTCCAGTCTCTAGCTTCATTATGGATTCTCATCCATTTCCATGACCCACGCTGGGCTTTGCATTCATCCCTTGAATGAGACTATCTATGGAGCCCATCTAATCGCATTAGTTAAGATCCAGGCTGCAGTACGTTCTTAAGAAAAAGGGTTCGAAATAGCAACAGATTATGATTGTAACAATAGTAGGACAATTTGTGATGCAAACACAGCCTTTATATGCAGATATCAAAAGATCGTGTTCTATATAGAATAAACTATAAATAGAAAACCCTAATTTTGATGTGAAACATTTAAATGTAGTAGGAAACAACATAAAAAACAAAAGTTCAACTAAAGCAATGTGTGGTCATGAAATCCTTATTTTGGTTACCCAAAACAGGTTTTACAACCTGATGACATAAGAGACCCTTTTTAATGCATTATAATAATCTTTATATAACCACATATGTACTAGTGCTTCAATAAACCAAAGAGAGATTTGCTTTGCTCTGTTAATGATGAAGCCAATACTGATCAGAAGAACCTATAATGGTGCAGCAAGAACTTCCATGAAACATTCTATATAGGGCCAAATGGTTCTTGATAACAAGTGTTCTTTGCTGAAGATGTAAATCATTAAAAAAAGGCAATTCTACCTTAACTGGTTCGAACCTTTTAATGATGTTTTCTTCCATGGAACGCAAAAGCGACCTCGTTCACTTTCATTGTAGGTATATAAAAAGATGCAATGAAAGTGAACGGAGACATCTCGTTTTATGTAGAAATAAAATCATACATATCATGAAGATGAGTACGCTTCCGAGTGTGTATTGCTATGTAATTACACTCGCACGCAATAGATCTAATATGGACTCGCGTTGAAAGGATGTTGCGCGCTTTTACGCGATTCACCTGCCAAAATGGAGGATTGGCGTCAAGCAACATGAGATGTGAAGAAATCATCCTCACCTGTCCTTTGACCAGACTGGCAGCGAACTGCCTCATCACGGCCTCGACGGTGTACGCGCTCGACCAGCCGCGGGGCGTTAATAACTCCATGCAGATCGCGCCGCCGTCCAGCACGTATCCGTTCTCCAGCCGCGGCGTCAGGACGCGCATGAACGGCGGGGAGAACGGGAAATTGTCGGGGAAGGTGACATTCAGCAGTATGTACTCGGTGTTGGTCTCCTTCATGTCCTGCCACAGCGCGGACTCCTTGTCCACCTGGTGCAGCTTGACATTCCAGTCAAAGAGGTTATCGTCCGCCAGCTCCACCGTTATGAAGCTGTCGCCGAGCCGCCGGATCTCCTGCAGCTCCTTCATCAGCCTCCGCGTACGCACCTGGGTGCAGTGCTGCCGGTTCGCCGCCGGCGAGGGCATCACGGGGCCGCTCGTCGCATTGCCGCCTCCCGTTTGCTGCTTTTCTTTCGCGTCCTTGCTCGGTTTGTCCGGTTTGACGGCGGGCTTGTCCTTGCCGGACACGTCGAAGCGCCTGGCTTTGATTTCTGGCGTGCTGAGGATGTTGTTGGTCTCGTTGCTGGTGTTGCAGTGCTTCGTGTTGTTGTTCTTCTGGTTGCCTTTAGTCCCTTTCAGCGAGCCCTGGTGGTGATGCTTTGGGTCCTCCGTGTCTCGGTCGTGCAGTCGAATTAGACCGATTTTCCGCAAAAGAGTAGCCATTTGTGATGCGTCGCGCCGGTCGAGGTGGGTTTAATGGAGCTCAGAAGATAAGACGCGTCAATGCATCATTTCCTCGCGCGAGTGCACTGAAACACAAAAACGTTCATATAATACGTATTCCCACACCTGTCATTCCCTATGAGGCACAGCTGCGGCTGCTGCACAAGAGGCACAATAACGCTGCTCGAAATGAACCGATAATCTGGCGCAGGCACGCAAGAATAGCGGGAACGGAGCACCTCTGGTCGGTAGGCTTCCGCTGTACCTGGACGAATGAGTAATCAAGGGTCCAGCACGAGTTATTTTTTCTTCACACCAGTATTCCGACAAGTCCCGCCCTAATCGCTGTGCGCTGGAGTTGCAACAGCTATGATTGACTTCTAAATTGTCCAATCACAGAGCGGTGCTGGCTATGACGAGCTCATGCAAGCCAATCCCGCCATAGGAGGCGGGGCTTGTCTGAATACTGGATAAAATAAATAACGCTTTGCTTGATGTCTGTATTAACGCGTTTACTGATTGCTTTACATCTTTGTCGGGTATAGGAAAAATATCACAGAAACATTATTTAGTATCGTTGTATAACTTATCTCTGACTTTTCTACATTCGCTGTAATATAATATGTAAGATGCCATCGGCATTAATAAAACAAAATAAATAAATAATGCCGCTTTGCCCTGTTTGTGGGGAAGGGTATACTCCCTCTTCTCTTACACCTCGCATGGAGTGCACCAGCAGTTCACAGAAATATATATAACATCGTTTGTGTTTGAACGAACCATGTTGCTAGTCATCAATCAATGCATTGTCACCCATAATTTGTTTTCCAGCAACAGCGGCTTTGCAGCAATTCGAAAACGCTTTACATCACAACGAAGGATTCCGTTACCAGGGTAACAGTCTATTCTCGCACGCCATTCGATGAAACGCTGCCGGAAAGCTTTTCGCTGTCATGGAAGCTGCGTTAAATGAACAGATGTCCTTCTTTTGTTGATAATTTTATAGTTTTATCCCAATTAAATCAATCACACGCTTTACCTTTATGTAAAATACCGCACGTCATGGCCGAAAAGTTTGATAATCTCGAAGAACACCTCGAGAAATTCGTCGAAAACATACGACAGCTTGGGATTATTGTCAGCGATTTCCAGCCCAGCAGTCAAACCGGACTCAATCAGAAACTGTGAGTTGTAATTCTGTTCGTTTCAATACGAATCTAAAACGTTATGTTGGTTTAAACAAATAATATCTAGGAAATATCAGAAAAAGCCTTTATTGGCTTGTTGTCTGTTAGCACATTTTATCTCATGCACATTACTCATTTTATTTTATTATTTGTTCCCTTTTCATTCTCACTATATTTATATATTATTCTCTTGTGTTGTTTCATTGTTTTATTGCTTATGTTATTTTTATTTTATTTTCTATTTTATTGTTATATTTTTTTGCATCTCCATTGAGCACGTTCCTGACCTACATTTCACTACGTTAACCCTGTAGATTGTGTATGTGACAAATAATAAAGAACCTTGAACCTTGTCAGTATGTTAGTGTTGCCTCGTTCAATCACGAGTAAAGCCAAACACTAATAGGTTGTTTATTTCCTCAGGAACTTTATGATCACGGGACTGCAGGACGTTGAGAAATGCCGACAGCAGCTTCATGATATCAACGTGCCGTTGGAAGTGTTCGAGTGAGTAGTACATTACATAATACAAATGCATAATAATATTTCCATCTGCACAAACCTCTTGAAAAATACTTTAAATTGGTTTCGTCCACTCTCGGTAGTCAGATAACAAATATTTAAAGATAATTTGCTTGTTCTTTATCACATTACCCTTCCTTTACTCTCAGTTGTACTCTGTTTAAATGGTCAGTACTCATTTAGTTGTTATATTCAAGAAATGTGAGATGTCACATCTGTGTAAAGACATGAATTGCTATGATTGATTATTGATGTTTTGCACAGGTATATTGATCAGGGTCGTAACCCTCAACTGTACACAAAGGAGTGTTTAGAAAGAGCTTTGGCTAAAAATGAACAGGTCAAAGGAAAGATTGACACACTGACTGTGAGTATTGGCCCAGTGCTTGCATTCAGATTTCAATTCTACCATCACTATGAAGTTATTTGCTACAAAAGGACATAATATATATATATATATATAATGCACAGATTCTACCCCTTCTGTTAATATAGTTATTATTATAGTCATAATTCTTGATCTGAACACAGAATAAAGCTGGAGCACTGACTTATTTTACCTCTATGCCATTATTGATGAGCTTATGAATGAAAAATATTCCTTGAAAATCTGTAATATGCATGTGTATATTAAATAAATCTTAGGATAAAAATGCTTGACGGTTCTCCTGCTTTATATATTTCTGTTGTGGATGGATTGATTTCTTGTATGTTGTGAATAATACAATCAAAGGCACTTCGTCTTACCATCTTAAAAAAATATTTTTCGGTTTCTATTTTTTTCTCCAGAAATTTAAAAGCCTCCTCGTTTCTGAGCTGGGGAAGGTTTTTCCGGAAGAGATGGCTAAATATAAGGCCATTCATGGAGATGACCCTCCTTCATAAGTTACCAGTGCCACAACACTTCAAACGCAAGATCTACATATGTTGTTATTAATATACCATGTTTTTTAAGGTTGAATTAATCAGTGAAATATGCACATTTTTTACAGCTTTTTCATCTTTATATTTGGCTTTGTAATTCATAAGATTACAGTTCAAAAACTGACGGCCATTTTGGGGCATCCTTGAAACAGTGCAAATCTTTTTTCCTCATGCATTATAATTTTCACAGCATCATTTTTTATTTTTCGTTGAATAAATGATTATTTTGTGTAATGACAACCACCGGTCTTTTTGGTTTTATCAACCACTCTGTTTCTGATTGAATGTGTAAACGTATCAGCAAGCCATTTACTCGGCTTTCTCGGGTGGTTTTGGGTTGGATTGGTTCCAGTGGCCTCAAGTTACTTCCTGCCGTGCCCTCTTTCGCCCTGACTTGTAATCTCACACTACTTGTCTGGTGCTGTAATGATGGAATTGATTCGTAAGCGTCCTCCTTTAACCACATGGAATTATTGAACATTAATTATTATGTCTCTCTGAACAGTGACAGATGCAGTGGTGGCCATAAATTATTAGAACACTAGTATTTTCACAGCTAAACATGGTTTTAAGTCAGCTTTGCCGGCAGGTTTCTTGAAGCATCTTGGAGACGTTGCCACAGTTCTTCTGGATTTAGTCTGTCTCAGTTTGTTCTGTTTCTTCATGTCATTTCAGACAGACTGGATGAGGATCAGATCAGATCTCTGTGTGGAGCACTGGCTGGAGTCAGAATGGCAAAATGAATGTTTGGAAAAGTAAACTGATATTTCCTACTGACACACTACAATAAAAGATAACTGACTTAAAACCATTTTTAGCTGGTGAAAGTACTGGTGTCTAATAATAATATTGGCCACTACTGTAGGTCATTAGAATGGTAAAAGCTGTGTACATGGGTAACAAAGACTAGAGGTTTAAATATTTGCGTCTGAAATACATTTGGTCCAATTGATGGAGGGTTTTGTAACTCTTTTGTGAGGATTTAAGTCTTTCAAGACTGGCCAAACACTGAACATCTGCTGTATGTTTAGTCACTTTCCTGCACAAAACAACTTTAGCCAATGTCTGGACTGGAATACTAGTGAAATGCATATTGCACTGCCTGTTTAAAAAAGAAACGCATGGAAAGTTTATATTGCAATGACAAACCTAGTATGTTACATTGTAGCTGTAGTCTGCTACGTTCTTGTTCAATGAGGTTTAATTTAGTGAGAGTCCAATTATTGTGTTTAATGTAAAAACTATTAGTATTTTGCAGTCCAGTTCTCTTCTAGTCGTGTATTTGTATTAGTCAGGTTACACAGTGAGTCAAGAACATGTTAATATTACTATTCCAATATTACTTTGAGTAGATTAAGGAAAAACAGAATAGACACAGAACAACACATGATAGGCGGTCTGTTATCTCAGAGATAGTTAAATAGATTGATACAAAATGTGTGGAGCAAGGTCATTAGAGAAGAGAATTCTCTCCAATATTTATTCAGTTTCTGACCTGCCCTCTTCTTAGAGATCATTTTTTTGTAAGCACTCAAACAAAAAGCCTAAAGTGGGAGGAGAGATGCAGTAGAGGTGCACAAAGAGACTCTTATAAAGGACACAATTTCCTATTTGGTTTCTCAGGTATGTCTTTGAGCGGTGGTGTGCACGTTCTCTCATGCATGGCATGCTCAAGGCTTTGTTCAGAGCCTTGACGTGTCTGTGGGTGAATACTGAACTCATCTTGTGACTCATGAGATGAATCATGCTTTTTTTCTATAGTATGACCTTCATTTCACCAAACACCTCTTCCACCTCTTCTCTGAGGAGCAGTGATGCATCCTGAAGAAATTAACCATATATTATATATATATCGCTAATTATACAGTTTTGATCTATCTATCTGTCGGTCGGTCGTTCTATCAATCATATCTACCTGTCTGTCTGTCGGTCGGTCGGTCTGTCTGTCATTATAATACTGACACTTGCATTAGAAAACCGACTTTTGCTGCTTTGATGACTCTTTCTTAGTGTCACAGTAACAGCAGGAAGCAAAATTACTTTGTTTGCATACAGATGAACCAGATAAACAAAAAAAGTTATCCTTAAATGCATGTACAGCTCTATTAGAGGCTACTATGTTTCTTTGATCCTCAATACTCTTGCATGTGACGCCAGCACGAGAAAGTCAGTATCACGTGTTTGCAGCTTTCCTAGTTAGCGGGCAACCCATTGCTACCTTTGATAATATTATCATAATGGCTTTGTAATGCTAATGAAAGGTGCTTGAGATGGACTGTGATTGCAGTTGTGCGTGCAATCCTGAAGAGCTCTGGACAGTTTGATCATTTTTTCCTCTTGATTGAACACTTTCCACTTGAAGGGGAGCGCTGGCTCTATTTCAGCGCAATCACCCCCTTCTGTGAAGGTCATGAGGAAGTCAAACCCTTCAGCCTTCTGTTGCAGTAGTCACCATGGCAACGTACCCCGCCTTCCGCCGACTAAGACAAAGGCCACCGTATAGGGGACGAGAAAGGGGCATGTGTTGGAAAAGGAACTGATGCATATTCAGCAGACACATATGTTCTGAGCAAACTGCTCATCCCATGTGTATTTGAGTTTGTCATTTACTTTTTTGCCATTTAGGGCCAAAGGTTGCAATAGCTCTGAATTAGCTGACATGAATCAGGTTTAGCACGTGTGTGCAGGCGTGCATGCTAATATCAAAGCAGCTGTAGTGCAGTCATATGTTGGTTGCAAAAAAATCACCTCAAACTTTACATTTAACATGACTTTGACTCACTTCAAAATTTCAGTTCTCTACAGAAAGGAAGTTTCTGTGGTAGTTGTTTAGTTTCTATGCATTATACGGACTGGTCAGCATGTACGACTTTCTCGACCGTGGACTCATTTCGAGGTAGAAAATGTAGCCTTGAGGGTTGCTGAGAGAAAGGGGAAGGCTGTAGATCTCTCTGGTCTCCATGGAGATGTACGTCTTTCTCTCTCAATCCTTTCCTCATTAAAACGTGGCAAGGCACAAAGCCACGGATGATAATGTGTTACTGTATCTCGTTTTTTCTCGAAAAACCAATTGGTGAAAACCAATCCTTAAGTTGATAAATAGATTACCATGTAAATGTTTACTTGAACAGAATAGTTCAGACTGTAATGTAAATGCTGGCATTATATAGCCTACTATATGTTGTCATTGTTGTGTATTTTGTTAACGTTGTTTATTTAACTACATCTCCCAGAATGCAGTGTTACGTGGTATACGGAAGTGTTCAGGTAAAAGTTGATATACGGAAAACTAAGTAAAGAGAGCAGTCACGCTAAATCAGTGCAAGTGTCATTTTTGTCTAAATGCGCCGTTCATTCCTTCCAAAGATACAATAGACATTGAATACAAAAGGAGAATATTGACAAATATTGCAGCTCCTTTCCTCAAAAATACCTAATTTTTGTGATTAATGTAAAAAAAAAAAAAAAAAAAATTATGGTTAAAGAAATATTTTCATATGAACTATTTATGGCCTGAATGCAAATCCATACATGTCTTGATGATTGGAGGGGATTTTTTTTTGGGAATGGTGAAGGAAATTCTAGGTCTAATTCTAGTTGGGAAGCAATCATTATGGACTGTTTGCAAACAATATTTTAAAATATCCACAGATTCACTCTTCTTTGTATGGTTATTGTGACAAAAAAAGTCTCCTCACATTCAGTTAGGAATTTCATGAATCACGTAAACGATACCATGTTTTAAATTCAAAATGACCATATTTGAGAAAAGTTTAGTAGTTTCTCTGGATATTAATGGTGGTTATTTAACATTTCTATCATGAAACAGTTGTCAAGCATTAAATGTTTCACCATTTGCTTCTTACTCTCCTTCGATGTGAAAACTAAAGTGTCACTCTCTGGTTCTCTGAACAGTAAACCCCACTTACTTTAATTTGATTGGCCATCTCAATGACATTGACAGTGACGGTCGCTGTTATTCTGAGTCAGACCAGACGTTAGTTGTGGTTAGAAGGGAAACAGCCACCACCAGGAAACTAACAATGAAATTTAATTTTCTACCTATTAGATTGTGTTTTATTAATGTCTACACCTACCCCAACTCTAAACCCACCTCTTACAATAATGAAAAAAATAGTAATTATTGTTGTACAGTGTGACAAAAATGACACTATATTGATGTGCGCATGCCCAGTAGCTGCAGCTGTATCCTTTATAGATTTAACCTGAGACTTTTGAAACTTATTGTCATCCCAACAGCAAACAGAGTGCATCAGAGCAGAGCAAAAATTACAAATACTGGGGGATACAATTTGGTTATTTATAATTATTGGGGGGAGGGAACTTGTCCTATTCAATGTCTATAATGGTTACGCCCTGCTTGAATGACGAGTCAGATAATTGTTCCTAACTTGTACATGTTTCTAAGTGGAGCAAGGGTAAGGCAGAAATGTACAGAATACAGAACAAAGCTTTGTAAAAACGCAAACATGCGATATCCAAATCTGCTCATGGAGAGGAACAGGTCGTGCACAGTTTAGCTCCAATTCTAATTAAATACACCTGAATCTACTAATCAACTTCTTCAGACTCTACATAAACTTCCATACAAGTGTGTTGGAACTGGTTGGAGCTAAACTGTGCAGGACGTTTGGACACCCCTGTCATGGATGAATATTGAGGTAAATAGTGCAAAAGGCAACTCAATGTTTGTCAGAATTTGTTATGGCTCCAGCAGCGAACTGGAACTAGAAGTTGCAACTTATTTTTTTTGAGTAAAACAAGTAAAAAAAATTGAATGATTAAAAACAGAGTGGCGGGGCTTGATTTTAGCGCACCTCCTTTTTACATTTACATTTTACATGTATTCATTTTGCAGACATTTAAAGATACTTACAACTGTTCATCTTAAGGAGAAAATAACATGAGAAGTGTTAAAGGGATAGTTCACTCAAAAATTATGTCATTACTCACCCTCATGTCGTTTCTAACCCGTAAGACCTTCGTTAATATTCGGAACACAAATTAACATATTTTTGATGAAATCCGAGAGCTTCCTGACCCAACGCAACTGACACGTTCAAGGCCCAAAAAGTTAGTAAGGACACCGTTAAAATAGTCAATGTGACATCGGTGGTTCAACCTTAATATTATGAAGCTACGAGAATACTTTTTTGTGTGCAAAAAAAACTAAATAACAGCTATTTTCAACAATTTATTTTCTGCCATGTCACTCTTTGACGTGCATTCATGACTGTACCGCGACACATGAGGGTGAGTAATTAATGACATAATTTACATTTTTGGGTGAAGTATCCCTATAAATTTCAAAGATTGTCCAGAATAGTGCAAGATAAAATGAGGAATATACAACATAGTGGCAGTATAGAAGAAGATTTTTGTCTGAGAGAATGAACACTGCTCCAGAGGATTTTTCAGATTTTGACTAAAGATTATACGAAAACAAACTTTATTTATTTATTATTGATGTGGTTTAAAGTGAATGAATTTAAAGGTGCAACTTTTCTAAAACTTTGTAACAATTAAGGCACATCACTCAATATAAAAACAAAAAAAAAGAACAAATTCTTAGGGCCAGTTTTACTAACAGCTTGTGCCAGCGCAAACCGTTTTTCGATGTTAAAATAGTACTGTCAGGATTTACTAAAGACGCGCAGTGATGCATTAGTGCTAAAAAGGCATGGGCATAGTTATTTTAGCACCTCGCATTATTGATTATACATTTGTTGGACTTTCCCTTTCAGATGCAAAATGTATGGGAGGAGAGTATTAAAATGAATCATACAAACAATTTACTAACTTTTGCACTCCTCAAATAGCTGGTATTTATGCCATTATGTGATGTCCCAAAAAAAGCATGTCTTAAATCTAGGCGCTAATTTGCACTGCTCTTGTAGATTGTGCTGGTCATTATGGAAATTATATGTTGCATCTGAGTTCTTTAATGTGCACATTGTTAGTAAATCACCTGCAGAATTTTCCCCTCACATCTGCACTTTTATGTAATTGCAGTCTAACGCTAATTTGCCCTGTTTAGTAAATCTGGCCCTTAGTTACTGACTAGTAAGTTGAGTAGATGGTTGGACTACTTGTCTACTGAGCAAACCATCCCTAATTTGGAATGACATGATGGCGTGTAAACAGAATGTAAATCTTTAGGTAGACTGTCCCTTTAAGACTTTAAAGTGAGGCTTGTTTATAACCACCCGTTCTTTTCCAAGAAGGAGAGAGGCTTTCATTTGCTCATCCTGCAGCATTCATTTGAATGTCACAGGCCCATTGGGATTCAAACCTAATTTCTTCCCTTCCTCACTGTCTGTCTTCCCTCAGCCCCAGGGCTGCTTATTTAATATACAATCAGCATGATTTCCTGACAAGCATCTTGCGCATTGCACAGGGCCAGAGCACAGAGGCTTACGCTGCTCTTTGAGTTCCCACAGGCTTAATTAGCGCTGTTTGTTGGCAGCTTTCAGGTTTCTACCACTGTCCTCCTGTAGGAGTAATAATGGTGCCATGTTGGTTGTTGCACCAGTGTAAAAGCTATCAGTGCCCATCCCTGTTTCACAACATGTACTTAGAGATGAGTGATGTTGGCAGCTGGATAATTAATACGGGGTCTACTGTTTGTGTGCGTGTTGTCATCTGAGCAGCTCTGCTGGGGTTGTGTTTTATTCTCACACCTCCTAATGCGATCCACACAAGTGTGATATCATATGCACAGAGAGAGGCATTCTCAGGATGTTGTCCTGACTTGTTCTCTTCTCAAGGGATGATTCAGTGTCCAATTAATATTGAAAGTTATGAAGATGTTAAAGGGAGTGCAAAGGTCATTTTGTTCGGTAAATGAAAATAAGCATGTACTTGGAGGAAAATAAAATTGTATGTCATATGTCGTTCCAAATCTGTATCACTTTCTTTTTGGAACACAAAAGAGATGTTTTGAAGAATGTTCATGCTGCTCTTTTAACTACAGTAAGGAAAGTGGATTGGGATTGATACTGAGTTTCATAAAAGTAGCCAAATTGTGTGATATACAAGGAACAGACCAGGTTGTAATTCACTGAAAACATTACCATTTCATTTGCACTTTCGCTTATTCAAACTTGGAGAATTGTGAACATTTAAGAGACGCAAAGAACCAATGATGTTTCCCACCATTTGGTCCAATCCGATCTCATGGGAAGGTGTAACTATTTAAGAGGTGTAAATTTCATATTCATTTTTTATAATAATAATTATTATATTGAATTGAATAATTATATGAATTCTTATGATGTGAATCATGTAAACATTTTTTTTAAGAGACAAAAACCCCACCCCTATAAATAACTGTCAGTAGGGCTTAAACCAATTGTAAGAAACAAAAACAAGAAAGTTGATTAAGATTGTACGAATTAGTCACCAATTTGCCAAAATGTAAAGTGTAAGGTTGTGTTGGAAGAGTCATATATCTTGTTTACAGGGGTTGTCAGGAGATCAGATTTTCACTATACGATTATCAATAGCTATAAAAAAAAACTATAAAAATGCTAATATCACAATACCTAAAGATTATTTTTACATTTTATTTTTGATGAGACTAGAGTGTCTCGCTTTCTTCTGTCATCTTTAATATGGTTTTGTGCCGCTGTAGTACCACTGCATCTTCGTCATCTTATTTCTTTCAGTTTTATGATGTTTGGTTACCAGTGGCTGCAATACTGCCACCTACTGTGCTGGAGTATCAAGCTGATCAGTTACTGGTTCTGGATTATTTATAATATTATCAAATGTGTAGCATTATTATATACATTATTGTAATATAGTATATCAGTATATTGTGACACCCCTTCTGACATATTAAAAATTTGCAAATGCAATTTTGTTTTTAATGATACCATAAAATGTTCAGAGCTACTGAATGATTTTGTCACATACATATGACATAGCCATCTTTTATTTAACTTTTTTATATAATTTTTCATAAATGGTGCTTTTTATTGCGGAAATAATCCCTGTTTACTTTCATTGCATGGATGTTCTGTTCTAAATTTACCAATTTTTTCTTCATTAAAATAATTACATTTGTACTTTGAACAACATTTAAGCCTTTGATTTGATTTAGAAGTCTCCAGCAGAAAGGGGTCGTAATTAGCATGCTATAAATGCCAACTGGATGCTAATTTATTTTGCGTATTTATTCCACAGTATCGTAAGACAGACGTTTATGTGAGCAGAATGTCCCCTTTGGATCCGGAAGGACAATGCCAGACGTACATCAAGCCCCATAAAACTCTACGGCACTGCTCTGCCTTTGTCTTGATATTTGTCCCACACTTCTGTCCCCTTTGTAGATGTGTGTGCATGTGTACACACCTCAATTGGGACATAAAACCCATGTACCACCTCAACCTGGAGAGACTTGGTAGAGCTGGAGGACAGAGGCGGAAGGGACACCCATGTATTAAATGTCAATGAGTAATTGCAGACATGAATGATAAATGATTTTGCACCGATGCCATAGAAGAACCATTTTGGGTTCCTCAA